>JAXQQM020066506.1:0-23843 GCA_034641835.2 Pinus albicaulis
TAATTAGCAACAGCTAATTGGAATATTCGACTTTGTATTGTTTTGCCATATGTGGTTTGTAGATAAATAAAAAAGTGAGTAAAAGGGGGTCTAACTCACTTTAGTGGAATAAAACACCTTCCTAGTAGCACAACGTTGTAACTTAAGGGGGGAGCCAAGGGGAGCCACACACCACGTGGAGGAGAGAGAGACTACGTTGGTTTTGGAGGGAAACCAATGCTATAAAAGGTGGAGGAGCCTCCTCATTTGGGGCATTCTTGTTGTTGATGATATTGGAGCTAGACATTTTGTCTTCTTGAGCTCATGTTGCGTTGTTTGCTTTGTTTGCGGCCTTTATTTAGTGCGTTGAGTATCTCCGATCGGAGGAGATCTCGCCCTTAGCCCGGGGGACTTACCGCTTCTTTGCGCTTGATTTGAATGATTTGAAACTAAGCTCTCAATCTTGACCTTCTCTTCACACACATAAACTTGCACACAATTCAATTATCCTTGCACAAATTGCGAAGCCAATAGAAAATTCTTCTAGCTAACCTTGGCTAAAATGAGATAAATTGTTGCTCTAATACCAACTTAATATAAATATGGGAAAACAATTTTTTTTGTGCTAGCTCCCTCATCATTTAAATAAAAATGTGTTTAGGATCGTCTCAAGTTAACCAATTGTGAAGGGGTTTGTGTGTCAAGTTTTTAAGTGTCTTAATGAGCAATTTATGAGTTAATTAGATTTTAAAAACTCATGTACAAAAAATTAAATTTAGATAAATAACACATAGCATAAACATTACACAATAGTTGATAACAGAGTTCACCCCTCATGGGCTACATCTCCATGGATCTACTTCAACTGGTTAGGCCCTCTTGGGATTAAGACTAAAATTTCTAATTACAAACACCTACAGTGCTCCAATGACTATGAAAACTACTCCATTGGCTTCAGAATACCTAAAAACCTCAAAATGACTATTCAATATCTAAAAATAATTTCTAGTTGATCTTGGCTTGACCTCCCCTCCTGGTGGCCCTGAGCTTCTTTAATCTTCAAAGTGACAACAACACTTTCAGAAGTGCTCCAACGCCTCGGCAACCTATTCCATTGTGTCCAAAGCATAAAAAAAATCTAAGAATGACTCTTCTTTATCTCAATTTGGTCCAAAATTCCCCAAAATATGCCTCATTTAATTTTCCTTGGAAATCTCCTCCAAATTTGGAGAAGACTCTAGTTAAGACTACCAAAGTTGGATAACCCACCAAATTTGGAGGTGCCTCTAAACCTCAGCCAGTTTAAACTATGAGTTTAATTAATATAAAGATTCGATTAAAAGGGATAAGTGAGGCTTAAATGCGCACTAAGCGTATTTACTTAAAACCTTTTTTTTTAACTTAAGCTATGGGATTAGTAGCTTAATCCCCACAATTAACATATTTAAACACGCATTTACATAAGTCTGCCTACTCCTAGTCTTTTGGCATGGTCTCATGGGTCTAAACCCTCGTTACTGTCATCTTTGAACTTCAAGTATCTCTGTTGTGCATATGCTATTAAGAAGCATGCTCATGGTGTATTGGTAAGGGTTGAGAGTGGTGTGGGGGAGGTCGTGGGGTTGAGCCTTGACCTCTACCCATCCCATATATACTTTTCACCATAATAATACGCACCCATAATAAAAATATTAATCCATCATATCAAGCCTTTGTATATTGTTGATTTTAGACTATAATGTTAATATATGTGCCACCATATGAACTTTGGTATATAAATAAATGCCACGGACTTTGGCTTATGCAAAAATTGGAAGAAATTCATCTGCCCACCTTTTAACCTTGGTTAAAAATTAATATTCCACCACATAAACCATACTTTGGAAAATAATCACATTTAGACCATCCATCTCATAAAATTTAAATTTGAACATTAGAGAGGATCCACCAGAGGGGGAACATGGCAGCCCCTGGCTGCACCACATGTCAACCTCTAGTTGGGTTGTCCTTCAACCATAAAAAGATTGAATTCAACTTTAGGAGCCAAAACATAAAAAATATTCACCTTCAAACCAATTCGGCGAATCCTGCTGTGACACTTGTCATAGTGTCACTAAGCAAAAATGGAGGAAACCTAATATTTTTCCTTTAACCAGGTTTGACCATTTTTTTGAAAATTCGCATGTTCTGAACAGTGGTCAACGGACTCTAAATTCCTCATACGAACTTCGTTTTTAGTGAAATGAATTACATCGGATTCCTGGCAACGGGCCGAATCCAGTCATTCTTGTTTGGTGCAATTCTTAGCACTTTTATTTTTTGGAAAATTTTTGCCCCTAATTTAGATTCTGATGAGCACTAATGTGGTGGTAAACTTGACACAAATACACTACAAACTAGTAAGCGGTGAAGAGCATATCGTTCTAGAAAAATAAAGCTATCGTGCACTTTTTTCAAATGTGTGATTATATGTCCGCATACTTAAAATATTAAATAATGACATTTAATTTCCAATTAATTAATTGTAATTTCATTGGGAAACATATCCATGATCTATCATTATGCAAAGAAAAATAATATTTCATTTCAAAATAATTTCATTCATAATACTTTATTAATTCAAATAACTTTCAGGATTCAAAACTTAAACAAGATTGGCTCCATGGTAGTTAGTCCCTGCCTTGAGCGGGAGCAAAGTCCGAAACTTCTATGTGAATTACTAAGATGTTCTAGTCTTGCTTGAAGAATACATTTGATTTGAACACTATCAGTGGAACAAACATTTTTCATTCATTCATACTTTGGTGATTCGAAAAATGGATGACATACATAAGTGATATTCTATGTCTGAAGCCTGGAGATATTTTTGTTCAATATGTGTGTAATGTACGTATTCTTCGCATTGGATAATAAATTTTTGGATTAGCCTCATCTATGGGCACAAACCCTTGTTCAAACCTTTGGTGCTAGGTTTACTAGTAACTTGCCTCTGACTTAGCTACATGCTACAACATTATGGTGGTTAATGGATTGGATTTTGGTTATAGGAGCAAAGGATTTTCTTTAAATAGAGTAGAAAAGAAGTTGCATGAGATGATGAGTGGCAAGAAACTATCCTATGTTGAGTGATAAGATGAGACTTGTGTGAAAACTGAGATTGGAACTTTTGAAAATACAATTCAATCTCTTGGAAGAGTCATGACCAACTTTAAGACTAGGTGCTCCCTCGGTGCAGTTCTTGAAGTAAATTCAGAGAAATTATAAGTTCTGTATGAGCCTACAATGTTATAAATTGTGTATTGGTACGATCAAATCATCAAGTAATTCATTCTTTAGTTGAATGATCATTGGATTTGGAGCTCGAAGAGAACAACACTGAGCGAGCTACTAGAAACCTAAAGCAAGTTTCAAGTGGTAGAGGATTAGTTCTTTTCTGTTTTTAATGTAAGAAATGAAATTAAGCCCATGAACTTGAGTTGAACTTGAACTAATCTGATCTAATTTGGAAAAACTCTGAAAAATTTAAATGTTATTCACCAATAGATTATTTCTAACATCCACATTTAATTATGTTTTAGATTCATCGAAGAAGAAAGATATATTTGGATTTTCTTGAAGTTTTGTGCACATGAATAGTTTGCCACATGATCAATTTTGGGCTTCTCTGGATCACTCTAACAGAACGTTAACCTCTTAGTTACCGTCTCAGGAACTCCAAAATGAAAATCTAGTAGCTAAAGTTGAAAACTAAGACACGCAAATAGAAAACTGAAAACATATGGAAACACACAATATAAGCGGATTTTGGGATTTCCTGGGAATTCTCAATCCATGGCCTCTTTTCCTAAGGCTTGAATTGCATCAGCCAAAGTATCGGTTAAAGATGAAGAAACTGTCTAGCAGGTACTAAGAAAAAATGCAGTTGAAAATAGGAAATTGGACATGAAGAAGAAAGGGTTTGATATCTTCTAATCCTGGATATTGTGCAACACAAATGTGTTTTTTTGTTAGGCCAATTCATAAAGACATATTTTTATGCGTTTGTTGTGATGTACACTAATTCATTAACCTGCAATAAAAAATAAACCAGTTTTTCTTATGTCAATAATCTATAAGCCATCATGTAATAAACTTTATACTTGTGTCAACAGAGAGGGTAATGAGGGATTGTTGTTGACCCTATTAACTAGGACTATGTCAAATTGTGCACATAATCTTCAGAAGCCAACAACATAACCGTAATAGTGACGAATATACAATATCTAAGATGGTAATAGGATGCCTTTCCAACCCAATTATCATTATGATAAAATAGAATGCAAAAAATGCTACCTCTCAACACAATCACATAACCAAATAATCATTGTGGTGTATTGTTGCACTGACGAAGCCATCGATAACACCAAAATATTCTACTTTAGTTCCACAGTAGGAACTAAAAATGGGAAAAAATGAAAGGGACCTTTCATTAGGAGCATAAAATTAGTAAAACATTCTCAAAGTTACACTTACAAGCGATGGGAAGATACAATGTTTTACCAAAACATAATCTAGGATATGTGCTCAAGCAACACAAGGCATACCCGAGACACTGATAAATTAAAATTTAACACCCTTAAAGCTAGAAATATTTGTACTAAGAATTCTACTCTCCCTATATTCTTTTCCAATGGTAGATACTGCTTCACTACTAGTATATCCCAATCCCAAAGCACCAACCCTTACTTTTTGAGAGATACTACTAGGACGTGATGTGGAATATGCATACCATGGAAATTCTAAAAGAAGACTATAGTCAACTAGTCTACCTGATGAATGTGTTTCCAAAACCCTAGCTCTATTTTATGCCACAAGATGTAACAAAGTGGTTTGGTCCAACTAGCGACAATTGTTTGCCACATCAAGTCTCTTGTAGCATTTACAACAAAATGTTTACACTGCATATGGTAGGAATCTTATGGGATCTAGGTTTATGATAGAGGAAGTATATAACATAGAAAATTAAGGAATTTCTCATGGAGTGGAGAAAATGGTAACATCATAAAAAGAAAGTGTATAGTCCCATCATAAAAGCTAGTTTAATAGCAAGCAAGAGTATAACCAACACTAGTCAAAACAATAGTAAGAGCAGAAGTCATGTTCTATCATAAGAAGAAAAAGAAGCAAAGGAAAGCTAGAAATGCTTTTGTTCTTACTCGAAATATTATTTCTGTTATGGTATGAAAATACTTTCTCAGGATCATGTCTTTTGAACCGTTCTTCTCCAAACCGATAGTTTTCCATTGCCTCTACCTCAATTATGGCAAACGTAGAATTTGCAGTTCATAAAGTCCTATATAGATTGATATGTTAGACATAGTTTCTTCTAATCATTTTCTAGTGGGACATTGAAATCATGTAAGATTATTTGATAGGCCATATCTATTTTTCTAATAACTAGCATTTCTGGCCCATATCTTAGAAAAATATGGGGAGATTTTGTTGCTCCATAGATTTTGATATGAGTATTTCATTCAATTAAGTATAAATCCCCAATCATGACCACAACTTTCCTTGCCTTTTCAAATAGCCTTGGGGTAGGCTTGCATAATATCATTTCATATAATGGGGACAATAAATTCTCACATATCCTTGCATATTTCCTTATATACTTATGTTCCCATATATCCTAACAATATACCTGAAAAATTGACTAAGATATGCTCTAATTCCATCCCATTTTTGGAAAATAATTAACAACATAGATGGTATCAAGAAAATATATAGTAACAATGTGTTGTTGGGCCATTAAGAGAATGTGCTTGTCTCAACCTAGTAGCCTCACCCTGGCCTCATGCTAAAGTGCCTTGTTTCTTAAACTAACCAATAAATAATAAAATATAGTATGTCGTAATGTGGTATTCAAACTACCTGTTTACCTTAATCAAAGCTTCTTGATTAGGAGGTTTCCTTATCAAAATGCTTTATTCCAAGAAGGTTTTCTCTTATATCATGAATAATACTTCCAAGAATATATGCAGTATTGATACAATATTCATGTGACAATGGCTTATAGCAACTATTCAATTATAAGCCAGTCAACGACATTGAGGATACAGTAGGTCCTTCTCATACGCTATTAAGAAAGCATAGTATTACAAACAATGAATCCTTCTTTATCTTAGCTTGCAAATAGATGGAGGGTAGAAGTGCTACAAAGAAGGTTAGGTGCTATGAATGAGGATAGGTGGAATGGGTTTTCATTACCTTAGGTTATCTGAGCTTATAAAAGAGGAGATGTGTGATTTTTATATATAAAAAAGAAATTTTTGTTGCCATTTATCTGTGATGTTATTGTTACACTTACACCAGCTTGTGAAAGAATTGGTGATTACCATTAGAGTCTCTGTAGTTGTTCCACCATTTTTTGGTCATCTAACCTATTATCATTAGATGGACCCAAGTACACCATGTAAGACCAATTTTACCCTAAGTAAAATTGCCTTCACTATGTTAAATAACTTAATAAACCACATTTATTAGGTTGTTTATGGTCTAAACGGGAAACCCCAAAAGGAAATATTAAACAAACCTATATTTGTTTGATTTTCCTCATGGAATAATTAATTAAACCATAATTTAATTATTATTCCCAGTCATGTTTAACCCAAAAACAAAGAAATTAATTAGATAAACCTTTATTTATCTTATTTTTTCTAGGAATAATTATTTAAATCTTATTTAGATAATATTCCTTGTTAAATATGACCAAATCACCCACAAATAATTAAATAAATCATTATTTATTTGATTATCTTCTAACCTCTTCCTTAAAAAGATAAATAAATCATTTATTTATTTATTTTTGACAAATTAAGGGATTTGACCCAAGTCAAATACCTTTTCCCTCCAACAAATATAATAAAATATTCCATAAAAGTGGATCTAGATCTGGTTAACCCATGCACCAAGATCTAGAATGACCCAATATTTTGTTATAAATAGGAGGGTTTTTCCTACCATTCTTCACCTTTTGTTGCCTATTAGATCACTCTGGATCTATACACTTGGTCACCTTTTTCCATTATTTGCTGTGTGAGCTCCCTTTGAGCTCTATTCTTTGCATTGGGTTTTCTACACCAACAAGAGAGAAAAATCTTAGATCTGAAGTGCTGAGGACTTCCAAGAACCCATCCCACTGAGGAGAATTGGATACGCCTTCTTGTTTTCCTCCCAGGTGCCCAATTAATATAAAAATTCTTTCAAAAAATTTTCTTGTCTTGTCTATTGGTATATGGAGCAAACCCTTATTTTTTCTGCTTAATGTCTTTCCATGCATAGATCTGGTTTTTGCAGCTCTTTTATGTCCAACTAATCGCAGATTTGAAGATATTGGCAGCCACTTTTGTTGTTAGGGCTATTAGTTATGCGTAGCTAAAGTGGTCCTTTTTCGTACACTTCGACAAAGGATTCATACTAACAAATGGAGACTCCACATGGGTTTTAAATTACGACCGCTGTCGTTTTTCATATTCCTGCATATCCAGCTACTTCAGATCCTAGGGTTTCTTTTCAGCTGTTTATTTTTCCTATTTTTATGTTGTTTTTCTCACATAAAACCCTAAAACATCAAAATTTCTAACTTCCATGTGTTTCTGGCCCTATTGCGTAGGTAAGCGACACCAGCCGCATCTGAGACGGCAACGTTTCTGAAAATCTGCCGCCGAGACAACCGGAATGGGGGGTCGCATTTTTTGGCCCATAACCTGCGACCTGGACCTCCAGGTCGCACTTTTCTACCCCTTTTCTGCGACCTGCACTGAAAACAGGTCAGAACCTACGACCTGCCACTTTTTCAGTGATTTTTCTGTAATTTTTCTGGGTTTTACTGTAGCTTCTGTCAGGGTCTTCCAGCCTCTGTCTCAGCCCGCTTTGACCAAGTTCTAATCTATTTTTACTCATCTAAGTGGGAACCTAGCCCCCTAGGGCTTTAGTACCCTCCACTTTTTGTGGAAGAGTTTTAGCTGTTTCAGCCGTCTGTTTTTCAGAGCTTCAGCCTCCTTTTTTCCAGATCTGTTACCTCCCTTTCAGATCCATTGAAATCAACTCTTCTACCTCTCAAATCACCTCCTGAAGATTTTCTTGGATCTACTTTTAGGGCCTCCACCTTGCCCCCTCCGTTTTTGCTGATTTCCTTCCTTTTTCCAGCCACCTTGCCTCTGTCTTTTGGCTGTGATCTACACCTCTTTTCAGCAGCTTTATCCTGTAGATCCCTGTCCCTTTTGACCTTAGATCTATTGGCCTCTTTTCCGTGTGTTTTGCCTCGATTTTTCCCTTTCTTTTCAGATTAGTTTTGAGAGACCCGCCTTCTTGGGTTAGATAGATGCACAAGTAGCTATTATTTTTCTGTTATTTCAGCATTATATACTGTTCTCTGTAGGTTTATTTTCAGTTATGCAGCACACTTTTTTCTTGCTCTCAAAATGGAAAGGGTTTAAAAATTCAAATTAACGCATGCCACACACTGACCCTAAGTGAAGAAGCGCCTGGTTAACACCGCCTGGCAAAGACTCTAAAATCAATTGTCACTGCACCTTTTCTGCCCTTGACCTCACTTGATTCTGTCCCTTTCTGCCCCTGTTGGTTTCCTTCGGGCTCATCATTGCGCCCCTAGGCGCCTTTCCTGAAGACTCCCTTGGCCTTCACCCTCGCCTTCCTGCTGATCGACTGCCTGTCACTGTCAGAGAGCCGGGGCCCTCCTTCGAGTCCACATCACCTTTCCGATTCATCGGTTCTCCTTCTCCTCCCGGTTCTCCCCCGCCACCTTCACTATGTCCGGTCCGTGGCCCAATGCCAGCGCTCTCTTGGCCCCACGTCAATTCCGACTACTAGAGGAACCACCACAAGAACTACCCTGCCACCCCCTGTCGCTGCACATCGTGAGCTCCCAAATTTCCCGATTTTCTTCAATTGATCAATGACCTCATTCGCCATGATGTTAGTTGGCTCGCTATGCCAACCAAGCTCCCCTTCGACATCCCTAATTTCGAAGGCCTTGTTGGAGAAGATCCAACCAACCATGTCCGATCTTTCCACATGTGGTGTTCCTCCAATTCCATTACCGATGATTCCATCCGTCTTCGGTTGTTCCAACGCACGCTTATCGACGAAGCTTCTAAATGGTATGTTGACCAAGCCACCTCTTCCCATACCACCTTTGCGACCATTTCCCAAGCCTTTTTATCTTATTTCCAGCTCCCTCTCCAATACGACACTGGCACGGAGCTCTTGACTTCCTTTAAGAAATCCTCTTCAACCCACCTTTCCGCCCATGTTCAGGAATGGCGAAGAAGACGGAGCTTATGTCAAGCCCCTCCCTTCGAAGATCGAGTTTATATGGACTGGTTCCTTCGCACCCTTCCAGCGCCCATCGACAAAGATGTCACCTCCCATTTTCCTCAAACTGAAGAAGCCGCCCTCCAAATAGCCTTGAAATATGACCTGATCTACGCTCAATCTGGTTATGTTTATACCGTTTTTCCTGACCTCCCCAGGCCCAGTGGCGCTAACGCCCCGGGGGCATCTCATTCCACCGACGGTATCGTTGGAGCCCTTTCCCATCCGTACGCTCAACCTTCTATGGGCTATGGTCTCCCTCAGGGAGGGGCCAGCACCTCTAGCACTCTCCCCCCTCCCGGTAGCATGTATCCAGGATATGGCATGCGTCCTCCTTTTGCCCAACCTCCTGCTTACCTCAATGTTGCCCAACCCCACCATTACCCTTATCCGCAGCCTGGTGCACCAGCTCCTCCAGCATACGCGCTTCCATCTCCCTTGCCTCCTCAAAACCTGCAACAGCACCTACAGCCCCCTCCAGGGCAAGTATTTGCACAACAGGGCGCGACTAATCTCCCTTCTTCTCAAAGAAGGTGGAGAGGCAATCAAAACCAATCTGCCCCTAGTACCCGTGGACCCAATCCTGGTGTGGACCCTAACACTGCCAACCAGCAACAGGGCACTCAGCCCAAGTCGATGTGCCGCTTCGCACAAATAAGCCTTGTTCGTGTTGCGGTGTTTACAGTCATTACACTCACGATTTTCCCCTTCTACCACAAATGCGGTAGATGTGGGAATCTCAAGCCACATTGCGAGGACAACATGCCTCCCCTCATGCTCCCCCTAATGTGGCCACTACTCAACCGGCTGTGTTTACTGATCCTTTCCCCCGCAAGGATTTGTGGCTACCCAACCTCCCGACAACCAGGTAGCCTAACTCCCCTTCCCTTTCTAGTTCCTCCACATGCATCCCATGATCTCTGATCCTAACCCGCCCGTCGATCTTCACCTTCAAACTCGGTCTCGCCAGTACTCCAAGCCTCCTGCTCAGTCTGCTCCCGAGCCTCCTTCTTCAGGTTCTCCAGAGCCTCTTTCGTCACCCAGTGGCCCCTTACATATCCCTCAACCAAAAGTTGAGGTTCATACCAAGATACCTAAGGGCCCACTACGTCGAAACGCTGCTCCCAGTCGAGCTGCCCATTTGTATAGCATAGTAGATGATTTTGCCAATCTCCTACCGCCATTTCCACTGAACTCCTCCATTCATGCCCTTCCCAAAGAAGGCTCTACTATCTCGCCGGGGTGTCAGAGATCCTGATGATGACCAAATGATTATTTTCGACGCCTCTCAATCGGACCATCCTCCTCTTCCTGCTTCCGTCGCCTTCCAAATCCCAGTCAAAATCCGGAACGCCAACGTTTCCCGGTGTATAATTGATGAGGGGGCATCAACCTGTGTGATGTCCGCTTCGGTTTGGAAGCAACTCAAATCTCCTGAGTTGGCCCCTTCCACGATCACCCTTCGAGCGTGGGACGGCCATGCCTCCCAGCCCATTGGCCTGTTTCGTAATTGTCCTATCACCCTCGCCGGTAAGACTGTTTGCGTTGACGTTGAAGTCATCAACGCCCCGCTAGATTACAACATTCTATTGGGGCGAAGTACACCTATGCTATGTCTGCTGTCCCATCCGTGGTTTTCCGCAAGATGTCTTTCCCCCATAATGGAAAGATAGTCACCATTGACCAACTGACATATCATGAGCCAAAATCTCAGACCTCACCTGAGACGACCATCTCTTTCGTAGCCAACAAGCAAACCGTCGATTCCTTGACCAGTGTCTCCCCCAGCGTTTACAAAGATTCCTCCCTGCTTGGAACTTTTCCTAATCTTCCCCCTTCTCCTATCACTGATCCCAGCTTATCGAATGTTTGCATGATGCAATCGTCTCAGGCTGCCCTTAAGCGGCCTGCCTCGGCTAGTCAGCAACCTCCCCCTCACCCTCCGCACCCCGCTCCTAGCCATTCATCTCAGCCAGCCGGACCTCCTCCTTCTGGCCCTCCCCCTATAGCTGGTATCCCTGAACCCCTTTATCCTCCTGGATCGGTTCCTCCTGGCCTTAACCATCTCGAAGCCGTCCCTCCTGGTCATTACCCTGCTGGGCAGATCCCTTTCCTGGCTCCCCCTCCCGGAGTATATTCTGTCCCCGTCATGGCCACCCTCTCTCTCCCTAACCTGACCTTGGGCATACCGGTCTGGTACCTTGATCCCCCAGCCACCACCCCTCCTGGTCACCCCAAACCCTACATGGCTTTGAAATCGGTTCAACCGGTCCCCCTCGCTTCCTCCGTTGCCACTATGCCCCCCGCACCTCCATAGGACCCTTCTCCTGTCGTGACGGCTCCCGGGAAGAAAGGCAAAGCCCGCAAGGGGGCACCCAAAGACAAGACCACCACGACTGACCCGGCCCCTCCTCCGCCCGCAAAGCCTTGTGCCTTATGTGATGTCACCGGTCATGCCACCCATGCTTGTCCCAAGTTGCCCCGTATTCAGCCCATGGTTAAAGTCGCATTCCCTGAGTCTACGGTCCCTGAAGCCTCCATTCCTTCTTCGTCCGTAACCAAGAACCCCAAGACTCTCCGCACCAACAAACCCTGTGCTTTGTGCAGCGTTCATGGCCATTACTCCCACCATTTTCCTCACCTGACGCATTACCGCGCCTCTTTAGAGGTGGTCCGAGAGTATGAGGTTGAACAAAAGCAATCCGCCTCTCCCATCCTCGCGCAGTATGCTTCAGGTCAGCCTGAGGATCCCCCCGCTCCCATCGACATTCCCCCCCTGATGTTCAGATGACGGAGTCTACTGTAACCATTCTTTACCTATCCTCCTCTGCGAGACACTTGGAGCCTAGCCCCCCTGCATCCTCCCCTGTTGTGTCACCTG
Organism: Pinus albicaulis; assembly: GCA_034641835.2. Taxonomy (NCBI): domain Eukaryota; kingdom Viridiplantae; phylum Streptophyta; class Pinopsida; order Pinales; family Pinaceae; genus Pinus; species Pinus albicaulis. The sequence continues at coordinate 12,236 of JAXQQM020066506.1, forward strand.
ACCACCCCTTTTCTACCCATACACGAGATCACTCCACCCGTGTCTCTGTTGACCTCCGCAGCCCGAGTCCTCTCCATACTTCCGATAGCCCTCATATACCACCCTCCAGTTTGTATATGAGTCACAGTCATCCTGCTCCTTGCACTCCCTCCCACAGTTTCCGCCTGATGTCTTCCCTACACTCACGCTGCCATCATTGCCTCTCCTCCCCTCATTTGTTGTCTTGTAACACCATTCCACAGGTCCCCCCGTCCACACCCTTTATCGGTTACGCCGATGGTGCAAGTCGTTACTCCCGGAATCTAGCCTCGGCAGGTTGGGCCATCTTCACCCCCTTGCATACCCTTGTTCTTTCTAACAGGGTCTGCATTGGTTCTGCCACCAACAATCAGGCCGAATATGATGCAGTGCGTGGTCTCTTAGCCGATGCCCTTTTTCATCGCATCCTCCATCTGCACGTTCGTTTGGATTCCCTACTTCTTGTAATGCAACTAAATGGTGTTTATCATGTGCATAACCCTGTGCTGTTTAGATGCTATTTACGAGTGAAAATCTTGATACGTGCATTTGAAACCATAACTTTCAACCATGTACCTCGAGAACAGAATCACTATGTAGATAGTATTGCAAGCCATGTTCTAGATTAGCATTTATCACACACATTTCATACAAGACAATAACATTCATAACCATCAAAAAATGATGCATATCCATAATATGTGTCGTAAAACATGTGTTTAGAGTCCATCTACTCTGATACATATGACATGCCCATAGCATGTTACAAAAAACCCAAAACTGGGGGCACCACCTGCCCCTACATACATAATAGGGGGCACCACATGCCCCACCCCTAATCACTATCTGGAGGATCCCGGGCCAATGGCTCTGCCCCTGCAGCATGTAGATCACGCATCGCCTGACCGACCATCGCCATGTGCCGCATGACACCTCGCCATTCCGAGGGTAGACCAACACATGGCTCTATGAACTGGTCATCTAAGTCCTGCCACCCGCGCTCTGATACTCCGGTCAACAACCTTTCACATCTACGGCGGATGTCCTCCAGCAGGGCGGCTGCATCCTCATTATGCGCCACTCTCGACCCACTCGGACCTGTAGCTCCAGATGCTGCCGGTCGTCCCATATATCCGGCCGGTTTTACCGGTGCTATATCTGCATACCAAAAGTACATGAATCAGTACCCTAAACTACTATTCAAAAAACTTTAACATGCCCACACAAGAATAGCAATCTGTCACTTACCATCGGGCCCCCAGACTCGACCAGGTGGAAGTGGCAGGTCCGGGTCTCCACAGTAGCTCATCCCACTATAGGGATAGTCGTCTATGTACAATGGCATCTGATCCCAATGGGAAAAAAACTCAGGTCGAAACACTCGCCCGACCGCCCCTCCTCCTCCTCTGCACAGTAGCCGTCCCCAACGGTGCATCCTGGGCTCTCTCGGGCCCCCATCTGGAAGCTGTACACGAGGCCTCAAGGTCGGGATCTTCTCAAAGAAGAAGGCGCACAATAAAGTCCCATATGAGAAATCATGGTTCACCTGCCGCCTGCATAGCGACAACTGTCGCTTTAGCGACACCAACATCATTTGGGCCCACCCATAGTAGGTCCCACCCAGCACACTCTCCACTATCATCATCTGCCCCCCAGTGATGTGATGGAGTGCTCGGTTGCTCCAGATACGCAAAGACACTCGTGGGCTACCGCACGGTTTCTAGCCTCTAGATCCTCGATCGTATTAGAGTCCTCACTGGAGACCCAAGATAAAGGACGCCTAAAACTCCATGATGCCACCCTCAAGAAGACACTGTCGTGTGTTTCCCACCATCTCAAAGTGGCTGGAGACCAGCCAAAGAAATACACGCCTTGGACCATCACCCGATCCCAGGCCCCTGCACTACAAAGATCTCCTGATCTGGATCCCAGTAACTGATAATCCGGGCCAGTAAAGGTTCCCCTGCTCTCATCAAAGGGTTCTCCGAAAACTTGAGAACCCCAAATCTGGCCAATACACGACGGACGCCTTGATCCACCTGGATCTCTGCCCGCAGTGTCCCCAGATCTCTCTCTCTCCAGTTGACCCGTAAATCTTCCATACCTGCACAAACACATCATTTTTGTCAGCATACAGATCGGGAAAACCATAACCAAACACAAAAACCCAACTTCCAGCCATAAAACAGCACCAAAACCCCCTCATCTCCCAGGTCGCAGTTTTCTGCCCATTTCTGGGACAGGTCGCACTTTTCTGCCTGAAACCTGCTTCCCAGGTCACACTTTTTGGCCCAAAAAGTGCGACCCGGCCGTAGAGATGAAGGAGGGGTTGTTTCTGGGATTCTGGGCCCTAAACTGAAAATTTAATCCATCAAAATGCAAGAGAAAGGTTAGGCCTCTTACCTTAATCGGACTATTCTATTCCAATCACGGCTGAGTCTGCCATGCTTTTCTGGGAAAGATTTAGGCCTTCCTCTCTACATTCACCACAGCAACAATAGCAAATGAGTGATTTTGGAGGGAAAACTGCCTTATTAAAAGAGAACCCATGTTTCTTCTTTCGACTGTCGCGACCACACCGTAGCCCCGTTCAACGAACCGTCTGCACCGTTGGAAAGCTCTCACCGAGCCCTCAAATGGGTATCTGTTAGTTTTTTGAGATCTGACACTCCACCAGGACACATTTTGTCCAAGAAGGGTCACTTCACCCCTCCTTAAAATCGAATTTCCTCACTTACGACACTTGTACTTGGGGCACCATCTTGCCTCCTTACTTGTCCTTGTTCGTGTCGATTTTCATCATGAGTTCCCATCATGTACTCATGTTTCCATGGTCCCCCCATTGGGGCATTTACTGTGTGGCAGCACCATCGAGTCGCCCTTGTTTAGAGCATCCAAGTTGAGTCATCATTCCCTCCATGGAGTCTATACCGAGTCCCTTTGTACCCCACTATAGCCCTCCATCCTTCATTGCTTGGTCTCTCTCTTGTGTCGCACATTATGACCTTCAGTTCCACTGTCCCCTATCCCTTATGATATTGTGTCAGTTGCTGCCATGTCATTCATGCCCTTTATGCTCTAAGAAGGGAAGTTGTCCATTCACTACTCAGTCCTTCCCATTTTCACCATCGTCATTAGTGTCAGTCTGTTCATCGCTCCACTACTTTCTCTCGTGCCTTAGTTGAGGATGTCTCATTGCCTCACCTATGGCGGACCTCCTTCTGTCGACATCAGCTCATTCCTTCCAGAAGCCAGGTCTAGAGAGCGGTGTACCTTGGTTCCAGCTTCTACTCTTGTTCGGTGCCTCGGATCAGGCAAAGGGACCTCTCGTTTCCCTTTGACTTGATTGTTTCTCCAGCTCCTTTCAGCATGATCGAGATCCGTATACTTGATGGACCAGTGATCTAGCAGCAGCTCTTGATGATTCTCGGGTGTGTGTGAGATGTCTCAACCCTCCTGAAGGGGTGGCCCTGCAGGTAGCCCCCCACATGCCCGGATGACCTATTCCTTGCAGCCTTTGATGCAGCTCCAGATATCTGATGATGTTGGCCGTCGCCACTTGCAGCGCCTCTTTGACTTGCATGTATCAGTCAGATTTTCTGAGCCCTTCCCCATTTACAGGGGGCATTTGGGTTGTGTTTGTATCTCATGTACTCAGATATTATTGTACAAGTCCTGGCTGTTATCCCAGGCACAGCATGTATATGGGATTCCTCATTGTATTTTTATCTGGCTCATGATTATGCCAGCTGTACTTTATGGTTCGGTCCCTTTTTTACTGGACACACTATTCTTTTGTACTTTGTCTCGGCGGGCATAGGTATGCCTCCCCCGTCGCCTTCAGCACAGGTACCCTCTCATAAAAAGAGACTTGTTGCACCTGCGAGTCTCGTCTCCTCAGGGTCTAGTCCTTCAGCACACTATCTACCTCACCTTTCTCTCTCTGGCTTCCCTCTTGTTGTCTGGTGATTGAGTTCTTACAACGTACTTCGGTCATACGATTTGCTCCTAACACTCGCACGCTGGGGGGCAATCTGTTACACCATTTTTTGGTCATCTAACCTATTATCATTAGATGGACCAAAGTACACCATGTAAGACCAATTTTACCCTAAGTAAAATTGCCTTCACTATGTTATAACAGGAAACCCCAAAAGGAAATATTAAACAAACCTATATTTGTTTGATTTTCCTCATGGAATAATTAATTAAACCATAATTTAATTATTATTCCCAGTCATGTTTAACCCAAAATCAAATAAATTAATTAGATAAACCTTTATTTATCTTATTTTTTCCTAGGAATAATTATTTAAACCTTATTTAGATAATATTCCTTGTTAAATATGACCAAATTACCCACAAATAATTAAATAAATCATTATTTATTTAATTATCTTTCAACCACTTCCTTAAATAATTAAATAAATCATTATTTATTTGATTATCTTCTAACCGCTTCCTTAAAAAGATAAATAAATCATTTATTTATTTATTTTTGACAAATTAAGGGATTTGACCTAAGTCAAATACCTTTTCCCTCCAACAAATATAATAAAATATTCCATAAAAAGTGGATCTAGATCTGGTTAACCCATGCACCAAGATCTAGAATGACCCAATATTTTGTTATAAATAGGAGGGTTTTTCCTACCATTCTTCACCTTTTGTTGCCCATTAGATCACTCTAGATCTATACACTTGGTCACCATTTTCTGCCATTTGCTGTGTGAGCTCCCTTTGAGTTCCATTCTTTGTGTGGGTTTTCTACACCAACAAGAGAGAGAAATCTTAGATCTGAAGTGCTGAGGACTTCCAAGAACCCATCCCACCGAGGAGAATTGGATACGCCTTCTTGTTTTCCTCCCAGGTGCCCAATTAATATAAAAATTCTTTCAAAAATTGTTCTTGTCTTGTCTATTGGTATATGGAGCAAACCCTTATTTTTTCTTCTTAATGTCTTTCCATGCATAGATCTGGTTTTTGCAGCTCTTTTATGTTCAACTAACCACAGATCTGAAGATATTGGCAGCCACTTTTGTTGTTAGGGCTATTAGTTATGCGTGGCTAAAGTGGTCCTTTTTCGTACACTTCGACAAAGGATTCATACTAATGGTAGAAATCGGATTGTTGTCCGTATCTTGCATCGTGCTTTATTGGAGGCAAACATCCCGTACTTTCTTGGGTGTATTAAACCACTGCATGAAGTTGATTAGAAGACACCGTTTAGAATGGTCTCCATGGTAAAGGCAATATTCTATCAGTATAATGTTCTCAGGCCTGTGTACTCACAAATTTTTACGAACATGGGGGAGCTTGATATCATGGAGGAACCTTTAGCGTAGCTTGTGGCTTTGCAGGAAGATCATTTCATTTTTTTTAAAACTTTCCGGATTATCCACATTGCTAGAAAATGAGTGTCGACGTTTCGAATCCCAACGGGGATCCATCATCAGGAATTTTTTGAATGAAGAAATTGAGAAAAAGACTAAGGCCATTAATATTGCTAATTTCCATCACTAGGTCTAGAAGGCTCGAGATAAGGCATGGCATGATTGACATATCTGGAAAAAGACATTTACGCAGGGAAAATTGGTCCTATTGTATGATAGCCAGCTAGGGAAACGCTAAGGGAAGTTCTACCAGCACTGGCTCGGTCCATATATGGTAAAGGAAATTAGTGAGGAAGATCAGTCTGGTTAGCTACGCTGCGTGGTGATATGGTACCAGGATATCTCAATGGCAGCCGACTCAAACCATATCGGATCAAATGAATATATGGTCGAAGCAGCTATTTAGGGTGGAATATGCCCACCAAGGAAATTAAGTGCAGAAAGGACCATGGTAGGTGCAGGGAGCAGTCACAGATTTGGAATCCTGCAGGGGTGTGTGGGGGGTGCAGGAGTGTGTTCAGAGCACATAAAGTGAACTGGATGAGCATATGTGCTTTAGGAGCGTAGGAGGTATGTTGCGAGCATAGGGGTGCACTGAGCACACAGGAGGTGCGAAAAGTAGCCATTGGAACAGTAAAACTGGTTAAAAATCAAATTTTACCGTTGAAAGGAGAGGGCAGCTGACAATTAATGAGGTGATTTCCAAAGCTTTTTTACCGTTTACTTGATGGTAAGCTTCAGATAAGGTTCACCCATCTATTGGTTGATCGCTAAGGCTATAAAATCAGATGGATAACTCAGAAGAGGGTTCTGTGTATCTTGAGCAGTTTGTGTTTTGTACGATTCTATGGCTATTGTTCCTTATTGATGCATGAGCATGCTTCCACCTCATATAGTAGCCACCCTGAGTTCATTTTTTCACACCATAATGAATACGACCAATCCCGCCGAATCATACCATCCCATGACGTCGATGGAGCAATAATCCAAGGAAGTAATGGAAGTCGAGCCAGAAGCTGAAGAGGTTATATCCACACTGAGCCAAGCAAAGAAGAAGGGGAAATAAAAGGCACAAGGATTAGGAAAACCTGCAAAATGGGATGGGGTAAAGCCCTACCCGTCCCCTCAAAATGTGAAGTACTCGTGGGCAGCGGCCCAGGAAAGCTCGCCTAACCCTGTAAGGTGACCTCAGTAATATTCCTAATTAGCCTAATCTAATAGGAATATTCCTTTTTGTTTTCATTTTCTTGTTCAAGAATAAAATTGTAAGGGAGGACAAATTAAAATCCTAAAACAGAAAAATAAATCAATGCCCATATGAACAAGGCTAAATATGGGCTGCTTTAATGAAACTCCTTCATGTGTGAAAGGAGATTGTGACAATTGAATGGGTCAAGAGGACCAAATCTACAACGCTGTCCAGATGCAATGTACCAAGATAAAGAGCGCAGACCTAGTTGGAGGTTCCAAATGTGAAATGAGATAAACCTTTGAGATGGTTTAGGTTTTTTCAAGGCTTTCATCCTATAAATGAAAGAGGAGAGCATAATGAGAGGGGTTGTTGTTGAACATATTATTTTGGAAGGATTTTTCTGTTTAGACACTTCTCATTCTCTGGTTTTTAGCTGATAATAGTGTTGTTTAGCACTTCGGTGTTCCTGGTCGGGAATCCCACCTCTTTCCTTGAGAGGCCTTTTTGGAGAGTCTTGCATTTCTTGGTCCACTATCAGGCATTTGGCCAAGCTTCTTCTTCCAACTACAACTCATATCCTATTGAGGGTTTGGTTTTCCTTGTGAGCAACAGCAAGTTGAGGCTAGATCTATTTAGATCTAGACCATACTAGTGCCTCTTCTCAGTGAGTGAGTCTTTTATCCTCCTGGAAGAGTGTATTAGTAGTCTTGAGCTTTAGATCTACAAATTGGCATCAGGCCAAAGTCTACATCAAGCCTACAATGAATTTTATCTCCCTATGTTAGCTTCTTGTAATCAGAAAGATTGGCAAAGTCTGACAACAGGGAGAAACATCGTTTCAACCACTTTGGGATTCTAGGATCTATCCCTCCTAAATCCAGAGAGGGATCTCTCCAATAAGTGTAAAGATGGATTTATATTTAATGTTTTTGGTAATGATGTTAGGCTAGTTATGAAGGCTGAGGGCTTTTGTTTATTTTAGATGGTTGAGCATGATTATTGTTTGAGTGGAAATTTCTAAATGGAAAGAGTTTCAAAGGTGAGAAGTTGCAAGCAAATAGAACAATATTTGGCCAAAAAGATGGATGTTTTGCTGGTCTTAGTCCATTGGGCTATGGAGTCATAATAGGGTTATAATTGAAACAACCAGGTTCAAGAGTGGTCCATGGGGCAAGTCATCTATGTCTAAGGATCTCTTTAAATTTTATTTATGGAATGAAATGATACAACAAGAGGGAGAATTAAATAGATGAAGAACAAAGAGCAGCCCAAGATCTGGTAAGTACTTTGAAAATAGCAAGCTTTTGACATACACTTAAGAAAGACATAAAAGTGATCTAGGATCTGGTAAGTACTTCGAAACTAGCCATCCTTTGATACACTTTCAATAGAAAAACATTTAAACACAAGATAAACACAAATGATAATGAAAAATGGTCTAAGATTTGGTAAGTACTTCGAAACTAGCAAGCTTTCAACACATCCTTAGTGAGACTTTCAGATTGTCTTTGGGGATAAAACTAGGACCAGGGCTCACCATATCTTCCTTAGTTCATCTCTACTTAACATAAACTGAAAATAACATTCAGAAACAATATTTAGCTAAGACAGTAGGATGAGGGAACACCAGCATTCCTAACTGCTCAAACTGAATTAAATTATTCCTAAATAACACAATTTGGAAGAAAACATTTACATAAATCTTATCAGTCAAAGAAGGGTACTGATATACAGTAATCCTAACTCTATGCTTGTTGTTATTTATTAGAGAAGATGAACAAAGTGAAAATAGAAATAAAATAACGATTTACAATAAGAAAAACATCACCGTCAACATAGACCAGGATCCCATAAATTAGCTTGTATTGATGCTTCAAACCAGTTACAACTTTAAGTCCAATGTTTCATCTTAGCATTCATCTTCACTACTAAACCTAACTATTCTATCACAAGCAGAGCTTCAAGAGCATTTGAAAACTATTTACAATCAGAAGTTTCGAGCACAGGTATATTTCAAAGTTCTGCAACCAACATTTTCTCATCTTCTACAGAGGTATTTATAGAAGAAATGAGGAGGTGGGATATGATAAAAGATCTCCCAGGTCAATTAATACAGACTTTAAGACTTCTCGACCTTTGAGGTGCTTGATAAAGAAGTTTATAGATGTTTTCATTATATTAATTGATTTACATTAAAGATTAAGCTCGGTGGGAGCTTTTGTTGACTTTTAAGGCTCTATTTCGTGTTGTAATAACTATGCAGATATTTTGTCATTAATTTCCTTTGGTAGAATTAATTCTTCGGCTGCATTGAGGCTAATATATTCTTTTTGATTAATAACTTCAGCCTCTTTTTTGAATGCTTTGAGACAACAGGTGGTGTTGTGGTAACTGAGAGGAATCAATTGGCCTCTGTTGTGGCAGTGGAGGCTTTTTTGTCTGATAATCCTTTGATTTTTCTTTAATCACTATTTTAATTTGGAGGATTAGGCTTTGCATAATCAATCTCAGCCGTAACCCTCAAACTGTCTTCAATCCTCTATTCTACTGTGTTTAATCTTCAACAGTGATACTCTTTTGATTTATTTAATTGTCTGTGTCTTCTTGATGTGCAGCGCTGCACAGGGCTCATATGGCATCAATGCCCATGAAGCATTGACGAGACGTGGAGTTTGAACCCTGTGAATGATTTCCTTTTATGAATCAAAGGCATGGGAATCGTCATCCCCAGCCTTTGACTTCTCTTTAATATAATGGAAAACCATTAAATCCTGAAAAATACAAAAAATAATTAATAAATCCTACATTATTGGGTAGACTGCTTCAGAGATTGAGGGGAGGAGCGTGGCCGTTGGATGGCATCATCCAACCGTGGAGATTCGTTTGCGGGAGGTTAAAAAGGAAAGCAGGGGAAGAATTAAGCGGGAACCGTTCATCGCGCAGAGATTGATGGTCGGGATTGGTTGTGATTACACAAAGTGAATGAGTCACTTTATTTGGAAAATATAAGAAATGCGAAGAAAAGGGATAAAAACCATTGCTTCAGAGGAAAAATGGTAAAAAATATAGATCGGGGTTAGGGAGGATCGTGGGCTGTCAGATGAGATCGGCCCACGCAATCAACGGTGGAGATCACGCATTAAAATTCTTTGGCAAGGGTGGAGGGTGATAGTGTAAGGCCAGATCAAATATGGGCCATTGATCTGTAGAGATCAACGGTGGAAAGCACGCATGATATTACATAAAGGAAAGAGGGAAAGCGGTTTTAGGTTGCAAAACAACTGTTTTCGCTCAGAGAAAAGGCGGGTAGGCAGTTTTTCCTTTTGGAACGCGATATGCGTCCCCGCCCAACACGTGGCATCAGAAAACCACCTATATCTTGTGCCCTTTGATAAATTAACTTCTGCGGTCAAAGTTACGCAAAAATTCGTGTGCGCCATCGGATCTGGGGTCTCAGATCTGACGGTAGAGAATGAGCACTATAACGGATAGATGAACAGGAGGAAACAAGGGGAGCAGTTTTAATCTGGGCCGTTGATCTAAGATCTGGACAGCTGAGATTGCATCTAGGGATCAAATGGAAAAGATATAATGGCGGATAAGGAGTTAATAAGGACTGTTGATCTGCAGAGATCAACGGTCGAGATTGGTCATAAAAACATTAGAACTCGGGGCGCATGAATTTAAACCAAAGTTGGGAAAGGCATCCTTGACTGTCGAATACACGTGGACGATCCAGATGAAATTGGAGGTAAAGGCATCAGTGGGGCAAATAAATTTGAGTGCGATGGAGCGATTAAGTGTTGGTCGTTGATCTGAGGATCAGATCAATAGTAGGGAGTGAATCGGAGGGGTTCAAAGGCAGATGAAAGGCTAATGATCGGTGCGAATATGGACCGTTATATCTAGGAAGGTGAGGAGGAGATCAACGGCTCTCAATTGATCAGAGGATGACCAATCGGGGAGAGAAATAAAATGCGCCCAATGAAAAATTTGTGATGCAATGTAGTGTGGGTCATTTGATCGGCTTAAGATCAACAACAGAGATTGTTTGAGACATCTGCCGATGGAAACCCTTTAAAACATATGAAAAACCCAAAATTTAATATAATACAAAGGTTTTCTGGTTGGGGCGGGGTATATATATGATATGGTCTGGCGCCCGATTGCAGGGCCTTGATTATATGGAAGGCAAAAGGCCGGGGCTTATGTAGAAAGGGCCAATTGGGATTGGGCCTTCAAACTTTTCAATCTACGCATTCTAAATTCCTCCGATGCGATTAAGCGCTTCGGGACCTTTAACTCTTGGTCCTAGGCATAAATTATATGGAGTGAAGCGAGGGGAGCAGAGTTTATATAATGGGGCTTCAATCACATCGGAACTTTTGATGTGAGCTTTTCAATCTACCCATTTACACATTAAAAAACATTGTATGGGCGCGTTTAGACCAAACTTAGGAAAAAGCGGGGTTTTGACTTTTACAAAGGAAAATAATGCATCGGAGATGATTATACAATGTTTTTAGAGCTCGACTGCGGGAACTTGGGTTATATGGAGTGATAATAAGATTGGGGGTTATAAAACAATGGGCTAATCACATCGGAACTTTTAACATGGTAAAACAGACTTGCGCGCTCTATTTTTTCTGATGCGATAAGTGCTTAAATGGTTCAGCGCTTGGTTCCAGCGCCAAGGCTTATGTGGGGAAGTATTTTAAGACTTAGCCCAACAGGGCTTAAGTCTGTAATACAAAAAGTGTATTTTTATGAGTTTTTGAGGATTTTATGATGGATTTGGGGGTTTCAGTAGAGTTCAAAAAGGAGTTTTAAACTCTGTAAATGGGGATTTTACAAAGAGAAAATGGGAAAAAAAAAGGAGGAATTTCATGAGGAAGAAAAGGGTAAAAATGAAGGTTAGTTTTGAGGTGGAAGGAAGGGAAAAATGGATTTCGCTACAGTCCTTTCTCTATGAAATCAATAAAATTTCAGAGTTTTAAAATGGAAA
>JAXQQM020073620.1:0-125975 GCA_034641835.2 Pinus albicaulis
ACACATTGAAGCATTCATAAACCCCAATCCATTAACCCTATATTAGAATATAACCATATTTCCCTTGGTCAGATCTACAAAATACCATGGACAGAAAAGCATCATGCCAAAATGCATGTGCTAAACCCATGCACAAAACCACAGGTAGGTTCACCCACCTAATATAGGGTCCAATTTTTTTTTTTTGGGCCACTACCCCAAACCCCCATCAACAAGTGGGATGCGCCTAACACAATGAAAGGGAAGCGACCCACCCCACTTCTTACCCCCCACTTCACGTGTGAGGCTAGTTGTGGAAAGAATATAACACACCCAACATTCTCCCACTTGTTGTCACAAGAGAGCTTATTCATTGGCCTAGCTCCAAAACACACATTATTTCTCTACACCAAGAGAACTTCTCAATGCTCACAGACTTCATCATTGCATCTGCAACATTCTTCAAAGTGTCCACCTTTTTCCACCTTTACCAGCAACACATTTCTATCCTCAACCATATCTCTCACAAAGTGATACTGAACATGAATGTGCTTTGTATTTGAATGATAAGTAGGGCTATTAGCTAAGAAAATTTCACTTTGGCCATCACAGTCTATCCTTATAGCTCGTTGCACCAACCCCATACTTGAACACAATATCTGCAACTAAATTATTTCGTTACTTTCATGAGTGGGTACCATGTATTCAACCTTTGTAGTTGAAAGAGCCACTACAAACTATCTTTTTCTCATCCAACTAATTGCTCCTCTAAATAGGTTAAACACATACCCACTTGTAGATCTTCTCTGATATATATCACTACCCCACTCTACATCAACAAAGCGACGAATATCCAAAAATTTGTCAAATCCTAGTATTCCCTAGTAGCGCAAACCATAATCACTACTGCCATGCAAGTACCTGAAAACTCGCTTCATTCATGTACAACTCTCCTTCCATGTTTTTTACATAAACCTGGTCAATACTCCCATTTCATGTGTAATGCCTCGTGTAGTACATACCATTGCATACACCAGGCTCCCCATTGCACTTGCATATGGAAAGCGGTACATGTCCTCTTCTTCTTCTTCTTGTGTCTTGGGACACTATTCAACAAATAAATTTACACCTACAGGAATAGGAACCTTGACCAGTTTACTATCCTTCATATTGGACCTCTACAATATTTCCTTGACATACTTCCTCTGGTTTAACTAGAGCTTCCTCTTTGCCTGATCTGAGTTAATTTTCATGCCCAAAATATAGTTTGCAGCACCAAGATCCTTCATGTCAAATTTGGAGGAAAATTGGGTATTCAAATCCTGGATAATTTCTTTGTCATTTCCAACCAACAACATAGCATCCACATACAAGACCAAATAAATAACAGGATCACCATTAATTTAAAATACACATAGTGATCCGCTTTTCTTCTGGTGAATCCAAGTCCATGTATATATATGTATCGAATTTCTGATACCGCATCCTTGGTGATTGTTTTAACCCATACAAACACTTTTTAAACTTGCATACCAGTTCTTTCTTACCCTTCACCCCAAAGCCTTCAAATTGCTTCATGTAGATCTCCTCTTCCATATCCCCCTAGAGAAATTTTTTCTTCACATCCATCTATTCTACCTCAAAAGAAAATGCAACAACAATAGATAAAATTAATCTAATTAATGTTACCTTGGAAACAAGAAAAAAAATATCACCAAAAACAATTACCAGCACCTGGGACTAACCTTTTGCTACCTGTTAGTCATTAGTATTTTTTTTCTTTCTATAGATGGCTAAATGTTTATCCCATATTTCTAGAAACAAAATTCATGAATATTGTGAGTTCTAGAAATCTCACTGCCTTCATTATCCTTAGGATAAATTTTTCACTGTTCTACTTCTCTATCAAGGCATGGCTAGCTTATCACTCCCAGAAGACCAAATCATGGACTTATGCCACTTGTTCTCACTATGTTTGCCACCTCTGACCTTACCACTCTATTTCTATTTGCCTAACCCTTCTACTTACACCTTGGATTTCCAAGTAGCCTAACCTTTTCCCTTATTCACCAAATGCCTCAAGCATTGGTGGTTTTAAACTACCTTTCTAGGATCTTTATATAAATCAAAGTCATCAGTTTCTAGGATTGAAATGCATAAAGGTTTTTCAATGCTCTGTTTTACACCTACAAACCCTAAGTTAAGTTTTCAGCCTAAGGCCAAGTCCAAAAGGCCTCCCAATAGGTCATGTAGGTTCTCCTAGGTTATTCATTGTTTTGGTTTTCTAAACTCAATGTTTTACATGTGCCCAAGGGTGAAATCAAATGAAAAGGAGGGTGAGCTCATGATTGTCCAAAAGGTATCAAAAAACCTTCAAGAGAAACCTCCTTTGATCAAAGCACAACTTCTACAAAAGACAGTTGCCTATCTTAGACATTTCTACAGGAATGAAAGAGTTATTCATTAGCAGAATGAGAGGTAAGTTAAGAGGGTAAATCATCACAAAGGACATTCACAGCAAATGGGAGGTAATGAAAAACATGATTAAAAAGACTAAGGTCGTTGTGCAAGACAGACTCATTATACCTTTGGAAAATCAGTAAGGGGAGGAACCCTATTTTAATATCGCTTACATTATGGGATCTCAAAGAGAAACAATATATCTTTCTATCAGTTTCTTAATAAAAAGGGGTGAAGACATGAGGTTGAAAAAACATAGTGTAATCATGCAACTCCACCAGGCGCCAGAAAAACAAGTTTTAAAGGAATATCAACAGACCAAAGGGAGCTAAAATCCATCATCTTAGTTACCAAAAATCAGTAAGAAGAAGGGTTGAGATGATAAAAGATCATTTTTATGTTTAGGTCACCTCCTGCAAAAGAAAAGAAGATATCAATGACAAAGTGACAAAGTAAAACTTAGGACATTAGCAAAGTGGGTTTTTAGTTTTAATTTATTGATTCCAAGGGTATAAAGGCACCACTTTCATCACTCAACACATTTGTCATATGAAAAAGGGGAGAGAAAGCTTTCAAGAGAAAAATCAAGGTTTCTGGCAAGTTTCGAGCAGGAGAAGCCCTGTGTAACGCTCCTGTAAAGCTGCACTACGTGTCTGTGGGTTCTATATTTGTAAACTGCAACAGAGCGTTGCACTCTTGTAGCAGTACGCTATGCATTTACTGTGTGCAGGACTGCCCAACAGACTCGCCCGGGTGCTACGCGCAGGGCGCGTTCAGCGTTACCCTTTCTGCCTGCAGGATCGCCCGACACCGTTCAGTGGAGAGGCCCGACACCACTCCACCCGTCCTGTGCTATGTGTTGGGCCGTTCAAGCCTGACCCAACATCCATGCAGAAGGCTGCAGCTCAGCCTGTGCTACACTCAGGGCCATTCAGGCAGACCCGACTGCGTGCAAACTCTGCCTGCGCTACGCTCCTGTGCTCCGCCTGGGTGCTACGCGCTGAGCCGTTTAGGATGACCCGACAGGATGTGCAGGATCCCGAGTGCTATGCTCTGTGTGTTCCTCCAGGAAGTTTTTTAAGCCAGTGCAACCCTTAAATTTTCTCAAGACCCCTCCAAATTCTTGCTTGGCGCATCCTAAAGTTTCTAAAAGAGGTATTTAGATTTTCTACCCCCTCTCATGTTGTTTTAAAGGGTGAATTTAGAAAGAAAGTTAGAAACCCTAAAGGAACAGATAATTTTGGTCTCCATGCTAAGAAGTGGCTCCTCTACCAAATAAACATCTCCATTTGCATAGTTACCCTCCATACTGCCAAGCCTTGACACTATTGTCTCCTCACCATCCCCTCACCCCCTTCATATCATTTCACAAGCAGTTTCAAGTTTTTTGATTTCAAAGCAAGAGTAAAGGATAAAATGCCTAGAGAAGGCAATATTGACAGTGGCAAGGAAGGTCAAAGGCCTAGGGGACTACAGAGAAAGGGTGGGAGAGAAAACCGGTTTGAGCCTTTGAGCACCAAGGAGTTGACAGCCTTCCCTACCATAGTTTCATATTTCCAGGAGGTAGGATGTTTTTATTTCTGTGAAAAATTACAAAGAGTCAAAAGTCACCCTGAGTTGACCAGACTTTTCATCCTAAACCTCCATAACCACCAAGTACACCTAGCTGGGGTAAATTTTGAGATGTCCACCAATACAATTGCTATGTCATCAACTCAAAGGCTTGACAAGGGCAAAGAGAAGATAAAAAGAGATAAGAAAGGTAATGGAGGCATGCAAACTACTCAAAAGCCACAATTCATTGACCTAGATAGTGATAATGAAGATGAGGAGGTGGCCGCTAGACTACTTCTCCAAAGCAAAGATGCACAAATCAGGGAGTGGGAGAGGGATTTTGAGATGGCACAACATATCATTCAGTATTACAAAGATGAACACAAGTACTTTAAGAAGATAAAAAGGGGCCTTGCTCTCTAGAAAAATATGACCAAGCATTATGCAATGAAAAACAAACTTGCTTGTGCCAAACTGAAGGAAGCCCTCAATGAAATTCAAGCACTAAAAGACAAAAAAGGCCAAGATATGCTTAGAATATTGGCACAAGCTTCTCTACAAGTCTCCCAAAACCCATGAGGCATACTTCCACCAAATTTGGGGGAATTTTGACAAGTTTTGGTTTTTTGCTAATTTGAGGGCCAACGGGGTAGCACACATCGTGCTACGCTCTTTTTCATAGAATCTTCAGGAGGAAAGGCTTAAATTTTTGGGATCTTATTCACAATTATAGCATGCTCAAAAATTTTCAGATCAATTGGAGTTGTTTTGGTCCCCCAAAAGGGTAAAAAACACCCTAATTTTCACCATTTTGCCTGTTTTTCAGGACATGTGTTGCGCCTTTAGCAGTCTTGGAATTTTTGGTTTTTGAACAGGATCTAGAGGTAAAATTAGAGAAAAAAGGGTAGATATGGAAATTAGACTCAAAGTGCTTTCCACCGAGCCTTCACGGAGACTATTCCAACATCGAGAAGGCCTTAAAAACACTGCTACAATATGACATATTTTTCTTGTTCCTGTGCTACGCCTTTGGCATGGAAATTCATCTTAAAACACAGTGTTGCACCCTTAGTAGAGGAAAATTCAACAATGTACACTAGGCAAGTTTTAGGAGGCTAGTCAGACCTCAAATGTCAATTTCTTTGCTAAAAATTCCCGAAAATATATTTTGTTTTAGATATTTTGTGCCTTGGGCCTTGCAAGGTCTCAAGGACAATTGTGACATTTCTGATTAGCCAATAGGCTTCTAGAGACTCTATTAGGTTTTTCTCCTCCTTTTTTTTTAAAAGGATCATTGAGGAATCATTGTAAATGTTGGCTTTTGATGAGTTTTGAGAGCAATACATGGTTCTTTGAGGTTGAAGAGAAATTTGGTGTTGTGGAGCTTGTGATTGATTTGCTTTGATTAATGATGATGAAAGCTTGCTTGCAGGATCCTTGAGCTTGGTTAATTGTGATGTGTCTCTAATTTTTTCATGTTTTCTTGTTTATCATTGTGTTAATACTTTTATGTTGCAATAGATCATAAAAGTATAGGTTGAGAAATGTTGTTTGAGGCACCTCAGTCTTCCTGTTTGCTATTGTCTTTTATGTTTTTCTTCTACTGGGTTAGTTTAAGGAATTATTTAGCTGCTCCTTATACCCACCTAAGTTTTTTTATTTCATCAATGGATTAATATGCTAGTTTCCAAATATGTTTCATGGCAAGCCCTACTTATTTGATGCTATCTAAACTCTGTCTTGAAATCTCTCTTTGATGTATTACTTGTTAGGTTAAGTCAAGGACGTCTTGTTCTGATCTTACCCTTTGTCCATACCTATCAGTTTTCTTGATTGATTATTTTTAGGAGTTCACTCTTCATTTATTAAAGTTATTTGTCATCTTATATGTTTTTCTAAAGCTTTAAGGTGGAATCACTAGAAGTTAAATGAGTTTCTCGCCTTCTATATTTCATTGGAATGTTTGTCTAGAATGCTTATTAGCTTAAGTTGAATCAAAGAGTTACGGGTTTACCCTGTCTATTGATTGCTTCATAATGTTAATGGTATTTGAGACCTTCTTGTTTATGGGTATATGACAAAGGATTCTTAACTGCCCTTTGCCCTACCTTGTTTTCCCCAACTTAATTTTCATTTCACTTCACACATAACCTTAAAGATCCATTGACCGCACTAGATTTTCCCTATGATGCACTATGAGTCATTGTTGAGATATCCATGCATTTCATAGACTCCATAGCCCAATTGATTTGATGACCTCTCACTCCACCTATCCTACTTGATCATCTTACCCAACCAAACAAACAACAAACCCTACACTTAACAACTAGCCTAAAATCAACCATCTAAAGCGAATAGGTTCACATCCTTTGCATAAAATAGAGAAAGCCCTCTCTGAGTCCATGAAGGCTAGGTCCTAGGACTCCAAAGACTGGTGTAATGTTACCCTATGCATTTGGTCTACAAATCTGCTAAATCATGGGACCTTAACATAATGGCGATCACATGGGACTTTTTTGAGTAAGTACCAAACTTAGACATCCTTAATAAATTCAGAAGCCCTTGATTGAAACAATATCCTATGATTTATAGCCACCTCATCACTATCACTAACATAATGGTGATCATGATGCAACCTCTACTGTCAGTGACAATCTAAGTATCCCTTAGGACTTCAGAAACCTTCATCAAATCATAGATAACTCAACTGATAGCCAAGAGTAGAACCTGGTTATTTCACCATCCTAGCAAAATGATGACCCAGTTGTAGTACACTCATATAAACCTTAGGGATACATATAGGAACTCAGAAAACACCAAAACATTCCTAGATTGGTTTTTTTGTCAGTTATTGGTGGTGGACCATAGACATATATCCTCAAAACAAACTAAAAACATCCACTTGGCGACTCCACTAGCCTCCAGTAGGCCTACCACTTCACTAGTTCTTATTAAGACTTCCCTAGGATTGTGTCGAATCAACCCTGAGAATTTTATAGGTCTAGTCACACATTGTGTGAGTTTAGCAAACACTAAGAGAGGTAAACTTTTCAAAAAAGTTGAAAAACTTTCAGCCTCTCTAAATTTTGAGTTTGAAATCTAGCTTTGAGAAGAATCAGTACCAGATCTCATCCGGACCCAAACCCTCCTACTATAGTTGATGACCCAGAAAGGATTTTGTGGCAAACTTCTAAAACTGGAAACTTAACTACTGTTAGGACCATTCATAAAGCAAGCTTTGTACCTGAACAACTCATAGCCTTGCAAGATCCCCAATTTGACTTGCACCATACAAGAAACTTTTTCAGAACCAAGTCACATAGTAGGATTGACCATACTGACCTCGAACCCATAGATTTGCAGCAGAGTTCTAGTAGAGAAGCTTCTCCTTCCACCCCACCTAATTTTCAGCTTCTCCAACACTTTAACTCTCTCCATACCAAATATGCTCAGAATCAGTCTGTTGGTCCAAGTACTTCCACCACACTCATCCATACCACTGTTGTGCAAACCACCCCACTTCATCCTACACATCCTCTCACAAACCCCCCACTTGTAAATCAACTATTAGCTCCTATCATTGCAGCTTGGTATGCCCCCATGGTTTTACCACAACCTTTGGTACCTTTGCCAAATGACTACCAGTCCGGAATCCCTCACTTTACTGAGGCTAAATATACCACTGCCCAAAATCATATAGATAGAATAAATGATGCTTTTGACTACATGGAATTAGAAGAGGAAACCATGAAGATGAGGATGTTTGCCCAAAGCCTAAGAGGAGAAGCTAAAAAATGGTTCAAAAGCTTAACTCCCAACAACATACATGATCTCCCTTCCCTTTACCAGAATTTCATAAACAAGTGGGAGATTAAGAAAAACCCTCTCTAGATCCTCTCAAAATATAGCAATCTCAAGAGAAACACAGGGGAAAGTGTCCAAGGCTATTGCACTAGGTTCAATATTGTTTACAACGCACTACCACCAAACATGAAACCCCCACTAGGCTTAGCCTTAGCTAAATTTTCGGAAGGTTTTGACCCAGACATGGCCTATCAGCTAAGAGAAAGAGAGCCCCTAACTTTAGAAGACATGAAAAAGGGAGCTATAAGTGTAGAAGCCAACTTAATTGAAAGGAGAGCTAGGCTAAGATCAGAAAAGAGGGTAACCTACAAAGATGAAACCATGCCCTCAACCTCCTCATCTAATTCCAAGATTGACAACCTAGTTAGAACCATGGAGAGAATAAATGAAAGAACACCTCCTAGGGAAAATCAACCAAATCCCCAAAACAAAAACTGGAATCAGAACTTCAGAAGAGACCCACCCTAAATCAGGCAAAGGGAAAAGGACCAACAGATTAGGCCCCCTTTCCAAGATAACTATGTAGATGAAGGGGAAAGAGATATTGAACAACCAAATGAAAACCATGTAAACTTAATAGGCTCTGATAATGAGGGTGATGTCTTTCTCACAGAAGAGGAACAAGATTTCTTCTCTTCGAATCTAACTGAAACAAGCTATGAAGATTCTGAAGGCTACCAGTTGGGATTGGAAAACTCCATAATGGAATTCCATAGGCAATATGATCTTAGTAGTAAGAAAAACCAAGACAACTCCAAGAAGAACAACTTAGACAATGTTGTTAGGAAAACCCCTAAAAATGGTCCTAGAAGGACAACAGACAATACCAACACCATGGCTAAGAAAACTGATCCAAATAGAGACAAAACTAGCCAACCAAGTGGTGATACAAGCTGCCCTAGTGCATCTACTAGTGGCCCTGAAAATTTTTTATTGTCTAAAGGCCCAAATCGAAATCAGCAAATTAAAAATGTAGAAAAATTTATGGATGATAAAACTTTGAAGGAGAGATTGCTAAAATCAAGATAAACATGCCTCTCATTGAAATGGTAACTCAAGGAGTGTGTAGATCTCAAGTGCTGAAAGTCTTGAACTTAGGAAATGATACTGACACTCTAAATTTGACTGATGGTGGGCCTGAGTTATTGTTTGGACCTAAGGTTGATGGAAAGTATCAAGAAGGAGTTGTCCCTCCTTTCTATATCAGCCTAAACATACATGACAAGATATTACATAATACCATTCTAGACTCTGGTGCCTCACACAACCTCATGCCTAAAGTTGTGATGGAGAGATTAGGCCTAGAGATAACTAAGTCTTACAAAGACTTGTATTCTTTCGATTCGAGTAGAGTCAAGTGTTTGGGCGTAATCAAGGATCTTTGTGTCAATCTGACACAAATGCCTACTAAAGGTCTTGTCATGGACATAGTAGTGGCAGACATTCCCCCCAAGTATGGCATTCTGTTATCCAGATCTTGGGGAGCCAAACTTCAGGGGAACATTCAACTAGATATGTCCTATGCTACCATCCCTATTTTTAACCAGATAAGGAGACTATACTATGAATCCCACATGAAATATATGGTTAGCAGTCAGGAGAGGCCAAACAACACCCCTCTTTATTCCATTCATTGAGATCTTGATTCTTTCATCTTATGTAATTAAGAGGATATTAATGAGAAGGTAAGTAAAGTTGAGGCAGATCGAGACACACTGCAACAGTCAAACCAATATCTACATGAGGAACTCAAAAGTCAAAACTATAGTAGCCCTGAAAAACCACATGATGATAAAACTAAACTTGATTTTCTGCAAACTGAAAATGAGATTTCAAAACCAAAAATCAGTTTAATATATGAATCAGGTTGCTCAAAGGAAGGACAAACCCCAAAAACACAACAGTTTCCTTTTTCCAATCTAGAAGTACTGAAATGCCCTCATAGAACAAAAATCTTTAGGAATCTAGATCAAGAGAGTCTTATGTTTTTGACTTACATAAATACTTCATCATCAAAGAGCTTTGTCCCTTCAAAAGAATTTTTGACTCTCACAAATGTTTCTATGGACCCTAAAGGGGTATCTACTAGAAATGATATAAAGGAGTATAATGTAGACTTCCTAGGAAGGCCCAAAATGATTAAGTTGTCCAGAACCTTGTCATTACACAAAAAAATGAAATACATAAGGTTATGCAAGAATTTTCAAGATGCTTTTGTATATACGAACCAAAGCATAAAGCCTTTTGACATAGACATTATTCAAAAGAGGCCTCCTTCCAAGAAAGACCATGAAACCCTTGGGAAAATTGTATCACTAAAAAGGAAGGCCAAAGGATACAGGCTATGTATAGACCCTAGGTACCTAGGCAAAACCCCCATGAAGTACAAATACCCTTTTCCCAAGATAAATCATCATATGCCAAGGGTAGAAGTTTCTAACAAAATGTCATTACATGATAGTGTTTCAGGTTACCATCAGATGATACCACTTCAAATCAATCAGTATAAATAAATTTTCAAAGTTCCTTGGAACAACTACATGTTTGACCAAATGTTTCCTAGGCTAAGGAGTGATGAAGACACCTTCCAAAGAGCCATGGCCCCTATTTTCAACTTCCTCACTATGATATACATTGATGACATCATCATCTATTTTGAAGCTGATAAAGAATACCTTTTCTACCTAAAGATGATCTTTGACAGAAAACAATTTGAGAAGCAAGACTTAAAGAGGAAATACCAAGGAGAGCATGGATTGTTCGAAAATTTTTGGAAAAATCCTTTCACCATGTTTTCAAATGGAGGTAACTATGATTTCTATTTACAAGAGCTGAATGGAAAAAGAATGTTAGATTTCCTTTTGAGGACAGGATGCTTAAGTAACATTTTTGTAAAAACCCTTAGCTTAAAATTTTCACTCATTGTACATACCATTGTTTGATGAAAGTTCATAAAGAGAAAAAACACAAAACAAAAAAAATAGAAAAAGAGGGCAGATTTGAAGAATAGGTACAACCCCATACCCAAAAAATAGTAATGTTGAAAGTGTGCAAGCCTAAATGCCACTACTTTTTCAAAAAGAAGGTCTTGTTCAGTCATCTCACCTAATCATGGCTGAGCATGTTTTAAATTTGTTGTTGATAGGTTAGTAAAGGAATGCCGGTCAAATCATTTAAGCTTGAATTATCAAAAGAAAATAGATTAGGAATGAAAGATACTGGTTCCACATGCTTAAATCTGAACCAAAGAGAAGGATAGGGATGATTAGCAAATGATGAAACACAGTCCTCATACTTTATAGTTTTGTTTTTTATGAAAATAATGTTTGTGTGCAGCTTGTCTCAATGCCACAACTCATGATGAATTAAAATGTCTAATCCTGGTTCAAATCATGTTTTCAATTTCATGTCAATAGCTTAGAGAATGAAGTCTATCATACTACTTAATCTTGATAGTCAAATAGTCTAGGTAGAGAATAAAAAGAGTTCACTAGCATAATCTAAACTCTTGGAAGCAATAAGGGTACAAGTAGATAGTTTGTTTTTGTTTTCAAAAGAAGAGGAATGTCAGGGGTTTTCTAGTTTAAGTGCACCCAAGGAATAATTTTTTTTAGGAAAATGAGATGGGTAGGTAGAGATGAAGTTGGAGTAATCATGTTTTTCAGATTATTAAGATCACAACTTCAAGCGAGCATCATCAAAAGAAAATAAGAAAAATCTACCCAATGGATGAGGCACTGGTCTTCATAAAACCAAGAGATCTGAAATACCGGACACCTCCTAAAAAGGAGCTGCCCTCCCCAAGTGGAGCCACTGTTAGTCATCAGTAATTTTTTGCTTTCAATAGATGACTAAATGTTTATCCCGGATTTCTAGAAACAAAATTCATGAATATTGTGAGTTCCAGAAATCTCACTGCCTTCATTATCCTTAGGATAATTTTTTCACTCTTCTACTACTCTATCAAGGTATGGCCAGCTTATCACTCCCAGAAGCCCAAATCATGGACTTATGCCATTCGTTCTCACTATGTTTTCCACCTCTGACCTCACCACTCTATTTATATTTGCCTAGCCCTTCTACTTACACCTTGGATTTCCAAGTAGCCTAACCTTTGCCTTTATTCACCAAATGCCTCAAGCATTTGTGGGTTTAAACTACCTTTATAGGCTCTTTAGATAAATCAAAGTCATAATTTTCTAGGATTTCAATGCATAAAGGTTTGCCAATGCTCTGTTTTACACCTACAAACCCTAAGTTAAGTTTTCAGCCAAAGGCCAAGTCCAAAAGGCCTCCCAATAGGTCATGTAGGGTCTCCTAGGTTATTCATTGTTTTGGTTTTCTAAACTCATTGTTTTACATGTGCCCAAAGATGAAATCAAATGAAAAGGAAAGTGAGCTCATGATTGTCCAAAAGGTATCAAAAAACCTTCAAGAGAAACCTCCTTTGATCAAAGCACAACTTCTGCAAAAGACAACTACCTATCTTAGACATTTTTGTAGGAATGAAAGAGATCACCATTAGTAGAAAGAGAGGTAAGTTAAGAGGGTAAATCATCACAAAGGACATTCACAGCAAAGGGGAGGTAATGAAAAACTTGATTAAAAAGACTAAGGTCGTTGTGCAAGACATACTCATTATACCTCTGGAAAATCGGTAAGAAGGGGAGGAACCTTGTTTTAATATCACTTACATTTTGGGATCTCAAAGAGAAACAATATATGTTTCTATTAGGCTCTCAATAAAAAGGGGTGAAGACATGAGGTTGAAAAAACACAGTGTAATCATGCAACTCCACCTAGTGCCAGAAAAACAAGTTTTAAAGGAATATCAAAATACCAAAGAGTGCTAAAATACATCATCTCAGTTACCAAAAATCAATAAGAAGAAGGGTTGAGATGATAAAATATCATTTTTATGTTGAGGTCACCTCCTAAAAAAGAAAAGAACATATAAGTGAAAAAGTGACAGAGTAAAACTCAGGACATTAGCAAAGTGGGTTTTTAGTTTTAATTTATTGATTCCAAGGGTATAACAGCACCACATTCATCACTCAACTCATTTGTCATATGCAAAATGGGAGAGAAAGATTTCAAGTGAAAAATCAGGGTTTCTAGCAAGTTTTGGGCAGGAGAAGCCATGCGCTATGCTCCTGTAAAGCTGTACTACATGCCTGTGGGTGCTCTCTTTGTAAACTGCGATAGGGCATTGCGCTCTTGTAGCAGTGCACTACGTGTTTAACATGTACAGGACCGTTCGGTCGACTCCGCCCGGCCTGTGCTATGTGCTGGGCTGTTCAGGCCTGACCCGACATCCATGAAGAAGGTTGCATCTCAGCTTGTGCTACTCTCAGGGCCGTTCAGGCCAACCCAACTGCGTGTAAACTCTACCCATGTTGTGCTCTTGTGCTTTGCCTGGGTGCTATGCGTTGGGCCATTTAGGCTGACCCAACAACACATGTAGGAGCCCGAGTGCTACGCTCCTGTGCTGCATGTTTAGCCATGAAGTTTTTTAAGCCAGTGAAATCCTAAAATTTGCTCAAGACCACTCCAAATTCTTGCTTGGCATGTCTTGAAGTTTCTAAAAGAGGTATTTAGATTTTCTACCCCCTCTCATGTTGTTTTAAAGGGTCAATTTAGAAAGAAAGTTAGAAACCCTAGAGGAAGAGATAAGTTTGGTCTCCATGCTAAGAAGTGGCTCCTATACCAAATAAACATCTCCATTTGCATAGCTAGCCTCCACACTGCCAAGCCTTGACACTACTATCTCCTCACCATCCCACTCACCCCCTTCATATCATTTCAAAAGCAGTTCCAAGTTTTTTGATTTCAAAGCAAGATTAAGGGATAAAATTCCTAGAGAAGGTAGTATTGACAGTGGCGAGGAAGGCCAAAGGCCTAGGGGACCATAGAGAAAGGGTGGGAGAGAAAACCAGTTTGAGCCTTTGAGCACCAAGGAGTTGACAACCTCCCCTACCATAGTTGCATATTTCCAGAAGGTAGGATGTTTTTATTTCTGTGAAAAAGTACAAAGAGTCAAAAGTCACCCTGATTTGACCCAGACTTTTCATCCTAAACCTCCATAACCACAAAGTACACCTAGCTGGGGTAAATTTTGAGTTGTCCACAAATACAATTGCTATGGCCAATGGGATACCTTGCATGGGAGAAAAATGGTTCAAACAGGCGAATTTGGACTTGAGCCATTACCAGCCTTTCCTTAAACCAAGATACCAAGATGATTGCAAGACTATTTTTCCCTTTTCCCATCTTTTGGAAAGATATGCCCCTTTAATGAAAGTCATCATGAAATACTTCACCTGTGAGGGTAGGTTTTCTAGGCTCTAATCCTGCCATATAAGACTGCTCATGCATTTCACTAGGACCAAGCTACTGCATTTTCCTTATTACCTTTATAGAAGTATTGATAAGATGTCATACATTGTGCAAAATAGGCCTCCTTCGCAACAAATGCAGAGTCTTTTCCACTATTTCCTTATCAAGATGATTGTGTTGCATCAATTAGAGCAACAGGGTATCCCATGGGAAGTATTCATCGCCCATGATGTTTTCACAAATCCACAACCTATTCCTCTGCAAAGTTTATCCTCATCATCTCATCCACCTTCCTCAATTCCTCCATCAACCCCCATTGACCATGATTCCTCATCCACACATGAATCCTCTCCCCAAGAGAACTTCCCTCCTTCACCTTCTCCTAAAGCATTAAAACAAGAAGAAAGTAACGAAGAACAAGAGGAAAATAGTGACAAAGAGGAAAATGACAGTCAAGAGGAAGAAACAAGTGATGAGGGAGAGGAAAATGAAAATGAAGAAAGTGGTGATGATGAGGAAGAAACAAAGGACAGTGAGGAAGAAAATGACAATGATAAAGAGGAAATTTTAGAACAAGAAGACCATGAAGAGGCAGATAATGAAGAGGGATATTTTGAAGACAAAGGCAATGAGCCCAATAGTAAAGAAGAAAGAGATACAAGCAATGAACAATCAGATGACATGGCAGGAGATATAGAAGGGGATGACAGTGGTCAAAATGAAAGCAATGAGGACATTATAGGGGACAGCAAAGAGTTTGAGGAAAATGAAGAAACTAATGAAGGTATCTCTAACAGTGACCACACAAAAAATAACAATGATGAAGGGACAGAGGCAGATTTTGAGGAAAAAGGAAATGAGAAGAATAGTGAAGAAGAAGAAGAAGGCAGTGATTCAAATGAGGAGGAAGAAACAAATGATGGTCAAGAGACAGAGGCATAATTTGAAGAAGAGATAGAGGCAGAACTAGAAGAATATAACTATGAGCATGACAGTGGGAAAACAATGACACTAATTAAGAAGGGAACAGTGGCAAAGAGGCCAATCATGAAGATGAAAATGCACAAGACACTGATAAAAACACCTCTAATAGTGACAACACAGAGAATGATAATGTTGCAAAAATAGAGGATAATAATGCAGAAGATATGGAAGAGGATGACAATGATGAAGATCATGATAGTGATGATAGCATGGGGGAAAATGAAAGTGCCCCTCAAGAAGGCAGTCAAGAAAAAAATGAAGAGGACACAAATAGAGGGATTATTGATGGAAAGAAAAGCAACCTTAAGGTCTATCATGAAGAATATATTCAAATGAAATTTATCAAACCTTTTCCTCTCACATATCAAAGAGGGGAGAGGCATGTGTTTGCTGCCTTCAAAGGGCAAGGGACCATGCCATCCTCCTCGGCTCAAAGGCTTGACAAGGGAAAAGAGAAATTGAAAGGAGATAATAAAGGTAAGGGAGGCAAACAAACTACTCAAAAGCCAGAATTCATTGACCTAGACAGTGATAATGAAGATGAGGAGGTGGCCACTAGACTACTTCTCCAAAGCAAAGATGCAAAAATCAGGGAGTTGGAGAGGGATTTTGAGATGGCATAAAATATCATTCAGTATTACAAAGATGAAAAAATTTACTTTAAGAAGATAAAAATGGGCCTTGCTCTCCAGAAAAAGATGACCAAGCATTATGCAATGAAAAACAAACTTGCTTGTGCCAAACTTAAGGAAGCCGTCAATGAAATTCAAGCACTAAAAGAAGAAAAAGGCCAAGCTATGCTTGGAATCTCAGCATACGCTTCTCTACACGTCTCCCAAAACCCATGAGGCATACTTCCACCAAATTTGGGATAATTTTGACAAGTTTTGGTTTTTTGCTAATTTGAGGGCCAAGGGGTAGCACACATTGTGCTACGCTCTTTTTTAGAGCATCTTCATGAGGAAAGGCTTATATTTTTTGGATCCTAATCATAATTATAGCATGCTCACAAATTTTCAGATCAATTGGAGTTTTTTTGGTCCCCCGAAAGGGTAAAAAGCACCCTAATTTTTACCATTCTGCCTGCTTTTAGGACATGTGTTGTGCCTTTACCAGTATTGGAATATTTTATTTTTTAACAGGTTCTAGAGGTCCAATTAGAGAAACAAGGGTATATCTAGAAATTATACTCAAAGGGCTTTCCAACGAGCCTTCACAGAGCCTATTCCGACACTGGGAAGGCCTTCAAAAGACTATTGCAATATCACCTATTTTTCCTATTCCTGTGCTACGCCCTTGGCATGGACATTCATCTTAAAACACAGTGCTACGCCCTTAGTAGAGGAAAATTCAACAATGTATGATAGGCAAGTTTTGGGAGGCTTGTCAGACCTCAAATGTCAATTTCTTTGTTAAAAATGCCCGGAAAGATATTTTGTTTTAGATATTTTGTGCCTTAGGCCTTGCAAGATCTCAAGGACAATAATGACATTTCTAATTAGCCAATAGGATTCTAGAGAATCTATTAGATTTCTCTCATCCTTGCTTGTAAAAAGGAGCATTGAGGACTCATTGTAAATGTTGGCTTTTGATGAGTTGTGAGAGCAATACATGGTTCTTTGAGGTTGAAGAGCAATTTGGTGTTGTGGAGCTTGTGATTGATTTGCTTTGATTGATGATGATGAAAGCTTGCTTGCAAGATCCCTGAGCTTGGTTAATATTGATGTGTCTCTAATTTTTTTCATTTTTTCTTGTTTATCATTGTGTTGATACTTCTGTTAGCCACCTATAAAAAATTTTCATACCAAATGGTGGCTAAATATGTTTCTGAGTCTTCAAGAGAAACATTTCCTTTGTAAATCTATCATTCTTGAAGCCTCCATGTGTTTTCTATCCTTCAGAATTATCTTCACTGTTGTTTCCATTAATGAAACATGTTGTTTATGAAAGAAAATGTTTTCAAAGGCGTCCATCTTCCCCATTTTCCCTCATTCATACTTCATTTTCCTTCATTCCCTTCATAAATTTCATTTGTTAAGGTTTAAAACCTCTTTTTTAACCTTATCAGACCCCTTCAAAACCTTCAATTTGGCCTAAAAACTTGTTTTTAGGCATTAAGTCCTTAAGCCCCTTTTGGCCTTAGCCCTAGCCCTTTTTCCGCATGTGACCCAGAGCCATAACCAAGCGCTAGCCCTTATTGCTCATCGCAATCAGAGTTTCTTTTCCCCGACTTTTCCTTTATTCTTCCAATCTTTCGATGCGATGAGCCCCATCTCCTCCGATCCTCCGATCTAATATGGACTGTTGAATCCACAAGAACCGATGGTCAATATTCGATCATGCTTCGCTCTTAGCCCTCCGTCATCACACCCACCAATTCAATCCTAACCATTGATCTCTCGTCCGATTGAATGGCCCACGCTGCATCACATATCGCAAACATAGTCTTCCCTTTTTCTTTCATCCGATGGCCCGAGTCCCCGATTTGATCCTAGCCGTTGAATCCAGAAGAACCAATGGCCGAGATTGCATCGTGCTCCACCCATAACCCTTCACCATCGCGCCCGCCGATTAATCCTGACCATTGATCTCCTTTCTGATCCAACGACCAACATCCAATTGCATTGCTAATCTTCTTTTCGTCCACCAGGTCCTGAATCATTTCACAGATGAGATCGTAACCGTCCATTCCCCTCATCCAACTGCTCGCATTGACCTCAGCAATTGAACCTGGATACCTTTTAACCTTTCAGCTTT
This sequence comes from Pinus albicaulis, assembly GCA_034641835.2. Classification (NCBI taxonomy): domain Eukaryota; kingdom Viridiplantae; phylum Streptophyta; class Pinopsida; order Pinales; family Pinaceae; genus Pinus; species Pinus albicaulis. The sequence goes on from JAXQQM020073620.1 coordinate 17,935, forward strand.
CAACCCATCGCGTTTCTTCCGCACCGTCAGATCTGAGACCCCAGATCCAACGGTCACCATCCAATATCGCGTATTTTTTGTGCCCAAAGTTTAACGTTTCAAAATTGCGTGATAAAAGTGGTTTTGAGAATCCACGTGGTGATCACTGAATGGAATCACACTCCAAAAGGCAATACTGCCTCCCTCCCATTTCATTGCCCGAAAAAAATTCCCTGTTTTCCGCCATACCGCCTACCCTCCATAACGTTGCCTTTCGCGTTTTTTCCTAGCCATCGATCTCTGAGATCGGACGGTTCTGATTTAATTTCACCCCCATCCATTCTCCATTCATTCGATCTTCCAAATGACTCCATCGAAATATCTCCACCGTTGATTTTTCTAATCTAACGACCCACGTTCATCCTCGCACCCAAACTTCCATTTGCACTTGGTTAGCTGCTCTGCCAGGGTTTTTCTCCCTTTTTTCCACTGCATCCACATTTTTTCCTCACTGCTCCTCCACCCTCATGAGCCTTTGAAGAATTCTTTACCACATCTGTAGGGTTTCTGAACGATTTGTTGTGTTTTTTGCAGGATTTAATGGTGGTTAATCTATGTATTTCCATAGTCACAGACAGGTGACTGATAAGGTTCAGAGTGACGATTCTGACCTTAAATCAATGGAGAAAAGGAGCTAGCGGGTTGTGAATTCATGTTTTATCAGGGAGATCACAACCTTCAATCTCAGATGAAACTCGCCAATAGCAGAAAGCCACCTGTATAAATAAAGAACAACAAAGTGTATCAGTATTGAAGACCCGAAGATGAAGATCAAGGCTTAATTAAGCCTAAACACAGATAAGAGGATAAATCACTATGTTTATAAAAAAAGAGAGTTATATCAGTCGAATAAAGCCTCTGTTTGTAGCCCTGTAGCCCTGTTTGTAGTTGAAGATACATAAGCTGAGATGAGATGTTTGAAGCTGTAGAAACCTACTGGACTTGATGATTGTAACTGGTTTGAACATCAATATACAAGTTGATTCATGGGATCCTAGTCTAGGTCAATGTTGATGTGTTTCTCACTGTAATTGTTATTTTTCTTTATGTTTGCATTCTGTCCACTTTTCTCTGATAAAGAACAGCAAATATATATTAGGATTTACTCTTGAAGTACCCTAAATCTCACTGATAAGCTTTATCTATATGTTTTCTGGTGATTTTTTATTTAAAGGTAATTCAATAGAGTATAACCAATGAAGTGTTGGTAAGCCCATATTTCCTAAGTACAACTTGAGATTTTATCTTTGAATGTTCTTGAGAAGTTTGCTAATTAAATCTAAGCTAGAGAAGTTTATGGTTAGCCCTGTCCTTTGGTTTATCTCCAATAGTTTCTTTGTTAAGAGTTCCTTGCCCAACCAAAACCAAACAACAAACCTTGTTCTTCATAACTAGCCTAAAATCACATTCAAAAGCATTAAAGATAAATCAATCTTTGAAACTTATAGAGAGATCCCTCTCTGGATTCAGGAGGGCTAGATCCTAGAATCCCAAAGTGGTTTGATGTTGTATTGTCTTTTGGATTTGCCAATCTGCCAAAACAAAGGAACCCCAACATTATAGAGACTCCGCTGGGGATATTCTGAGTAAAATTACATCTTATACATACTTAAAAACCTCATAAGACCTAAAACATATTTCAGATTTTTATTCAAATCAATAAATGGTGGTGGACCATAAAACATTTTACCTCCAAAAGAGCTAAAAATTTCCACCTGGTGACTCCACTGGCCTCCAATAGGCCTATTACCCCTTCAGTCTTTGTAGACTCCATTTGGGAATGCATTGAGCACACCTAATCATACTGTTGGTGGACAGCAAAATTTAAATCATCCACCTGGCGACTCCACAACTCTCAGAAGACCAAATGACTCCACTGGTAGAAGACTATGAACTGGTTGAATAGACACAGTGACCTCTTTCCTGATTTACAAACATGATTCCAAGGATACAATGAAGATATGCCCCAATGAGTAGAGATCATATCCTTGGGTTTCCACATAAGATGCCCCAGGTGAATTGGGATGACAACTTGCCTGTTTTTCAAGGTGAAAAGTTTGATGACCCTCTATTACATCTCATCAAATTTCATATACATGTATGGAGGTTGAAAGTTGAATGGCATGAAGATTGCCTAATGAAAATGTTCATGTTAACATTAGAAGGAAAATCTAAGGATTGGTATGAATGGTTGAAATCTGGTAGTTTGTTTTCTTTAAAGGACCTTGAATATGTGTTTTATGAGAACTATAAAGGAAACATTACATCATTATCATGAGGTGAAATACATTATGATCCATCACAAAACATCACCCAATACATTATAGACAATGATGAGGATTTGGAAGAAATACATCCTGAAGATCTTTTAACAACCATTCATGAGTTTAATATCCTATTGAAAAACTATAAGAATATAGATGAATAAGTTGAGGAAGAAATCATCTAAGAAATAAAGGACGTTCCTTAAGATATCCCAGAAAACCCAAATAATGATTCATCATCCCTTATAGCTGAGGCTCAAGAAGACATCCAGCCTCAAAATCATTCTTCACAAGAGACAGAGAACTGTTGTACTCCTGCTCAAAGGAACATAGAAACATCTTCCCTTTTGATAGAAAAAGAAATAGACCAGACTATTAATAAACAACCAGTCTCTGAAATTTTTTGCAAAACAAATACTCTTGCCCATTCACATAAAGAACTTTGTTGTACATATTTAGAAAGTTCTTTTGTAGATCAGAATAAAGAAGGACCTGCCGATAACCCAGGATGTTTGATTGGTAGTATTACTTATATTTATGATTTTCCTAACTTTGATCTATCTAGTGATGATGCTCCCCAAACAGAAGTTAACCTTGCAGGACCATCATTAGTAGATTTATGGGATGAAGATCAGTTCCTTCAAAGAAGTAATGAGCCAGTGCAGACTATTTATGATACTGATGAAGAAAGTTATGAAAGCTTGGAATTAAGTAAATATTCGTTGGATCTTTACTCTACTTGATCTCAGACCATCAATAATAATTTCCATGTGATTGGGAATCAGCAACCTTTTAGCTCAAAGGTTGAGGAGTAAAGCAATGAAGAAATTGTTGAGCAGGTTGAAACCAAGGAGCCTTCCCTTGAAAAAGAGGAAGCAAGTGAACATACCCCTGCTCAAGAATATAATAACCTCTTCACAGAGCTCAGTCCATTAAAACAGGAAACACCAGGACTTCTAGAGGACAACACTGCAGTGTATGATGAGTCCTCCAGTTCACATAATAATGAAGATGAGGAAGTTTTTCTTCCTCAAAAGAATATTTTCCTTGATCCAGTGGAAACACATATTCCAAATACTCCTAACCAGGCATTATTTCAAGATCCCTATGTAGATTTCTTGAAGACATCTGAAGAAGGGATAAAGGTTGCAAACAGCAGTATATCAACAAGTGCAACAAAATTTTTTAGAACTGCTATTGAGAAACAAAGCAAATGGGAATGCCCTTGTCTGTCCTACATGCTCAAAGAGATGAGCCAAGACTAGTCATGGAAGCATTTGATTGACTGGATGTATTGGAAAAGAGAGTTTGTAAGTTAAAAATGTAAATATTCCAAGTTAGAGTAGGATATACAGAAAGGAAATAAAGCTTAGCCTTTGAGCATCTAGTTAGTTGTTGATTTCTGCTTTGAAAGAAAAATTGAAAAAATACAAAAACAATAAAACATAGAAAAGAGGGTAGAATGAAAACAAGAAAGGTACTGCCCCATACCAAAAAGAGAGACAAAATCTGAAAGTGTGCAAGCTCAAATGCCACTCCTAAAAACACACTTCTAGTTAGTCATACATCCTAATCATGACTAATTAGCTTTTCAATTTTCTGCTAATAGGTAAGTGAATTAGATCATCCAAACAGCTCAATCTTGTCTTATCAGTAAGGTAGATTAGGATAGAGGAAACAAAGATTCAAACAAAATCAATATCTAAACCTATGAATCTCAAAAGAAGAATGGCTCTAATTAGATTAAATCTTGAGCCAAAGATAGGAAACAACCTGGTTCCAATATGCTCAAAACTTGAACCAGGAAAGAAAGAGAATATAGCTCAAACAAAATCAAAACCAGAGTTGTATAATAATGAAGGATATTTTTGATTTCCAGATCTTAAGCCTTCACAATTTTGTTTTAAAATTTTTCTGCAAATTTTAGTCTATATGCAGCTTGTTTTTATGCCATAGATCTGCAGCAAGTTAGACTGCTTAATCCTGGCTTGGCTGTTTTTAAATTTCTCTTTTAGAATTTAGAGAATGAAGATCTGTCAGACAGTCTAATCCTGACAGATAATAGTTATGTAGTGAATTTATGAGTTCAACTGTTTAAATTAAACTCATGGAGAAATAAGATTAGACTTAGATTAGTTTCCTATTTTTCAAAAGAATAAAATGTTGATGAAAAGGTTTGCAAGTCCAAATGCACCTTCTGGAAAAAAAATGTTAGGAAGTAGGTTGTGTAGGTAGATGTTTGGAGAACACTTTCCTGCTGATATATCAACTTCTAATTATTTCTGTTAGCAGTTGATAAAAATATTATCAAAGTGCAAGGAACTAATTAGCATTCTAGAGATGAATTTCTGTGGTTCTTGACACCTCCAAGAAGCTGCCATCCCAAGTTGGAGCACTGTTAGCCACCTATAAAAATTTATCATACCAAATGGTGGCTAAATATGTTTCTAAGTCTTCAAGAGAAACATTTCCTTTGTAAATCTATCATTCTTGAAGCCTCCATGTGTTTTCTATCCTTTAGAATTATCTTCACTGCTGTTTCCATTAATGAACCCTGTTGTTTATGAAAGAAAATGTTTTCAAAGGCCTCTATCTTCCCCATTTTCCCTCATTCATACTTCATTTTCCTTCATTCCCTTCATAAATTTCCTTTGATAAGGTTTAAAACCTCTTTTTTAACCTTATCAGACCCCCTCAAAACCTTCAATTTGGCCTAAAAACCCGTTTTTAGGTATTAAGGCCTTAAGCCCCTTTCGGCCTTAGCCATAGCCCCTTTTCCGCGTGTGACCTAGAGCCATAACTAGGCGCTAGCCATTATCGCTCATCACAATCAAAGTTTCTTTTCCCTGACTTTTCCTTTATTCTTCCAATCTTCTGATGCGATGAGTCCCTTCTCCTCCGATCCTCTGATCTAATTTAAACCATTGAATCCACAAGAACCAACGATCAAGATTCAATCGCACTTTTCTCTTAGCCCTATGTCATCACACCCGCCGATTTAATCTTGACCATTGATCTCTCATCCAATCGTATGGCCCGCACTGCATCACATATCACAAACACAGTCCTCCCTTTTTCTTTCCTCCAATGGCCCGATTCCCTGATTTGATCCTAGCCGTTGAATCCATAAGAACCAACGGCAGAGATTGCGTCACGCTCTGCCCATAAACTTTCACCATCGCGCCCGCCGATTAATCCCGAATGTTGATCTCCCTTCTGATCCAATGGCCAGCATCTAATCGCATCACCAATATTCTTTCCATTCACTAGGTCCCAAATCATTTCGCTGATGAGATCACAGTCGTCCATTCCCCTCATCCAATGGCTCACATTGACCTCAGCAATGGACCCAACATACCTTTTAACCCCGTAGCTTTCAACCCATCGCGTTTCTTTCGCACCGTCAGATCTGAGGCCCCAGATCCAACGGTCACCATCCAAATACTCCTAACCAGGAATTATTTCAAGATCCCTATGTAGATTTCTTGAAGACATCTGAAGAAGGGATAAAGGTTGCAAACAACAGTATATCAACAAGTGCAACAAAATTTTTTAGAACTGCTATTGAGAAACAAAGCAAATGGGAATGCCCTTGTCTGTCCTACATGCTCAAAGAGATGAGCCAAGACTAGTCATGGAACCATCTGATTGACTGGATGTATTGGAAAAGAGAGTTTGTAAGTTAAAAATGTAAATATTCCAAGTTAGATTAGGATATACAGGAAGGAAATAAATCTTAGCCTTTGAGCATCTAGTTAGTTGTTGATTTCTGCTTTGAAAGAAAAAATGAAAAAATACAAAAACAATAAAACATAGAAAAGAGGGTAGAATGAAAACAAGAAAGGTACTGCGCCATACCAAAAAGAGAGACAAAATATGAAAGTGTGCAAGCTCAAATGCCACTCCTAAAAACACACTTCTAGTTAGTCATACAACCTAATCATGACTAATTAGCTTTTCAATTTGCTACTGATAGGTAAGTGAATTAGATCATCCAAATAGCTCAATCTTGGCTTATCAGTAAGGTAGATTAGGATAGAGGAAACAAAGGATCAAACAAATTCAATATCTGAACCTATGAATCTCAAAAGAAGAATGGCTCTAATTATATTAAATCTTGAGCAAAGATAGGAAACAACCTGGTTCCAATATGCTCAAAACTTGAACCAGGAAAGAAAGAGAAGATAGCTCAAACAAAATCAAAACCAGAGTTGTATAATAATGAAGGATATTTTTGATTTCCAGATCTTAAGCCTTCACAATTTTGTTTTAAAAATTTTCTACAAATTTTAGTCTATATGCAGCTTGTTTTTATGCCATAGATCTGCAGCAAGTTAGACTGCTTAATCCTGGCTTGGTTGTTTTTAAATTTTTGTTTTAGAATTTAGAGAATGAAGATCTGTCAGACAGTCTAATCCTGACAGATAATAGTTAGGTAGCGAATTTGTGAGTTCAACTGTTTAAACTAAACTCATGGAGAAATAAGATTAGACTTATATTATTTTCCTGTTTTTCAAAAGAATAAAATGTTGATGAAAAGGTTTGCAAGTCCAAATGCACCTTCTGAAGAAAAAATGTTAGGAAGTAGGTTGTGTTGGTAGATGTTTGGAGAACACTTTCCTGCTGATATATCAAGTTCTAATTATTTCTGTTAGCAGTTGATAAAAATATTATCAAAGTGCAAGGAACTAATTAGCATTCCAGAGATGAATTTCTATGGTTCTTGACACCTCCAAGGAGCTGCCATCCCAAGTTGGAGCCGCTGTTAGCCACCTATAAAAATTTATCATACCAAATGGTGGCTAAATATGTTTCTAAGTCTTCAAGAGAAACATTTCCTTTGTAAATCTATCATTCTTGAAGCCTCCATGTGTTTTCTATCCTTTAGAATTATCTTCACTATTGTTTCCATTAATGAACCCTGTTTTTTATGAAAGAAAATGTTTTCAAAGGCCTCTATCTTCCCCATTTTCCCTCATTAATACTTCATTTTCCTTCATTCCCTTCATAAATTTCCTTTGATAAGGTTTAAAACCTCTTTTTTAACCTTATCAGACCCCCTCAAAACCTTCAATTTGGCCTAAAAACCTGTTTTTAGGTATTAAGGCCTTAAGCCCCTTTCGGCTTTAGCCCTAGCCCCTTTTCTACATGTGACCTGGAGCCATAACCAGGCGCTAGCCCTTATCGCTCATCGCAATCGGAGTTTCTTTTCCTTGACTTTTCCTTTATTCTTCCAATCTTCTGATGCGATGAGCCCCTTCTCCTCTGATCCTCTGATCTAATTTCGACCATTGAATCCATAAGAACCAACGGTCAAGATTCGATCGCACTTTTCTCTTAGCCCTCTGTCATCACACCCGCCGATTTAATCCTGACCGTTGATCTCTCGTCCAATCGAATGGCCCGCACTGCATCACATATCACAAACACAGTCTTCCCTTTTTCTTTCCTCCGATGGCCCGATTCCCCGATTTGATCCTAGCCATTGAATCCATAAGAACCAACGGCAGAGATTGCGTCGCGCTCTGTCTATAACCCTTCACCATCGCGCCCGTCGATTAATCCTGAATGTTGATCTCCCTTCTGATCCAACGACCAACATCTAATCACATCGCCAATATTCTTTCCATTCACTAGGTCCCAAATCATTTCGCCGATGAGATCGCAGTCGTCCATTCCCCTCATCCAATGGCTCGCATTGACCTCAGCAATGGACCCCGCATACCTTTTAACCCCGTAGCTTTCAACCCATCGCGTTTCTTCCGCACCGTCAGATCTGAGGCCCCAGATCCAACGGTCACCATCCAATATCACGTAATTTTTATGCCCAAAGTTTAACATTTCAAAATTGCACAATAAAAGTGGTTTTGAGAATCCACGTGGCGATTGTTGAATGGAATCGTGCTTGAAAAGGCAATACCACCTCCCCCCCATTTCATTGTGTGAAAACCATTCCTGGACTTGGTTGTGCATTTGGATGACCCATAAAAAGCGGAAAGAATAATCTACCCATAGTCTGGTGAACATCATTATTTTGTATGAATCCCCCACCTCTATTGTGATGACGAGGTCTCCTATTTTCCTTGATCTGACAAAACACTTGAAAGCTCAAATTATCTTTGAATCTTTGAGATTGAGACTCATACTCAAGAAATTAATCTTAAAGAGTTTCTTGTTCTTGAAATACTCCATTTCCCACTACTAAGAGTGTAGGCATAGTGGAGCATTGGGAAATCTGTTGTTTCACTGGTTGATCATGCCAGTGATGTGAAATATCGGAGCCTTCTCCATGTGGAAACCCTTTAGAGGATTCCTTGTGTCAATCCATCCTCATATCCTTGATTTCTCTTGCATTATCTTGCATGGTTTGAAGAAGAAGCTTGGGAAACTCCTTGCCATCCTCTTCTCCTCATATGGGAGTTTTTCCCGTGTCTTGTATATTATATGTATAATCATATCTCTAGTTTCTATTCAGATACCTCTTATCTCTTTCTGTTAGAGGATCTCCCTCTTTTGATGAAATATTGGCTAAAATACACACGCTGATCCAAGATTATGCTCTGATAGCACTGTAAAATCCCAAAATAGGGAAAGTAGTAATATTGAACACAAAAATGGAAAATAGCAGTGAATATAAATACACGAATATATGAGACAAATGTATAGCCATATTATTAAACATATCAACCATGATGAGCATAAAATATTGAGGATCAAGTCACTAAAGAAGTATAACACAAGCCTCCAATAATCAGATAGGAAAATACATGAAGAGTTAATGTTATACAAAATGTCGGAGATCAATACAGCGCAGTCAAAATGGACATAGTTGCAGCTGGAAATATAAAATAATATATAGAAACTGATATATGTCTCAAAAGATGCCTAAAATAAATATCTATGCCCTCATACACTTTTCCAAGACAACCCAGAAAGGGTTTCCGTAAATACACAAAATACCATAATGTCGTAATGCAACCCTAGGGTTGAATAAGCTTTGAAACTAGACACCTGAAAGGAGGTGACTGAAACTAATGTATAATTGTGTGGAAATCCTCCAATGGACTCTCCAAGTGAAATGATGATCCCTTCACTGAGAAACAAACAGTAAAAATGATGGACTGAATCCTCCACTGCAAATGCACACTAATATAACACAGTCAATGAGGTAAAATGCATTGTAGGAGATGATAATAGCTTAGCCTAGTGCCAAATGATGAAATAATTCCCAAGGACCTTCCTTGCTGGCCTCCCAATGGAAATAATTCTTCCTCCACTAAAAACAAACTCAGGAAATGGCCCTGTAAATCCTCCACTACTTCTACCCTGCAACACAACACAATCCTAGAAGAAACTGCGATGTAGAAGAAGACCGAAGCTAATTTGATGTCGGAATGTGGATATGTAGCTCGCAAACCTCTACTGAGTAGGCACTTGAATTCCCCCGAGCATGAGGGTGGGATTATCGCTCGACAACACCCTTATGCTAAACAACACAACAGTCTCTGCTAAACAACTGAAGAGTGCAAGAAGTCATACAGACAAAAAACATAATACTAATCAAATAATGACTTCTATGGATTCCTTCCCCTTTCTTATATGCATTGTGATCCTTCTCACATTGGGCCCCACTCATTAAATACACTACTCTCATGGAGACTTCCTCCCATTCACATTGCGTTGTCTCTCATTGATTATCCACTACCTCCATACCAACGTTGTTGATTTGGTCAAACTTGACCCCATCCACATGCTTCATCCCCTACTCACACATGAGGGTGCTTTATCCAAATACTATGATTCTCCTTATTCACATTAGGAGTGATTTTATTCCTACTAAGGAGATTTATGGGTATCCCTACCCTCTTATTCTTCTATCTAAGTAGAAAAAACAAAATTTAATACTCCAACTATCTGAAATCTAATTTGGAATATTACATGCTGGAAGCTCCAAGTTGTATGCCATAGTAGAAATATTTTGCAAAACCTTTTAAGGACCATAATACTTTGGTGATAATTTATTATCCTTCTTAGCTTACTTGAGGGACATTTGTTTGTATGGTTTTATCTGTAAAAATACCCAATTGCCTACATCAAAAATTCTTTCACTGCGTTGTTGATCTACCTGTTGTTTCATTTGATTATGCGCCAAAGTGAGGTTATCCTTTAAGAGTTGGAGAAATTGCTGTTGATGCTAGATGTGATCTTCCACTGCTTGAACCTTATAATTTTGTCTTAAAAAAATGTGATGGATGGTGGATTATATCCATAAAGTTCCACAAATGGGGTCATTTTTGCCACAATATTGAAGGAAGTGTTATACCACCATTCAACCAAAGGTAACCACTTGACCCATTGTGTTTTTTTATCATATACAAAGCAATGAATATATCATTCAAAAAAAAATTCCACTCTCTCATTTTTCCCATCATATTGAGGATGATAAGATGAGTTGTGAGCTAATTGAGTACCCAGACAAGAAAATAATTCTAGCCAAAAAATATCAGTGAAAATGTGATCTTTGTCGCTTACAATAATCCATGGGGGCTTCACCTCAATGAGCCTCTTACCTATCACGTGCTTATGTGGCATATTAAACAATACCCTTAATTTGACAACATATTGGAATGTACCCCTAAAAATAATATTATTTAACCCCCTACCAATATGAACCCAATATACATTCCTAATTTAAAAACCCCCACTTCCACTAGATATTGTAGGTATCAATTTTTTCATTAAAATTTTGTATATCCCTTTATATTTTTTCATTAAGTTTGAGTTCCATTTTTTATTCCTTTCAATATAAAACCCTTAACCCCCTATATATCTCCCAATATATTATGCCATTTTTTCCTCAATAGATATCCCCTAATATGAACCCATGTGGTATGGTATTTCTCCCCTAGTGAATGATCTAAACTTGATATGTTATTTTTGTTGTGTTAATTACAATTTCAAAATTATAATTTATTTGCTTCTTGTTTTCTTATGGTACTTTAGTTTCCTTGGTGCAGATGAGTGTCAAAACAGGAAATTGTCTTGTGTTTTATGTTGAAATTAATGAAAAATAAACAACATAAGTAAGAACTGAACACTAGCATAAACATGTACAACAAGCCAAAAAAGAGCCATCAACAGAAGTTTTTGATGAAGGAGTTCACCCATCCTGGGCTACATCTCCTTGATCCAGCTTCATAGCTTCGGCCTCTTTCATTAGCTCAAATTTGGAAAAAGTGTTGAGTACATTAATCAATTTCTCCTGAAACCTGTTCTATTGTCTTCAGAAGATACAAATCATCTAAAAATTACTATTCACTTTGGCTGGTACAGACTTGACCTCCTTTGGTGGCCGTGGGATCCTTTGAACTTCCCTGTAGAAAAATCACATGTAGAAGTTATTTTCAGCCATTTAAACCTATGCCATTTTCTTTGGAATTCCAAAATCATCTAAAATTTCCTATTCATTTTCCCAATTTGGTCAAATATTGCCTCCATTATGGCAAAAAAAAATTCCCTAGTTTTCCTCTAAATCTGGGAATCTGCCAGACAAGTCCACTAAATTTGGAACCTCTGCCAGATTTAGAGGCGCCTCTAGAATCTTTGCCAAGTCAAACTCGGCTTGATGAAAGTTAACTGTAGTTTAACTTAATTAATCCCTCACTAAACACGCTTAGTGCTAGCCCTCGACGCTGGTCATATTGATGTGGTTTCATGGTGGAGGGGTTGGCTGTGGGGTGGCCCCTCTGCGCTTTGCCGGTCCCATGCACCAAGCATTAAATAGAGTTTAGGCAGATGGTTTAACAAATACAAAACCCGTAACATATTCTTAAGGCTGTGGGCTTCTGGGGGGGAGGCCTGGGGTTCAAACCCGACCCCGCCCCATTGTACATGTTTTTTTTCCATAATAAATTTTACAATGGACTATTGCATTTGCATAACCCATCGAACCATAATTTAATTAACGATATTGGAATATATTTAATTCAACATACGATATGACACTTTATTAACAACGAAATTTGGCATTTGAATATGAGCGCGGATTATGAACTAAGGTTTAATTATAAAATTTAATTATAATTAATAAAACATATATATAATATATATAATATGCCAAAAACATATAATATATTATATTACATAATATATATAATATGTCAAAAAAATATAATATATTATATTACATAATATATATAAATATATTTATAATATGTAAATTATAATTAAATAAAAGAAATACAATTCCACCGTAGAACCATTAGGAAATTTTCACCCACAAAGACCAAATTGGCGAATTAGAAAGTGCCACTTGACACAACATCATTGACAGGAACTTGAAAAATATTCCAAAAGATTCATTTTTGTTGACTGGGCTACCATGTCAGCAACCTATTCAATTTGAAAAAAATTAACTGTTTGAGAAAGCGAATAGCATGCCATAACTTACTCATACGAACTCAGATTTTGATGAAACGAGTTGCATTGGAATCCCAATGACGAGCTCTACATTGTCTTCCTAGTTTCGAGAAATTATGGAAACTTTGATTTTTGAGCTAAATACTGAGCACCTGATCATTCCTCCCCATTAGAATCCTTTTGGACCCTAAAATCTCTCTTGATTACTGATTATGTGGATGAGGGGACTGTTCCCTCACCCTTCCAGTCTCTATCCACTGAAATTTTCCCAATTTCATCATTTGGAGCTTTTCATAAAAAGTTAACTTTTTCCTCGATTATTGCAACCTTCTCTTGCTATCACTGACACCATCATGCTATAATATTTCTAAATTTGCAGAACAATAATCTATTTTTGCAGAAACCATCTTGTTCCTACCTTGGTCAACAATAAAAGGAAGCTTAGAAACTTTCTCACCTTGCACACTATCACCATGGTGACTTTTAGTTGATCACACTTTGTACTTGCGTCGACCACTGACCAAGTTTCTTCGCCATTGCCATGTAACTTTTGGAAACCAATAATAAGAATTTGTGGAACCCATGCCTTCTTTTCCAAACTTCTTTGGCACTTTCTCTTTGACCTTTGCACTCTCTTGCATCGACATCTTGTTTCAAACACCGCTCAACACCAATGTTGACTGCTGCAAATGTTTTTCACCTTCTTTCAAAGGAAAGTTCATGTTTACATCCTGAAACAACTCATTACAAGCATAAGAAATTTTATGAAAAGTGTGATTCAATACATCTCTTTGTTTGATCATCGACAATGTCAAGTTTTGACTTTCATTCGCTATCCTCTTCATTTCACTTGAATGCATAAGATACAAATCTGTCTTCTTATGTGCTCTAATTATGTACTCAATACCATCTTTAAACAAGTGATACTTGTTATCATGGCGATGAAATGAAGCTTTATTATCATACAGATAAGGACTTCCCAATACGATACCTGATATTTTTAGCAGCACTACATCAAGCTCAACTTCATCGAGAAAGTTTGAGTTAATGGAGAATCTTAGTAAGCACTTCCTTGTAACCTGCAAGTTTTCATTCTTGAAAATCCAACCCAAAGGATATGGTCTTGGATGTCTAATTTTTTCAAGGCCTAGTTGCTTAACCAAATCTTTGGAAATCAAGCTAGCATGTGACCCACTATAAAAAAGTGTATCAATCTTGGTATGTTTAGAGACAAATCTAATGTCGAAAAGTTCTATTCTTGTATCTTCATCATGAGTATCATTTGAAAAATTTAAAGAACTAGTGCATGCAACATGTTTTCCTTTCAAACCCATGGCTATAATTTCTGTCTCATCTCCTGAATATGACCCTAAGTCTTGTTCAACTATAGCAAAATTTCCCCCCTTCTCTTTGGCTTTCAGTCTATTTGGTTTCAATTCTGGGTGAAGTTGCCAACAATGGTCTTCATCATGGCCAGTCTTTGAATAGTTCTTGCATGTGAGTTTTTCCTTCTCTTTATTTACAAAAATATTTTTTTTCCTCTTCCATAAAATTTTCCTTTCCCTTTACCCTCACTTTCCTCTTTATCCTCTATGCATTTTTTCCCCTTGCCTCTAAGTGTGTGGCTTGTACACAAACTTCGTCTAAATTGCTTATGTTAAACATAAGAATATTATGCTTCAAATAGGAATGTAAACCTCAAATGTATTTCAAGAGTGTATCTTGGGAATTAAAATTTACTCCTAACAACAAAGCTCTCTTTCTAAACTCCTGAGTGTACTCTTGAACTGTTTGACCCTTGAGCTGCCTAAAATTTTTCCAACTCATAATAGATTTTTGCATGTAAGCTAAAGGATAAAATTGGCTTTTACTGGTGTTGGGGTTCCCATGTTTTGGCAAGGTTGGCAATACCAAAAGATGAGACAACATAAAACGACTTTCAAACCTCAGGATCTAGCCCTCCTAGGTCCAGAGAGGGATCTCTCTATGTAAGCAAATATTTATGTCTTTGAAGCTCAAAATTTAAGATGTTAGGCTAGTTGTAAGGCTCAGGTTTTGTTTGTTTGGTTACTGGTCATCAGGAAAGAAGGGTTCAAAATAAGACAAGGATGAGCAAAGAGGATTTAGGCAGAGGTGAAGTATTCCAGGGAGTATTCAAGAACATTTTCTGAGCAAGCTTATATAGATGGGGAAGGAGGGAGTTGGGATCCCTATTATTATGGGATTGGCCCTATCAACAAGGAAGGTTCCATAGAAGGTGGCAAAACCACTTCCCTTCCATAGAACTCCCGCAGCCAAACCTCCCAACTCAAGATAGGCAAGGGTTGTGAGTTTGTTTGAACTCAACTTCCGCCATCCATATTTAAAAAACAGTTCCTAAAATGGGTGGCGCGATTGCTGCTCTATGACAGAGCGCCAAGTGGCGCGACCTCTTTACAGGATTTCCCTGATTGGCGCGAGCACTGAACTGTCTACCCGCGCCAATGCAAAAAGAGCTGTTTTTCATGGATTTTGCAAGGAGATATCTCAAGGGGAAATGAAGCTCATACTCGAGGATGCAATGATGATGCCGTGCATGACAGCGTTGTTCACAGTCACGCAGGTCCTCATTTGTATGACTGGGAATGGTAATGATTGCGGATACCATCGTGTAACACTATTCAATATGCAGGCTTTCAATTGGGCTATTCATCTAAAACATTGGATCTTAAAGATGATAGTGTGGTGTGGAATGGTAGGAGAGGATGAAACCACACAGATTAGAACACAAAGTTAAAAACTTGAGATGAAAGAGAGACTTTGAACTCTCAATGCTTCGGCCTCCAGCTTGAGGGATCTTAGAAAGGCTAGTTGGTCGTACAAGGATCCTAGTGGACAGGGCTTAACTCTAATCCCCAGTGTTCCCAAATCTTCCAGCTAAATCCTAACAAGAACATATAAGAACAGATTAATTTAATTCATACATTAGAGAGCAGGCAATAACATCCACTACACTAGTTAAATCAACTGAAATCAATTCTTAGATAACACATTTAGTAGAAAACATCAAAGGCAAGGAGAGCAGAAACATAGGGTACCTAACAAGGGTAAATCCTATGCCAATATTATGATGCAAGCCAGTAGAAATG
This sequence comes from Pinus albicaulis, assembly GCA_034641835.2. Lineage (NCBI taxonomy): Eukaryota > Viridiplantae > Streptophyta > Pinopsida > Pinales > Pinaceae > Pinus > Pinus albicaulis. The sequence goes on from JAXQQM020073620.1 coordinate 33,785, forward strand.
AAATGAAGTGAATTAAAACACAGAGATAGGAACACATCACCGCTGCTTTAGATCAGGATCCAAAGAAATGTGCTTGTCATGTTAAATAGTGTTGAGGAGGTAAATCCCCTCTGCGGACAGAGGTGATCCCTACTAGCCCAGCAGGGGTCTAGCAAAAAACAAACAATGTTATGACGCAAGTTCCTAATTACGAATGAAAAGGCTGGAGATAGAAGCCTACTTGGATTCCAATGCTAGGATCTGAAGAAGAAGCGTCCCCGTTCCTCAGCCTTGGCAGATCACAATCCTTCCACGATCTCCGCGGATGAACACCTGCACATGGAAGAAACGAACAGATACAAGCATAGAAACTAGCATACGTAACTAAACATCAGTCAGAAAGGACGTTACTCGCATTAACATGATGGAAAACGGAGTGGAACCATAATCATAATCATCTATTAAATAACTAGCGAAGAAAGATTACAACCAAGTTCTGACGTCGCGGTCTCCTTCGGACGGGTCTCCAGTCGTCCACGTCTCGCAAAGCTCGCCAAGGAAAGGGAAAACCTCTCCAGAGTCTCGTGACAATGGTCTCCTTACTTGAGTCAGCCTTAAGGGAAAGACATGATTCTTTACAATACAAAGGCTCTTGGGAATATGGAGATTCAGAGCTTAGGCACTTCAAGACTAGCTTGCCATGGATTTGAACAGGCTTTTATAGATGGGGAAGGAGGAGTTGGGATCCCTATTATTATGGGATTGGCCCTATCAACAAGGAAGGTTCCATGGGAGGTGGCAAAACAACTTCCCTTCCATAGAATTCCCGCAGCTAAACCTCCCAACTCAAGATAGGCAATGGTTTGTGAGTTTGTTGGAACTCAACTTCCGCCATCCTTATTTAAAAAACAATCCCTAAATTGGGTGGCGCGACTACGGCTCTATGACAGAGCGCCAGTTGGCGCGACCTCTTTGCAGGATTTTCCCCATTGGCGCGAGTACTGAACTTCCTGCCCGCGCCAATGCCAAAAGGGGTGTTTTTCATGATTTTTGCAAGGAGATGTCTCAAGGGCAAATAAAGCTCATGCTCAGAGGGATGCATTGATGATGTTTTCAAGGCATGACAATGTTCACAGGTCACAGAATGGGTCCTCCATTGTGCGGGATGGGGAATGGTAAGGACGGTGACAAATTACTGTGTAACAGATGCCCCCTAAAGTATGAGGCCCGAGAGGGAGAGGGGTGAAATGCTTTACGAGAACATGTTCCACTGAAGGCCCGCCGTCGGAAAACCTGCGCAGAAAGATACAACCGATATCTCAAGTACATGATGTATAAGTGGTATGGACGCAGCCATCCGAAACAGAGTATGATATAATCCGGATCCAGAGTATGGGCGCAGCCATCCAACTAAGATCAAATAAATAGACTCAGGTATGGTCGCAGCCATCCAATCAGTGAGTCATGTACATAATGATAATAATCCACAATCGCAGCCTGGATCACAACAGACACAATCCAGGGTCTTGCGCTCCATCTCGACCCAACAAAGTACAAGTTCATGCATGTGAATATGTGAGCTGAAGTCGAACATGCAAGAACATCGTCGGATTACCAGCCAATGATGAAAGCTGTTAACCGACGCGAGAGAAATCACCAATAATGACAATGGTTCTCAAGGTACTACTGGTACAATCTACGCCGTGCGAATAAATGAGCTGACGTCGAACACCCGTAGAATCACTCGATCGGAGGCCAATGATGTAAACCTCTCGTCGAATGCGACGAACCTGCCATTGAGGCATGCAGGCTCCAAGGTACCATAAGGAGTCTCTAGACCAACTTCCTGGATAATGAGTTGATGTCGACAGGAAGTGACCTTGATCGAAGGTGGGCCATAATGATTCCCACATCATCGACACGAGACAGAGGAACATGATGTTTTTGTTGTGAATCAAGATCGTATGAGAAACAGAGGAAGGTTGATATTTGCAGAGGCCAACTTCTCTTGAACATATAAATGGCACGACAGTGGACTTGGCAGTATTTGACATCAACGGATCAGAGGTCATGGTGACGAGGAAATGAGTAGATGAGAGGTCAAAAGGGATTATCCAAACCCACGGAGGCAAAGTGAAGAAACGAGATGAGATGTCCCCAACCCGACACGAATGCAGACAAGTGCCATGTTCAAGAGCGACATACTGCCGACGACAACGATGATGGTTCCATTTTCCCCCACCATTTCTGGCGAGTACCCCAATTATTTTTGATAACAAGCTTGAAGGGGATAGCATATGCTTGCGATATAAGTCCGCCCTTCGGGCGAATCCATCCTGGTGCATTTAACGAGTCCCAGGAAGGAGAAACTCGGAGAACGTCATTTCGACTATATCCGATGTCATCAGGGTTTAACGAGTCTGACAAAGGAATAACTCGGCGTCTTTTCATGTTTAGAGAGTTTGAAAAGACAGCTGAAAAGAAAACTCCACAGGTCCCTTTTCGTAAATAGTTCCCCAGATCCGAAAAGGTAGAAAACAATGTCCGGGAAAACCTCCTAGTCGCGATAGGCTAGGGTATTCCTTTTTCGTAATCAATCCATCCCAGCCCGAAAAAGGGTTAAACTTATACTGGGTGGATGTCGATTCATGTCCATTTTAACGAGATCGAAACGACAAGGGCCTCGGCGATCTTTTCATATTTAGAGAGTCAGAAAAGAGCTGAAAGATGACTCCACAGTGACTTTTTCGTGTATTTACCGAGTCCGAAAAAGTATAAAATACAACTCGTTTCCATCTTTTAAGTCGCAAAAAACCTGCTGCTGCACATACCAAGCAAGCGTAAAATCCATTTTCGACATAACATATGCAAATATTTGATAAAAATAACTTTTAAAACTCATTTAACGTCGAAAAAGTCATAAATATGTCTAATTGGTAAAAATAAAATTACTTTTACTATTTACCTTGGTAGAAAACAACAGTGGTCCATTTGGAGCAGAAACTTCCGTCGACGATTGCGACCAATCCAAGCAACCATTCAGCTTCTCGTCTGTCACAGGTAAAATGCGTTTCCTTGCTCTACATTTTCATTCATTTTTTAATGATTCTCCCTTAAAAATCAGTCTTGTATGGTCATTTTTTGAATTTTAGGGCTGCGCCCATTGGTGCGGGTATCGGGCACGGACCCGCGCCAATGAGCTCTTTTTAATAAAGGGCTCGCGCCACATGGCGCGACTGTTAGCAAAACAGCCGTGCCAGCGGCCGAACCTTAAATTCCGCCCAAAATTTTGATATTTAGACCAAATTACTTGGAATTTGAAGCTCATCAAAGATCTAACCAGGGGTTTTTGACCATGTGAATGCAGATAATCACTCAAAATGGCAATCGAATGGAAGGAACGAGAGCACGGAGACGAGGATGAACAGGCCATGCAAAGCCAAGCTTGCATGAACGCACTTAGAGACTGTGGATTAAAAAATTTCTTCCTCACGCCATGTTTACGAGCTCAGCCCGAGCTCCTCCAGTATCTAATCAGTATCTGGGATGAAAATGAACAGGTGTTCAGATTACGAGACCAGGTGTTGGAACTGGAGGTCACTGACATTTATTTCATCACTAGATTGTCCCGCAGAGGTCCAATCCCTATACTGACTGGAAGCAGACCATCCGGGGAAAATATGGAACAGGTAATGGCACGGGTGTGCCGAGGGGCACAAACAGGATCAGGAAGCAAGAAGGTGGATATCCACACCATCCCTGATCTAGCACTGAGAGTAGTTCTCCATACCATTATGCGGGCTGCTGGGTCGCAAGCTCCGCACGAGGCCACGAAGACTCAACTCCTGCTGGCCTCAGAATGCATGGGTCCCTTACTGTTCAACTGGGCAGAAGCAGTAACTATCAACATGAAAAGGTAGCTCACAAAGTGCAAGCAGGGGAAACTAAAACAGTTCAGTTATGGTTCCATCTTGGTATCGTTCATTCTAGAACGCATACCAATCTTCCAGGGCCAAGGGGCCGCAGTGGCGAGTCCGATACCACGAGAGCCACGAATGGATCGCTGGGCAGCACTGATGCCCAGATCTGGAGGTGGCCAACAGATGTCCTGGAGGCGAGAGTTCTTTAGGTGGTTACGGCGCCAGCTGATCGTCGTGGAAGATTGGCCCTATTCGGGAAGTGACTTTACCGGGGACCCAGATCTCCCACTACCAGAAGGAGATGACTGGGACGAGGAGCTGGGTAAGACCTCATATTTTTGATTTTATGTTTATATGTTTTTGTTTTGTTAATACACATTCGTCTTAACACAATTGTATATGCATGTAGATGTAGGACCTGAGAGACCAGCCGGGATGTCTCCAATCTCCCGGAGGACACAACTTGCCCCTGAGATCCAGGGGGAAGGCACCGGAGGAGAGGAATTGATCCAGAACCTCGAGGGGATTGCCCATGGGATCCCCGACTATGCCCGGCTAGCAGACGTACCGATGGCATACCAGCGCCACACGGTGGGAGTTCCGAACCGGATCCACCGAATCCTGAGGCGCCTAGTGCGTGCAGTGACATGCTACCATGAGCACCATGCGGATTAGTCCTTAGGATTTATGCCACACCTATTTTTGAGAGACATAGTGTCTCAGGATGTACTAAGATGATTATGTATATTTTTTGAGTTTTATGTGACACACTCTATGTAAACATTTCGATACCTATATATATACATATCTATTTCTGGATGAGTCTTTCTTTACATGTGATGATGATTTATAAATTGCGCAAATGTCTATCTAATACCAAATTTGCTACTGCATCTGTTAATGTATTCAAATGCCTGGGTATATGATGATATGTAATGTAGTCAAAATTTCTTTCCAGTAATCGAATACGCAAATACAGACGTAAGATGGACGGGTTCCTTACCGAATAGTGTCCGTTCAGCTGTAACACTACAAGTTGCGAATCTAGGTACACGAGCAATTCACGGATACCAAGGTTTACTGCCTCGGCTAACAATTCCAATACGGCACTATACTCCGCGATATTGTTCGTGGTACGTCCTAAACACACACCTTGCAGGTTAATCAACTCACCAGCAGGATCGTAGATTACCCAGGCTGCGGAAGACAGATTCCTGGTACTGCGGGAGGCACCATCCGCGAAACCAACAAATGGATGAATAGACATCTGCACAACTAGGAAGACCCGATCAGCAGAAAGATGTTTACAAAGCACACCACACTATACATGCACACAAATGAAAATCACACACCTATGTACACACACCACACCAAGAAATCACTTCAGGCATAGTACTTTTTAAGGTACAACCCATTTCTGGGCTGCGCCAGCGGAACTCCTTCGTAATCTATAAGCTCGTAGGCCCCATTTTTCAAAACGCGCTTTACTATATAGGGACCGTGCCACATAGGCTGGAGTTTACCGGCTCCAAGCTTATCATGTGCCTGATCGTACAAGAGAACGAGGTCTCCTTCAATGAAAGAACGAGGAGAAACAGTTTGATCAAAATGAGTTTTGACCCTCTTCTTTTGTGCTTCGATGATCAAAGCAGCTAGTCGACGGGTTTCATCCAATCGTTCGAGATACAAAAGACGTTCTTCCTCAGGGGAGGTATCCGGTAATAGCTCCACAGCTAATTTAAGCGAAGGAATTTCACATTCAACCGGCAAATTAGCTTCCAGGCCGTACACCAATTGGAAAGGTGTGAATCCGGTTGCACTCTTAGCAGATGTTCGGTATGCCCAAAGAGCTGAGAACAGTTGGAGATGCCAATTGGATTTATGGATCCCAATTGTTCGTTGAAGCATGGTGACCAAAACCTTGTTCACCGCTTCAACCTGACCATTCGCTTGAGGGTAGTATGGTGTTGAGCTGTCGTGACGCAAGCCCAACGTTGAAGTTAGCTCCGCCATCATGTAATCGCGGAAATGAGTACCGTGATCAGTGACGATGGCTTGAGGAACCCCGAATCGTGCAATAACGTGGTTGAATATAAATTGAGCAGCCGTTTTCCCGTCAGCAGCTAGTGTAGGCATCGCCTCGGCCCACTTGGTGAAGTAGTCGACGGCGACAATGATATACGCATGCCCCCCGGCCGAGTAAGGGTTACACGTCATAAAATCCACACCCCATTTCGCAAAAGGGCTGACGGTAATAAAGGGATGCAATGGTAAAGGCGTCGCGCGCATCTTGCGCTGAAATATCTGGCATGGATGACATTTACGGACTGCAGTGATACAGTCCTTGAATATGGAAGGCCAGAAATAACCTGCTCGCAGAATCTTCTGGGAAGTAGCATACCCGGACATATGTCCACCACAGGCGCCACTGTGGCAGTCATTTAGGACCTTCTCAGCCTCTTCCAAGGTTAGGCATTGCCGGAGCACCGAATCTACTCCAATGCGATATAAGGTATCTCCTACTATACGGTAGGGTTGGGACTGGTGCCGAATCCGACGGCGGGCAGCTTTATCCAACTCAGACCGAAATGTCGCGGTCTAAAGATACACTATGATGTCACCGTACCAAGGATCACGAGTACTGATAAGAAAAAGCGTTTCGTCCGGTATATGGTCTTCAGAGTGTGAGGGAACAGAGTCTGTAGGGAGAGAACATATCAAATCCGCGAAGACCAGTGATTTAGTTGACTTGGTAGTGGTGAACTCCAAGTCAAACTCTTGCAGGATCACAATCCATTTGGAGTACTTTCCCCCTAGTAATTGTCTAGAAAGAATATACGTCATAGGGTTGCAGTCTGAAACCACTGTTATCGTGCGCAAAAGGATGTAATGGAGAAAGAGTTGTACGGCGTGTACTGCTGCTAAGGCCAACTTCTCGACATGTGCATAACGCATTTCCGAGTCGAGAAGGTTCCGAGACAGGTAATAAACAACATGTTCATCACCGTCATCGTCATCCTGCACCAAGACCATGGCGATGGTGCTAAATGCGGCGGCTAGATACAAAGTGAAGTCGCGGTGGTAGTCCGGAGGACGAAGCAACGGAGCATTGACTAGCAATGTCTTCAGCTTCTCAAAGGATTCCTGAGCAATTTCGTCCTAATGAAAGGGAACGTTCTGCTTTAACAAACGAGTGAATCCTTTGGCCACCTCGGCATAATTCGGGATAAAGCGCCTAAGAAAATTCGCTTTCCCTTGTAGACTCTGTAACTGATAGAGGGAGGAGGGTGATGGGAGATTTACGATGGCCTCAACCTTTAGATGGTCAAGGCGAATTCCGTCTTTTGAGACTATAAAGCCTAAAAGACGGCCAGAATCAACACAGAAGACACACTTATGAGGGTTGAGCCTGATATTGTAGCGTCTGCAACGAAGGAATATCTGGCGGAGATGCTCAGGATGGTCCTCTCGCTTACCCGAATGGGCTGGCAAGTCGTCCAGATAAGGCTGGACGATATGGCTAATATCATGAAAAGCGTAGGACATCGCACGCTGAAACGTGGCGCCAGCGTTTTTTAAGCCGAACGGGAGTTTTTTGTACGCGAAAGTGCCCCACGGACAGATGAATGTGGTCTTATGTTGATCCTCAGGTGCAATATTGATTTGGTTGTAGCCTGAGAAATCGTCCATTAAGGAATAGATCTCACTCCCGGCACATTCGTCGATGATCTGGTCGATGAACGGAGTGGGATAATTATCCTTAGGACAGGCGCAATTGATATCGCGATAATCCACACAGACTCGAATTTTACACTGCTTCTTATCAACAGGGACGATATTGGACACCCATTCTGTAAGGGGAATAGGATAAATAAAACCCGCGTTCAGAAGTTTTTCAACTTCTGCCTTGATGGCGGCGGCTTTCCGAGGATGCATGGGACGTAAGCGTTGGCGCACGGGTTTCGCACCTAGGTAGGTTGGAATCTCGTGCACGACAATACTCGGATCAATTCCCGGCATTTCCTTGTAAGACCATGCGAAAACATCTCTGAATTCTTTGAAAAGCTTAGTATAGACTTGAATCTCTTCAGGAGAACAAGTCACACCCACATGAATGTTCTCAACAATCCCCGGTTTAACGGAGATGTCGATTGGAACAGTTTGAGTAATGTTACTCAGATTACCCTCCGAAAACACCTCGTGCATTAAGATCGGTGTTTGAAGAGGAGGGGAAGGAACCTGAGTAGCATAACACTCCAGACAATCAGTCATTGCCCCCAAGCTGGGCATAAACGAGGAGCGATGATGTCCATCGCCCCAGGGCAGCTCCTCAAGAGACATAGTTTCAATGATAGCCTCATCTGAAGGAAAAGTCTCTCTAAGAGGATTAGGTGAATCAGCCTGACCGAGCCAGGGGATTGTGAGTAGACGTCAAGAGCCATGCTCATCGGAGCATGCTGAGGAGGTGGAGGGTCCGATGCGGCAACAATCTCACAGTAGCTGATCTCTACCGGCGTTAAAGGCATGGATTCTCAAAACTCATATACCTGCTCAGGTGTAGGAATAAGCCAGGGGTCATCAGTCCTGGACAACATGTTGACTTGAGCGGTATTCGGTGGCGGTGCGGGGAATATACCCATGAGAACTGGGTCTTTGAAAAGACCGGGTCGTATGCTGTCTGGGGGATTCGGAATTTGATCCACGTATGGCACGTTGTTCTCAGAGCTAGAGGTGAAAAATGACAACTGATCTACCGTGACAATCTTGCCCTCATGGGGGAACTTAATGAATCGAAAGACGGTAGACGACACGCAGAGCATGGCATGGGTCCAGCTGCGGCCAAGAAGTATATTGTAGTTGAGTTTAGCGTCAACCACTTCCACTTCCACGTTGACAGTTTTTCCCTGTAATGTGATCGCAAGACTCTCGAGAACTCCCAGGGGTTTAGATTCCCGACCATCAAATGCCTCAAGGGCATTGGGAGATGACGACAAGGCTGGAGAGCCAATGGCCTTCCAGCAAGCGGAGGACATAACGCAGGTAGATGCACCCTCATCTACGATGGCCCTATGAATGTTGAGACCGTTAATCCCGACTTGAATGACCAAAGCGATTTGATGTGGAAGCCGGGGAGTAAAATTCTCCAGATCGAAGGTGAGAAGGCTCGAGTCGGCGGGATCGATACCACCGATGGCAGACAGTAAAGCCTTCCGTTGTGAAGGACAACTTTGAAGAACCTCAAGTGCAGACATGGCACATGGCGCCTGTGCCAGATCCTCAACGATACTGTAATGTTGAGCGGCACGAGAATTTGGATTGTAAGAGGATCTTCGAAGAACACCCTTGGGAGGTGGTTTCACAACGGGTTCGGGAGTCGGCTTCTCGATTTCCAATGGATCGGAGGCAGGTGGGGGAGGCGGCCCTTCCGCAACTGCCTTCCCGGGTGCCTGCCGTGGTTCATTGTAATCCTTCGACCGCGTAGCGATAGTGATAGGTGCATTAGTCTTCATCATGAAAACCTGAGACCCAAACGGTGCAGATGGTGACGCCTGTTCGACCATCTGGGTCTGCTGAGATGGAAATGGCTCTTTTAAAACAACCGGAGTCCCTTTTGAGCCTTTAAGAAGTTGACTGACCTCGGACCATCGTGGACAATCCTTAGTGTAATGGTCACCTTCACAGATGAGGCAAGGGAATTTCGGCTTACGTTGGGAGCCATGCTCAGTTCGAGATTTAGATTCCGGTTTTGGGGCATCAGATTTTGATTTGCCTTTGCCCTTCTTCTTCCCCTTGGAGGATTTGTCCGCAGGATTGGCCTGGACGGCATTCACCTCCGCAGTTTTACCAGAATCGGATGAAGCGGGATTAGCAGAGGTATTGTTGGAAGAATTAGCCTTCTGCTTCCCATTCAAAGACTTCTTCGAATTTTGAGAAACGGAACCAATGACGCCATCCACCGTAGGGGTAGGCAGAGCCTTAGTGGTTCCGGGCCGTGGAGCATCAGTCAAGATGTCATAAAGCGTGCCAGACTGCAAATAGACAAGATCGAGGTGCTGGGCACGCGCGATAGCTTGTTCCTCTGTCACACACGCTCCCATCGCGATATCTTGAGCGATTTTATTCACAAAGGAAGTGGTGAACCAGTGAGTCAAAATCTGATCAGGTATGTGAAACTTGATCAGTCGACGACGGCGCCGCCACTCATGGATGTGATCCGAGATGTGAGTGGCCGTGTCCTGCTTCAGAGAAGACAGGAGGTGCGTCCCGGCCTCATACCAGACCGGTAACTAGAAATGCGTGAGGAAAGCCATGGCTAGCGAGTTGAAATCTTGAAAAATACCACGGGACAGTTCTATGTACCACTTAGCAGCAGCTCCTGTTAAAGTACGCTGGAAAAGACGCAGACGAATTGAATCGTCGGTCCAAGAGTTAGACGAACACCAGAGGTGATACGTCATTACATGCGCCTGGGGGTCTTCGCCAGCTTTGCCCTCAAACTTGGGACAATCACCTGGTATCTTGGTGGGAACCGGAGGCCAATACGGATTATGTGCGATCGGATCATTGGTCAATTTTGAAACGTCCGGCAGTTCCAAGGTAGCCAGGAACGGCAATGGAGGGTTAACTGCCATGCCAGTCCCAGGATAAGGTCCGGTACCCGTGCTCCACGATGGTTGTGAATATCCCTGCCCCCACGGGTTCTGTCCCACAGGATTCTGACCATAGGGGGCATAGTTCGTATAACCAGACTGATTTGGCTGCTGGTAACCATAGTGCGGGGCTTGATAACCAGGGTTCGGGCCCTGATTAGGTGTCTGCCCTGTATAAGCAGCGTTTGGATTTGGCTGTTGAGCGTAGGTAGAACCGGGTGGAGGAGGATGATACTGAGAGCCTCCAGAGTGGTTATAGTTCGGTTGAGACTGACCATGAGGATAATAACCACTCTGAGGATGAGTAGGCTGCTGATAAGTGGAACCCTGCGGAGCCTGGTACGTAGGGCGCAACTGTTGATTTGGCTGCGGCATTGAATGAACAGGCTGTTGAGCAGAGTGAACGGAATGAGAGGGCTGCCCTGAATGAACAGGTTGACCCGAGTGAGGGGGCTGGCCTGAATGACCAGGCTGGCCCGGGTGACCAGGCGGTGTTGGTTGCGCAGGTTGACCTGGTTGTAAGTGAGCCCCAGGTTGTGCCGGATGGGTCGGCTGGCCTGGAGGCGGGACACCGGGCTATACCGGATGAGCCGGTTGCCCTGGTGGAGGAACAGGACCAGGTGCTTGCTGGAAACCAGTTTGACCTGAAGCAGAACCATAGGGTGGTCCTGGCTGATATGCAACGTTAGAAACGACAGGATACTGCGGTTGCATTGGTAAAGACGGCTGGATTTTCCCCCCAGGACCATAGGCCTATCCCGGTTGATACCCTAGCTGAGGTTGAGCAGGTTGACCAGCAGGGCTATAATATGGTCCTTGCGGATTGTACAATGGCCCTTACTGGCCCGCAGGGTAGCCTTGGATGGGCTGTTCCTGTGGGTCATACAAATAGCCAGGTTGGCCCGCAGGTTGGCCCTGAAAGGGTTGTCCCTGTGGGTTGTAAGCCTGGTTGTATGGTAAACCTTGAGCATATAGATAAGCCTCAGGAGCAGGAAGGCGCAAAACCTCCCCGTGCTCGTCAAACTGACCTGGGAACATATACACGGGAGTGCCATCCTGTGCATAGTGCGAAAAGAAGGATCGGTAAGGATCTTGGGGAACTTGTCCAGCTCCGGCGTTCAGCTGCTGCAAAAACAACCGATACTCCTCCGGAGAGATATTCTCCGGTATAGCAGTAGCTAGGTAAACGTCTTCAGGAGTTGGCCCAGCCCTAGTAGCAGATGCTGAGACAACAGAAGAAGAGGCAGCCACACAAACAGTGGGCCGAACGAGAACAGAAGTGACGGGCGTCGAAGGGGACACCTCGGGTGTAGTGGCAGCTGGTCTCGAAGCGGGAGATGATATCCCCATAGAGGCTGCAACTGAAATGATCTGACCCAGAGATCTGTATCCCTGTGGTAAAGAAGGACTGGCTGACGACGTGGTAGCCAGCTCGGAGCCGTCTCCCTCAAACAATCTACGAGGGATGCGCTGATAGTCATCAGACCCCGGAATTTCCTCACCAGAATCACTCATGGTTGATCCTACCGTTAAATCACGCAAAAGACGGCGAGGACTAGGAGGAAAAACAGCAGCAACAAACGGTGAACCCGATGTAAGAGAAAGGAAATCAGCTCCTAATCTCAATTCAGACACAGGGTCCGAAAAGGGCCAATTGAACTCAACTGGTCCTCCAAAGGGTTGCTCGGCGAGAACCGGTCCCCCGTCAGGAAACTCGAAAACAATGGGCTGCTGTGGTTCAACAGAAGGCTGGGAAGCTTCTAAAGAATCGTCCATGTAAGGACTACCAGTAGACGAAACCGATGGTTCCGCCACTGTGGCAAAAGACTAGAAGAAAAGAGCAAACACACACACGGGCTGAAAATGAGTTAAGACACATGATCAAATGGTCAACAAGTAATGTCTAAATAGGTGTGTAATCGTGGGCGATTAATTTTACCACATTGGAAAGTAAGAAATTCTACCATTTCATGTTTTAAGAGTCGAGAAACGATAAAAAGATGACTCTATCTCTTTCAGAGTTGACACAAGCATGAAAGGACAAGCGCTTGACGGTCTTTTCAAGTTTAGGGAGTCAGAAAAGACCAAATGACTGCTCAGGAAAAACTAGACACAAAGGGTGTACCAAATATCCATGAACTGCAATACACACCTTGGCTTCAAAATGAAACAGAAATCGACCAAGGACTTTCCGTATGTGCAGGTAGTCTCCCCGAATGCTGTGTTCGGTGTATCACAGGTATAGGGCGGCAGACTCGGCTTCCTATGGATAAAGGATTGAAAACCTATAGGGGTCTCCCTTTATATACGCGACGGTACGGGGAGCACAAGTCCGTACTAGCGCTGTCTAAAGCCAAGAGGCGAGCGACAGCTACTAGGTTTAACGACGCCGGAACACGTCTCTAGCCTAGACCTTCTAAATATGTTTCGTTAAGTTCTAATGCTACCTTAGGTTAATTGAATAAATTTTACAGTTGATCTTCAATTAAGTTTCAATTTCCAGGCCCTATCGTATGTAGTGTCTCCTAAATGCAAAGCTATATGCCACAGTGCAACATTTCGTTCGATGAAAACTAATTAGAGAAGAGTTGAGAGCTTTTACACAAACGAAATGAAAGGAAACCAAGCAACGAGATCTCTAATGCAAATAACGCAATTGACAACTTTTCATTCAAAACACTAATCACTAGTGATATGGAAAAGATCACAATTTGCACTAATTAACAAAAGCAAAGAGATTTTTTTTTTTTTTGATTTTCAATGTTTAATGGCTAATATGCACTAATCAAACTTGAAAACAAATGGAGCAACTTGAGAAACGATATTCAAGAGAGCGAAACAAACACATTTCACTCAACAACACAAGCAATCAGATCCCCAAATCGACCAAAGTCTCTCAAAGCAAAGAAAAGACTCAAAAGCTTCCAATGGACCGTGTGATCTAGGTCTAAAGCAAGACCAAACGAGTTTCGAATGAAGAAATGAACAATCACCCAAAAATAGCAAAAAAACAATGAACAACTACTTAGAGGGTGTGGAGGATCAATCAGATAGTTGACAGGACAATCCAAACACCAAAACTCCCAAGGAGGGCTCGATACACTAAGCCACTAGATGCCCTAAAGCTTAAAACGTGAAATCGGTAGATAGAAGCAAACAACCAAAGGACAAAGGTGAATTCCCAGTCAAACAGGACTCCAACACATTCAGGCAGTCGGAAAATCAAGAAGAAAAACACTGATCAACTTCAGAGAGCTCAAAAATGAGAAAACTCAAAAAACTTACAGGGGTGGCGCGACTGTAAGTGTGAAACTGGCGCCAGAAAGCAATTGCCGCGGGTTGAACAAAGGCAACATGCGCCAATTGGTGCGACTGTCAGGTTAAAAACCGCGCCAGTCGAGTTTCTCAGCCAAAAATTAAAAACAAGCTACTCCGAAAACAGACCAATGCAAGCTAAGCAATCCAAGAAGCAAAAACACACAAAGAACCCAACCCAGAAGGTTCATCAAGCAAGGAAAAGCAAGATACAAATGGAAAGGCAAGACAAAGAATCCAAGTTGTTCAGTCCGTAAACTAAACTGGAGATTGACTGAAGTAGCGTTGATCTACTCCGCTAATGCAAGGCAGAAGCGTTTCGAAGGCTATCTGGCTGTACTTCAGGCTCCGTCTATAGTTTACAAATCAAACAACAAGCTGGATCCCCAGCGGAGTCGCCAATTTGTTGAGGAGGTAAATCCCCTCTGTGGACAGAGGCGATCCCTACTAGCCCAGCAAGGGTCTAGCAACAAACAAACAATGTTATGATGCAAGTTCCTTATTACGAATGAAAAGGCTAGAGATAGAAGCCTACCTGGATTCCAACGCTAGGATCTGAAGAAGAAGCGTCCCCGTTCCTCAGCCTTGGCAGATCACAATCCTTCCACGATCTTCGCGTATGAACACCTGCACATGGAAGAAACGAACAGATACAAGAATAGAAACCATCATACGTAACTAAACATCAGTCAGAAAGGACGTTACTCACATTAACATGATGGAAAACAAAGTGGAACCATAATCATAATCATCTATTAAATAACCAGCGAAGAGAGATTACAACCAAGTTCTGACGTCGCGGTCTCCTTCGGACGGGTCTCCAATCGTCCACGTCTCGCAAAGCTCGCCAAGGAAAGGGAAAACCTCTCCAGAGTCTCGTGACAATGGTCTCCTTACTTGAGTCAGCCTTAGGGGAAAGAGAGGATTCTTTACAACACAAAGGCACTTGGGAATAGGGAGATGCAAAGCTTCAGCACTTCAAGACTAGCTTGCCATGGATCTGAGCAAGCTTTTATAGATGGGGAAGGAGGGAGTTGGGATCCTATTATTATGGGATTGGCCCTATCAACAAGGAAGGTTCCATAGAAGGTGGCAAAACCACTTCCCTTCCATAGAACTCCCGCAGCCAAACCTCCCAACTCAAGATAGGCAATGGTTGTGAGTTTGTTTGAACTCAACTTCCGCCATCCATATTTAAAAAACGGTCCCTAAAATGGGTGGCGCGATTGCTGCTCTATGACAGAGCGCCAAGTGGCGCGACCTCTTTACAGGATTTCCCTGATTGGCGCGAGCACTGAACTGTCTACCCGCGCCAATGCAAAAAGAGCTGTTTTTCATGATTTTTGCAAGGAGATGTCTCAAGGGAAAATAAAGCTCATGCTCAGAGGGATGCATTGATGATGTTTTCAAGGCATGACAATGTTCACAGGTCACAGAATGGGTCCTCCATTTTGCGAGATGGGGAATGGTAAGGACAGTGACAAATTACTGTGTAACAAATAGCAATACCAGTCAAGTACAAAATTGCCAATAGCTGAATACTCAGTTTGAAAACATCTTCCTCAGCTTATCTTACAACTTTACACAGAGACTTATCTCAAGAGAAACAACTTACAATTCTCTGATAACTGATAAACAACCATTTCAATGAGTTTCTTCATGAATTTATAGCTCCAGTGGAGCGGAGAAGGTAGGTGAAAACTAAATGCAGCATTAAAAACTCAAAAAAGGAAGAGGGTCGAGGCCCATTCTATTTAAATTTCGTGCATTTATTCATGGCACTCTTTGGGTGAAAGAGTGGTCTTCTCCAGAGCTTCCATTTGCTTCGGTATGTCTCCGATGTACTTTGGCTCACGATACATCGTAGTACTTACGGTGAATTAAACAAACACATAGAATCAAGACGCTAAGATCTGCCATATCGTGCAACAAATGCTTCCGATAGCATAGGACTGCCGTAGAACTTCTCTTGGACACAACGTATACTCGAAACAATAATGTGTACCATGTCCGTGCTCGAGAAGAAACATTCGCTGATTTGAAATCCTGATAGAATTGTTTTCTGCGCGCTGGACCTTTCATGCAATCTATGATGTCTTTGAACTGGTACCTTTGCCTCCTAAAGTCCATGAAAAGGCTCAAAAGCCTTCTATTTATTGCCTCGAGCTCTCTGTTTCTCCCATACTTTCTTGTTTATGCAATCCGAGCTTTAATGGTGCCGAAGAGGGTTTGTAGAGTTTGAGCTTTGTCCTTTGATGAAATTTACTATGCAAACACTTTTCCAGACAACTTCCAGTAATACCAGGCTCTGAATTCAACTTCCTCTATGCGCTTGTGCCTTTACGAGTAGCGTATATGAATCATGGCGGTCGCCCACCTACAAAACACGAAAAACAAATTAATAAAACTGTGCATGGAGAGGGTGGTGTGGATGATCTGCGGACGACGATGCATGCGAGAGGATATTATGGAGGAGAAACGTGTAACGTTGAAAAAATGTGCTAGGCGACATTAGAAATTTTGACTATGGAATGAAATTATACAGAGGGGACGGATGAGAAACGACGAACACACATGGAAAAAATGACGTGGCGGTACGGGGTCAATGGCGGGCATGAGAATAAAATCTGGACCGTTCGATCTCGGAGGAGATCGATGGTGGAAAACCCATCGGAGGGTGATGGATAGTGGGCCAAGGGTACGGTTGCCTCAGGTTAACCTCCGCGCAACTTCATGGAGTGATCACCATTGGATGGAGGGCTACAGATCGGACGGTTGACATAGATATCGCGCTGTGTTTTCTGTCGAATGATAATGCACGATGAGTGAGCGGTTTTGAAATAGTGTCGCTTCCACGCGTCGCGTGATGAGTGGAATCGCTAGCCTATTGGACAATACCGCCCATCTCTCGAAGGCGGTGCGATAGTTACCGCTAGTTTCTGAGCAGTGCGCGGGGACCATCTGGGCGGGTAAACTCTGGTTGTTGATCTGGCGGGCAAATGAACGATTATGATGCGATGAACGAGTGGCAAACGGAATGAACGGTGGACGTTGCGCTATTGTGCAAAGACCGTCCGATCTGCAGAGATTGACGGTTTCAAATGTGCCCGATATTCAACTGAGATAAATGCCTTTCGCATTGCCGCTTGGTCTCGGCGCTGGGTCACATGGAGGGGGAAAGGTGCGGGGGCTTGGTCGAAAGGGGGTTAGGACCCATATATGGAGAATATGGTTTTTGGGCCATTTTTTAATGTATTTTCGAGCCAATCAAAGGGTAACGATAGGGGGAAATAAGGGGGAAAAAAAACCACATCGGGGGGTGTGCGTATGGTTTTGAGGGGATTTTGGGGGTGAACAAGGGGAAGTTTAACAAAGGGAAAAACGGGTTGAAAAGGGATATTTTGCGGGGATACAAGGGATAAATGTTGGCCTTTGGAGGACAAACTTTTGCAATCGGTGAGACCTTATAAAGGGAGTCGAGTAGAGGGAATTTTACCAAAGGCAGAGGCATAGGAGACTTCAAGGATGATGTGTCTTCGGGGGGAGATGCATTCCTTGAAGGCTCAAAAAGAATTTAGCCCCCTAATTTACTTGTCAAGAAATTTATAGGGGGCTAACAGTGGCTCCACATGGGGATGGCTTCTTCTTGAAGGAGTCAAGAATTCGAGAGAATATATCTTTAGAGTAGGCCGGATGCCCGTTGCTTGAGCCATCTTTCTTCTTTGATTTTCACTGCCACAATTGTGAAGACATCAATTTTAGCAGTAAAAACTTTCCCAATCAATCTACCTACCCATTCTACAATCCTAGAATTTTTTTTCTTCTAGGGTGCATTTGAGCTAGCAAACCCTTTACATATTTTTTATTTTTTACAAATAAGAAAATAAACCTATTCTATTTCTACCATTATTACTCCATGAGACCAGATTAAACTGTTGGTCTCACATGTTTCTCTACCTACTCTAATATCTGCTGGGATAAAACTGTCCAGTGGATTTCTTCTCTATATTCTACAACAGAAATTTAAAAACAGTCAAACTAGGATTAGATAGTCTAGTTCGTTGTAGATCCAAGGCATAAAGACAGTTGCACATGGACAGAAACTTGCTGAAAGTGGAACTTGAAGGCTTGAAGTCTGAAGTTCGAAGCATCCTTCTTTCCTTTGTGACTCAAGTTTTGAGCTTGTTAGAGTCACTTCCTTTTCTTCATCTCAGCTCCGATGTTGGGCTTGTTAGAGCTGATTCTTCTTTCTTCTTTGTCGGTCCAGGTTTTTGGGCATGTTTGAACCAAAGCTGTCTTTACTTTCTTTGGCTCGTGTTTTGATCATATTAGAGCCAATCCTTTGCACTTTAGAGGTTCATGTTTTGAGCATGTCCAGAACCTCTCCTTTTTTTTCTGAAAAACAAAACATTGCAATGGTATGTACAATGGAGATGGAAACTAGAATTTGGAAATCAACGAAGTAGTGTTTGAGCATCCCCTGCCATTGACAGGGACCCCCCAAACAGACTACGTGCCATCTAACTCTTGTAGAAAAAAATGCATTTGGACCCACGATGGCACTGGATGACGTAGGTACCTTGCCACAAACTCGTCAAACTTGCCGTGATTTCCTTTGTCCTCTCTCCTTTAGTCCCACTTCGAACTTTATCCCCAATTTTGAAATCGAGAGGCCTTAGTTATTTTTGTCAAACAACTTCTTTATGTTCTCCCGAACCTTCACAGCTTCGTTGTAGACCTCCTCCCTTGTTTGTTGGAGATGAATTGTCCGATTTATCCTTCTAATCATGTTGTCTTCTTCGTCTAGATCTCTTGGGCAAGTTTGATCACCTGGTATACCCAAATCGGTAGGAAACACCGCTTCTGTTCCATAGACAAGTCGGTATGGTGACATGCCAATGGATTTCTTCGTTGTAAGCTCTATCAACCCACAGAGCATGCACTAACTTTTTGTGCCATGAATTTTTGTTCTCTTCCATGAGCTTCTTGATGATGGTCACCAGAGCTCTTGTTTGATGATTCAAACTAATCCATTACCTTGACGGTAATAGGAAATTGAATGACCGAGTGCTATTTGATACCCTGTGACAAAAATCAACCATTTTCCTAGACTGGAAAGCAACAACATTATCGTTGATTATTTTCCTTGGGCAACCAAAGAGAGAGAGGATATGACCTTCTAGGAACCTAATGATGACTAAATCTATGGCATTCCTAGTAGGTATGGCCTCTATCCACTTAGTGAAGTAGTTTCGTGGTCGTTAAGATCCATTTGTGTTGTGAAGAGGAAGTAGGATGAATTCCTCCTATGAAATCTAGGCCCCATTGCATAAAGGGACCTTCAACGGTGATGGGTTGTAGAGGTAAGGGGAGGAGTTTTCTTTTTTCCTTCAAAAATATGGCATTTGTGGTAGCAATTACCATTTTATGGATATCATTGAAAAGTGTAGGCCAATAGTAGCCAGACTCTAAGTATTTTTGTTTGTAGTGGCTTTCCGGTTCAGGGTGACCTCCACACTCTCCTACATGGAATTCTTGTTTAATCTTTTCTGCTTTCGGACTCAGGGCAAACATTTAAGCAATAGGTCATTTGGATTTTTTCCAAGTATAAGCATTTATTCGAATACGAGTAACTTCCGGCTTTTAGCTTTAAGAATGCGGCCTTGGTCTTTGATAGTTCGGGAGGGGCATTGAGGTGTGTAAGCACATACGAATGTCGAATACCAAGGAGAGCTTTGAAACTCCTCCTCAACGGTGGGATCGAGCAATCCCCGTTGCTCATCCAAGGTATTTACCATGTCAATATCAAGGGCTTGTAGATTTGATTGAGCCATTAGTTGAGCTAAGCCCTCACCCTTGATTAGCTTGGTGGGTTTTATCTCAAGGTCGTATTCTAAGATCACATCAATCCATTTTCCCCTATTCCCATCTGGGTCTTCGGACAAGATGTATTTAACCACTATATTTGGTACATAGGCTATGGTGTGGGAATTTAGTATGTACACCCTAAAGTCTTTTAAGGCCTTAATCAGAGCATAGGCCTGTTTTTCCATTATGTTGTAATTCAAGGGTGCATCCCTGAATGCTTTCTCAAAGAAAGAAATGGGTTGTTCCATTCCCTATGAATTTTTTCTCGATAGGACTCCGACTATTGTATGCTTGGAGGCAAATGAAAAAAAATCAGGAAATCTTTTTGAGAAATCTGGGTTGATTAGGACAGGAGCCCGGGTGAGTGCAAGTTTAACCGATTCAAAAAGATTTCTTAGCTTCAACGAGTCCCACTTAACTCCTACACCTTTCTTCAACATGTTAGTCATATTCCTAAGGTGTTCGGCTAAGTTGGGAATAAATCTCCTTAGGAAATTTATTTTCCCAATGAAGGACTCGTAACTCTTTGATGTTTCTTGGGTGTGTGGTTTGTAGTATTCCCTCAACTCTTTGAGGGTCTATCCTAATCCCTTTCTCGTATATGATATGGCCCGAAATTTTTCCTTCTCGTAGCCCAAATACGGTCTTTTTGGGATTTAATGACGATCCAAACCTTCTACATTTTTCAAAGACTCTCCTCGGGTGTTCTAGGTGTTCTTCCTCGATCTTGGAGTAGATTGTTATGTCATCCAGGTAGATGACAATGAAGTGACCTATTTCATCTGAAAAAAGCTATTTCCATTGCTCTTTGGAAGGTTGCGCCGGTGTTCATCGATCCCGAAAGGCATTTTTTACATACATGAAAGTGCCCCATGGAGTGGTAAAGGTTTATTTTGAGTTGGTCTTATGGGATTACTAAGACTTGGTTGTACCCTCGAAAAACCATCTAGCAGGGGAGATCCTTTTAGAACCTACTACCCTCCGAAGAATATGTTCCACTTTTGGCAAAGGGTAATTGTCTTTGAGTGAGGCTCTATTAAGATTCCTGAAATCAATGCATAATCCGATCTCCCCTATTTTCTTTCTCACAACCACTAGGTTTGATACCCAATCAGAGAACCCGATAGGCACAATTATACCCGCCTCATACATTTTTCTTAATCTCTTTTCCAACTACGAGGCAATTGTTTTGGGTTTATTCTACGAAGTTTTTTTCCCGAAGGGTTTCTCGATTTTATTTCAAGGGTATTTTATGTTGTATGATGTTTTGTGTCATAGGCCCTTAAGTCCTCATAACTCCAAGCAAACACATCAATGAATTCCTTGAATAGGTCAATATATTTCTTTTTTCATGTTAGCAGTGGGGACTTAGCTAATTTGATCCTTTTGGGCTTATCTTCGATGCCTATGTTGCATTCCTCAACATCGGCGTATCGTATGTTCAATAGTGGTCCGCAACACCTCTACTTCTTCACTATCTCGCGTTTTCACATTTTTTTGTTTGGATTTCCAATCTGTTCATTTACAGGTGTTTATTTCTATTTTACAGGGGTGTTTCTTCCTCATTTGAGGACTCTTCACTTAGGCAATCGTTTGTGCTCAACCTAGTCTCCTAAATTGAGTTCATTTAATTGTCAACCAAGGTTGGTAAAACTCGAAGTGAAGTGCTATCGTATGTGCCTAGGTGTTTGTTTCTTATTGCGTTGTGTCTAGTGTTTTATGATGTTTTTGGTCTTTTTTATGGTTTTATGTTCACAAGGGAAAGAACTAAATGTCGGGTGGAAAGAAGCTATCGGTTAAAAACAGAGTGAAGCCTAAATTGTTGATGACAAATGACAAATGAAAATATTGAAACAGAACCAAACCTAAACTATGACTAAGCAGAATACAAAGCTTGATAATGACTTCAAGAAAATGAATCAC
Source organism: Pinus albicaulis (assembly GCA_034641835.2). NCBI lineage: Eukaryota > Viridiplantae > Streptophyta > Pinopsida > Pinales > Pinaceae > Pinus > Pinus albicaulis. The sequence goes on from JAXQQM020073620.1 coordinate 55,440, forward strand.
AACATGAACTTAATTTGTCCAATTCTTTCATTAAAGGTATTTTGGAAGAGCTTGAGAAATGGGCAGCTAAGTATAAAAATTCTCCTAACTAAACAATTAAACAATCGACTTATAATGATACAACATCTCATCCATGATTAAAGGTTTGTTGAAACATATTTGGAGAAGAACATTGGTAACATCATAAGATCTCTACTCTAAAACTAGCTCCTAATTCTATTCTCGCAACTTAGTTTAACACCACTAAACCTCACTCAAAAGTTACAGATTTCCTTTTAGAATAGTCTTTTGAGGAAAGGCTTGTTTGTGAAATGGTAAAAAGGTTGCAAAAGTACTCTGAGCCTTGGACCGATACTATCTTCTGTTCAGATGATTATAAGTCAATATATGTTTTAGAACAAAAGAAGTTTTGTAAATAATGAAGACCGTGGTATTTAAGTTTGAAAACTAATGCAATTTAATATGCAATGGATGGCAATTAAACGTGGCATGTAAACACGAGTGAGCTAAGCTGGAACTAAACTAGAGTGCTACTAGTCTATAATAAATAGTGCTAAACTAAACAAGCCATTATCAAACTTGAAACAAAATAACAGAGCATGAATTGAATGCAATTTGACTCGGAGTACTCTAACTAAGTTATCATGCAATTAATCTATGGGATTCTACAACCTATTTTGTCCATCATGAATGGTATTTTGGAAGAGCTTTTTTAAGAGTAAGATCAGCTATGCTACTTAGTGTAAACAAGCAAACTGAAACCTTCAGTATCACGCTCATGCCTTAGTCATCATAATGATTTTTTTGGAAGAGTTTACTAGAATAAGTTCAACTGTGATAATGAACAAAAGAAATTGCAATTAAAATCTATAACACTACAGACCCATTTCCCATTCATTATAATGATCTTTTGGAAGAGTTTCTTAGAACAAGTATAGCTATAGTGACTAATGAAATTAAATATGAACTCAAACTTCAAAAAACTTGAAAACGAACTAAGATACTTATCTAGATTGCAAAAGTAAATCCGCTCGGGAGGCGAGGGGCCCTCTACCACCGGACCGAATCTAACTCAAAAATCAACTCAACGCGTTCAAAGCACTGTTGTATTCTTCATTAAAGGAAAATAACTTAAAATAGAGTATTCTCGGTCTTCAGAAATATAGCAGTCAATCCATGAAATCTAATCAAAATCTAGAGCTTGTCTCTCGGTTTCCCGAGTACATTTATAACAAATCTTCGTAACAAAACTTGCAACAATACGGGGATCATTGTATTTTCATATCAAAATCGTACTAGAACTCTAAATATGGTAGCGTAAAGGGACAAAGGACATCTGGACTGTCCTTGTCCTATTAGAAGTCTTCTTCCTTGTATGAGTTCCCACGTACAAAACCACGTCCAGAATTCCGTTCATTCTTCATGGTGAGCAACAAATGTTGAGGACATGATGTGGAATATACCCATGTGTGGCTTTTTCCCGAGAGGACACCTGGAACATGCTTGAACGTGAAGACAGATACGTAGAATTGGCGGTTAGCTACGGAATGTCCGCATTCCGTAGCTAGTTTTATTTCAAAAATGCATTACAATGAAAAAAAATCACAAAACTTAGCAAGTTAGCCATGATACTCATTCTTAAAGTAATTTTAACTAATTTCATTGATCATTTGAGCCTGGGATAACAATGGACAAAAAGAAAATGGAGTGAAGTATGATGAAAGAAAGAACAATCTTGGGGCTCAACATACCCCCATCGCTGACTTCTTGCATGTCCTCATGCAACTTATTCCATAAACTCGCAGACTTCGCAAGAACATCCAAACCTCTTCTTCTTCTTTGCCTGGAAGTTAAAGGTCTTCTGGGCTTCCCGATGACTAACTTGAACCTTAAATTGGTAAGTGCCCCGATTAACTTCTTTGTTCCTCTTTTTCAACTTTTCATTAGCCTTTTCCACTTTGTCCATTTGTAGAGACAGGGGTTGAGTTCATACTCGGTTTTTGAGTTTGACTTGTTCCTTCAGGATATCATTTTCGCTTCGATGTGTCTATTAAGTACTTCCATCTCGTACCTATCTCTTCTTAACACATCTATTTTGGACAAATGGAGGACAAGGGGTTCTATCTCTACTCTTCTGAAGCTTTCCTTTCCAATGTTTCAACATAGTTATAAATTTCTTGTTGTGCAGGGGTCAATTTCTAGGGCTTCTTCATCAAAATCTTCTTCAACATCCTCTTCAATAGATGTTTCCTCATCTTCTATGTTTATCACCTTGGTTTGTTTGATCCGTGTTTTCCTTAGTTTCCCCCTCGAGTCTATGGCTTCTTCTCGGCCGGGATGGTCCCTCTCCTTTTTTCTCGTGGCAAATTTTTCTTGATTACCCTCTCTTCCTTAAGTCGTCTCTTAATCCGAGTCAACTTCTCAGAGATTATTTCTTCACCGCTATCTTGAATTTCTTTATCAGTTTCAATTTTAGAGGCTCTCCATTTTCTACTTCTCTTTGTAGGTTGATGTTTAGGTGAAGGCTCTTTTGGTTCCTCAAAGTGATTTCTTACCAAGAAATTATCCCAAGTATCTTTTGTTTTGGCTAAATGGTATTCGATTAGAATTTTAACCAAGCCATGATGGTATAGAGTTGTCTCTAGGAATTGGACTCTCCTTTGAACACTTGAAACCATATTTTTTTAAACTTTGAAGCAAGAAATAGAGAAAATTAAGCTCTTCTTCCGTAAAAATGCATTATCAACCTAATATGGTAAACATAAAAAAGTACCATATCTACCTTCACAAGTGATAAATTTTTGTAGAATGAGCAATATGTTTCTCCATTTATTCTTTAATGCGAGCTTGGAATTCCCCTTTTTAAACACAATGACATCCATACTCGGTGATTTGAGGATTTGCTTCCATGATTCATTATGAAATTCTCTGTTCTTAAACCATCTTTCTCCATGTCTAAGCAATCTTGTTGCTTCTACAATAAAAACCTCTGTGACAGTCAATTTAATATCTCCAACTTCAACCTCGGTTCCTTTGAATGACCTTGCAAATGTTTTAGTAACTTCTTTGTGGAAGCCGTTAAATTTCTCAAGGAATTGTAGCCATCCTACTTGTTGCAACATTTCTCTGCTTTGAGGGTATCCTTCCAGGTATTTTGTGCCCACTGGTTCAGTTCTCACGATGAGGCCCATAATTTCTTCTTCAATCTTCGGATTAGTACTCTTTCTGCTTACGGAGATAATGACTTCAGCCTTCAAACTGATATACCTCTGCTTCACGGTGACAATGGCTTCAAATTTTCAAACCGATATACCTCGCTTCATGGTGACGTGTTTCAATCTTCAAACCGATATACCGCTTCACGGTGACAGGTGGCTTCAAATTTCAAAACTGATATACCTCTCGCTCACTGGTGATAGAGATACCTCTGTTTTTGCGAAATAAAATGATGAAGGGCTGGCTACGAATGGAGTATTAGGGAGTGGTTACGGAGCGAGTTAATGAAGTGAGGTGAAGAAAACAAATCAATGAGTGAAAAATACTACGGAGATTTTTTTACAACGGCTTCAAAAAATCATCATTAAATGATTTGGCCGGGTGACGTGAGAAAATCAATCACTTCGCATTTTAACCACTTAGATGATGATCGGGTATAGGATTTGAAATGAAAGATTTTTTATCCAAAGTTTTGCGGAGGGTATATTTGGCATGATCAATAAAAATAATCAAAAACAACTTTTCAAATGATTCATAACTAAAACTATACTAAAGTTTTATGACATGCCATTATAATCAAAACTTTTTACCTCTTTGCTTTTCATCTGCTTTTTTGTGGTTTTTTGTATACTTTTGTTTCTCCTCCGGACACCATTACTTTGTGAGTCTTTATAATCCTTCTTGATTCTTCTTGTTCATGGATATATTGGATCATCTTGTTGCACTTCAAATGTCTGTTGATCAGTGCCTTCGAGATCCGTAGTCTTGGAATGATCTGTCCGATCGCGGAAAGTCCGATTAGTCACAGAATGTCCGTTTAGCTCGCGAATGTGCTTGTAGAGAATTTTAATCATGGAATGGAGTGGTTTGGAATATACATGGAATATTATATGGAATGGGTGAAGATAGATGATGAAACATGGTATAATGGGATATGTATGAAGTGAATGATGGAATGGGATGGATTACAATTCATGAAATGGAATGGAAGAATATAAGAAATGGCTTGCAAAAAAACATCAAACTTTAAATTTTGATATGGAAATGAGGTGGATGAAGTATGGAATGAGATGAATGAAATATGGAATGAAGTGAAGTATGAATGAATGAATGAAATGGAGTATGGATGGATAAGTAAATGGAATGAAATGAAATGAGATGAATCATAAGTGCAATGGATCCGAACTTATGATTTTGTAACGATCGCTTATGCAAAAACAAAATGGAAAAAGTTAGAGTGTCGAAAGACTCGATTTTCACCCTATCTTTTCATGTATAAACATGCCAATCGGTGATTGGTTTTCATGTTTATACTTTTATTTTATTTTTTATTATTTTTTATTATTTTTATTTTTTATTTTTATTTTTTTAAAGAAATGCTTTCGTGAAAATTCAATCAAGTTGATGAAGAAGAAAGATTCTTCTTCATTAACTTCACATCACTGTTTTCCTGGGAACTTCTTGACAAATTCTTCTCTTGAGAGTGGTTTGTGATACAACTTCAATCTATGACCATTCACAAGAAAAGTGACCTCTTCTTCATCTATTGTCCTGATTTTTATCGCTCCATTGTCAAAAAATTTCAACAATTTCATATGGCCCAAGCCAATGTGTTTGAAATTTACCTTGAAAATCCTTGAATTTTGAATCAAACAAGAGAGCCCAGTCACCTTCTTTGAACTTCTTCTCTTTGATGTACTTTTCATGCCATCTAGTCCCTTTGCTATTGGACTAGACTTGTTTTCTCGAACTGCATCTTGTCTGATCTCATCCAATTCATTAATCTTGCTCCAATCTATGCTTTTGTGCCTCCGTTAAATCAAGTCCTAGCTCGAACTCGCCATTTTGAAAGTTTGAATGCGGAACTCTATGGGAAACAAAACTTGCTTTCCCTAAACAAGTTCATAAGGAGTATGACTTGTTGTGTTTCTCCATGTAGTTCTATAGGCCCACAAGGCTTCGGGAAGCCTATCTACCCAATCTCTTCTATGTAAATGAACAGTCTTTGTTAGGATTCCTTCAATGACCTTATTAGTAGATTCCACTTGACCATTTGCTTGTGGATGATAAGGAGTAGATTTTCTATGCCTGATTTTGTACCTCTCCATCATTTGTTCCGCTAGCCTTGATGTAAATTGAGCTCCTTGATCTATAACAATTTCCCTTGGGACACCAAAACGAGTAAAAATATCCTCAAAAAAGAAAAGTAACTATAGATGCTTTCATTAGCAAAAAAGTAATGGCTTGGCCTCTACCCATTTGGTAACATAATCAAGTGCAAACTAATATATATCTCTTTTGTCTTGATGGAGGACTAATAGGTCCTACAAAAATCCAAAGCCCATTTTTCAAAAGGTTCAATGTGTACCTGAGGTTGTAATGGCATCTCACTTGAAGGAGAAGGCTACCCTACCCTTTGGCAACTGTCACACCTTTTGACATACTCTTTAGCATCTTTAAACAATTATGGCCAATAATATCCTAAATGAAGGATCTTATAGGCTGTCCTCTTATCAAAAAAATGTCCACCACAAGGTTCATCATGACATGCTTTAAGAATCTCAGGCATCTCATCTTCCTGAACACATCTCCTAATGATCAAATATGGTCCTGTCTTGTACAAATCATTAGCGACCCATGAATATTTTGCACTGTCATGAATGATTTTTCTTTTATCTCTTGCATTCATTATTGAAGGAAATTTTTCCCGAAAACTAAATAATTAGCAATGTCGACAAACCAAGGAGTTTGAGTAGAAATTGCAAAAAAGATATTCATTAGGAAACTGATCTTCAATCGGAGTGTCATCTTTGATGTTTTGGAGTCTAGATAGGAAATCAACTATCGTGTTTTGTTTTTCCAGTGCCTATCTAGAATGGTAATGTTGAATTCTTGTAAAAGAAATAACCATCTTATGACTCTGCCATTAGTAATTGATTTATTCATTAAGTATCTAATTGCGAATGATCGATGTGAACAAAAGTTTCATAGCTCGTTATATAGTGTCCGAATTTGTTTATGGCATGAACAATAGCTAAAAACTCTTTTTTCGATCATGATGATAGTTTAACTCTACAGAGTCAAATTTTTACTTGGTATAGTAGATGGCATAAGGAATCAGGTCTTTTTGTCCCAATACTGCTCCTAGAGCTGTATCGTAGGCATCTCGTTGAAATACGAAAAGGTAACTTCCAGTTAGGTCCCCTTAAAATAGGTGCTTCAGAAATTTTTGTTTTCGTGGTTTCAAAGGCTAATCGGGCAATCGAATTCCATTTGAATTCACAATCTTTGGTAAGTAATTTGAAGAGTGGAGATGCTATCTTGGTGAAGTTTTTCTATAAACCTCCGATAATATCCTGTAAATCCTAGAAAACTCCTAACATCTTTTTGACAACTTGGAATAGATAAGTTAGAGATGACTTCAACTTTTGACTCATCAACTCTAATCCCATCCCCTCGAAATATGATGCCCCAAAACAATACCTTTCAGTAAACATCATGAAACATTTCTCATGACTAAGTGACGATTTGCTTCTTGACATCTCTTTAAAACTTTTTTCCAAGTTTTCTAAGGCTTCTTCAAATGTGTTTCCATAAACTGTGAAATCATCCATGTATACCTCTACACAATCATGTATTAGATCTCGAAAAAAATTCCTAATACTGCCCTTTGGAATGTTGCGGGTGCATTGCATAATCCAAATGGCAATACTCGGTAAGCATAGGTACCCCCAAGGACGAGTAAATGTGGTTTTGTCTTGATCTTCAAGTGCTACTTGGATTTGGTTGTAACCACTAAACCCATCTAGGAATGAGAAGTACTTTTTTTGCCAGCTAATGTATCTAACACTTGATCTATGAAAGGCAAGGGAAAATGGTCTTTAAGAGTAGCTTTTTTTAATTACCGTTAGTCAATACATACCCTCCATTTACCATTTTTTCTTTGGCACAATTAGCAAAGGAGAAACCCACCGACTATCCGAAATGGGATAGATGAAGTTGACATTTAACAATTTTTGCAATTCTTCTTTAACAATCTCCCTAAGATTTGGATTCATCCGTCTTTGAGGTTGTCTGATTGGTTTACAATTTTTCCTCTATATAGATGTGATGAGTGCAAGTCTTGGGGCTTATCCCTTTCATGTCGATGTACTCCCATGCATATGTAGAAGAATGTCTCTGTAATATCTTGACTAACTCTTCTTGTTGAGATTTTTTCTAGGTTCTTGTTTATATTCAAAGTTTTTTCCCGGAAATATCTCACTTGTAGAGCTCGCCAAATTTATTCATAGAATGAAGAGACATCCGTCTTGATGACAAAAAACTCAATGTTGGATCCCTCTTGAAATGGTTCATGTTTTTATTACGAAAGGGATTCAAAGTTTTATAGAGTATTCGAATTTGATTATCTTCACTAATTTTTGAAATTGTGAAGAGAGGTTGTAAGTCTTCTTCATCCTCTATCCATTGAGTATCATCTAAATATGTAATTGTCCTAGTCGGAGGATACAAAGTGAATTTCTTAGTTGAACTACCATCGAAAATGTACATATCACCGGATCTACAACTAATGAAAGCATCATTTGTAGCCAACCAAGGTCTTCCTAATATAATAGGATGTCCTCCTAGATTATTCTTAGGGGTTAGGATCATGAAATCCACAGGGGTACTCCCAAGAATCTAGGGACACCGGAATGTCTTCTATTACCCCATCGGGTTTGATCACATATCCGTCCGCTAATTGTAATAATGTGGGTGTAAAGAGAAGATTAGGAAGTTTCAGTTTATCCATGATTTGTCTACTCATGATATTGATTGCTGCTCCTAAATCAATGAGTGTGTTTTTGGATTTCAATTCCATTGATGTGAATTTTTAACAACTGGATTTCCGGGTCAAGATACTTTGGAATTGCAATCTTACCCATCATAATGTCCCTGCTATCTTTCCCGCTGATTGAATTTTTCTTTGTCTCTCTTATTCTTTTTCTTGTTTTCTTCATGCTCAACTCCTTTATTGTTTTGGCTAAAATTGGAATTTCCTTGATGGCTTGTAATAATGGAATTTTAATGCAAACATTTCTTAGCTCATCTAGGAAATCATAATTAGGCACCATAATTTGTTTTTTCTACACTTCTATCAATTTGTAATCTTTTCCGGAAAGGGAGGTATAGAAGTATATGTTGATGGTTGCTCTAATACAGAGTTGAAATTATTGATTCTTTTTTGCTTTAATTTTTTCGGTGTTTGGGTCTTGAAAAGATGTGTCTTCCTCAAGACTTTTATTCACCCGTAGAGAGTCTTCCTCAGAGTTATCTTGTTCTTCGTATGATTACGTAAGGTTTCCTCTTTTCAAGTATTCTTCCGGACCTAAGTTGAACATCACTAAGGTCTAAAGGAGTAATTAAATAAGTTGGAAACTGTTGGCCTTCTATCATGTATGTGTTCTGAGGATTTTTATTATTGGGGTTTGGTATGGGTTGAGCAGTAAATCGATTTTATTTTTTGAGGAAATGGTAATGGAAGTGGTTGATTTTTGATGTGGTAGGTTCTGATGATGTTGTTGAGGATTTTGTTGAAAATTTTGTTGAGGATTTTGAGGATAAAAGTGTGGGTATGGTGGATAGGATGGTGGATACTGATAGTATTGAGAGTATCTTCCATAGGGATTTTGTGCTCCTTGTGCCCAAGCTTGAGTTTGATTTTGAAATTGAGGCCAAGGTTGCTGCCAAGAATTCCAAGATGGAGGTTGGTTATACATTTGATCATGGAATCCTTGTGTTTGAGGTCCTTGCCAAGGCCTTCTAGAGACAAAAATTGAGAGATTCCGTGGAATCTGTAGGAGTTTCCTCTTGAAATAAAGCCTTGAGACCATGAAGAGAAGGACAATTCTTGGTCTCATGTTTTTCAGAACAAATGACACAGGTCTCTACAAATTTTACATTCAAAGGACACTCTCTCAAGGCATGTTTCTTTCTACATTTGGGACAAAAGATTGCTAAGGCATCGGATTCATCTTTTTTCTTGTTTTGTATCTTAAGGGTGTCTATTTGTTCACTAAGACTCCCTAAGATGTCGTATTTGAAATCATCAAGCATATGTCCTATTTCTGACCTACTTCATCGTCCCTGATGCGAAACTTACTTGCCCTTGCAAGAGCGAGGATCTCTTGGACCTTTTACAGTTTTAGATTTTCCCTCTTGAAAGGTTGATACATAACTCAGATATTTCAGTAATGTGAGCTATGATATATCCCCTTTTCCCATCATGTTAAGGATATCCAACCATTCATCCCTAATTGTTTTCAACAAAAGAGCTTTTAAGGTGTCTTGATCTAAGTTTTCCATTTTTTGCTCTTTTGATGTTGTAATGAAATCTCTCCAACAAATCTTCCAAGTTTTTCATCTTCTTTTTCTAACATCTTAAACACTTCTTCCTTATGATTGACCGGCATACAATAATCCAAATACCTCTCTAGAAATGCTTGTTTCATGTCTTCCCATGTCCTAATAGAACTCGTTGATCAAACTCATAAACCACTTCAATGTTGCTCCTTTCAATGTTGAAGGAAATAGTTTAAGTTTTTTGAGCATCTTGTAAGTAGTCATAAGTTCTACACAGGATTTCAAATTCAAATAGGAAGGTTTCGGGATCTTCAGTTTTAAGTCCATAGAAGTTTGGAAGGACAAGAGGGTGAAATGTTTTTCATGGTTGTATTGGTTTCTTCATCTATTATAGGAAACCCAAAAGAGCCTCCCATTTCTCTTCTACCTCTTCCTCCTTCTCACACCTCTACCTCCCTCTCCTCTACCTCCTTCTCCTCTACCTCTACCTCTACCCCTCCAAATAATGTGTGTTCTCCATTAAAGTACTCCTCCTCCCCCTTCTTCTGCCATGGTTGATTCTCCTCGTGGAAGTGGAAAAGTTTGTGTCCCCAACAGAGTCTTTGGATCTTCTTCTAAGGCAGGTCCAATTGATGAAGTGGAAGGTTTCTCTAATGGAATATCTGATCTTAGGTCTTCTAGAAGTCTAGGATCGATAAAGGATGGAATGTGGGTCCGAGTTGAAGGTGTACTAGCTCTTGGTCTAGGTGAAACAAGTGATGTTCTAGGAATCAAACTTCGCTTCTGCCGCTATGAATCTACCCCTTGAGTCTCTCTCTCTATGCATATAATTGTTTTTTGGGAGTTAAGAAACAAAGGTTACCTAGTTTTCACTTCCCCTGGCAACGGCGCCTAAAATGTTTGTGCTCAACCTAGTCTCCTAAATTGAGTTCATTTAACTGTCAACTAGGGTTGGTAAACCGTTGAAGTGAAGTGCATCGTATGTGCCTAGGTGTTTGTTTCTTATCGCATTGTGTCTAGTTTTTTATGATGTTTTTGGTCTTTTTTATGGTTTTATGTTCATAAGGGAAAGAACTAAATGCTGGTGGAAAGAAGCTACTGGTTAAAAATAGAGTGAAGCCTAAATTGTTGATGACAAATTAAAAATGAAAATATTGAAACAGAACCAAACCTAAACTATGACTAAGCAGAATACAAAGCTTGATAATGACTTCAAGAAAATGAATCACAACATGAACTTAACTTGTCCAATTCTTTCATTAAAGGTATTTTGGAAGAGCTTGAGAAATGGGCAACTAAGTATAAAAATTCTCCTAACTAAACAATTAAACAATCAGCTTATAATGATACAACATCTCATCCATGATTAAAGGTTTGTTGAAACATATTTGGAGAAGAAAATTGGTAACATCATAAGATCTCTACTCTAAAAATAGCTCCTAATTCTATTCTCGCAACTTAGTTTTAACACCACTAAACCTCACTCAAAAGTTACATGATTTCCTTTTAGAATAGTCTTTTGAGGAAAGGCTTGTTTGTGAAATGGTAAAAAGGTTGCAAAAAGTACTCTGGGGCCTTGGGACTGATACTATCTTCTGTTCGGATGATTATAAGTCAATATATGTTTTAGAACAAAAATAAGTTTTGTAAATAATGAAGACACGTGGTATTTAAGTTTGACAACTAATGCAATTTAATATGCAATGGATGGTAATTAAACGTGGCATGTAAACACAAAGTGAGCTATGCTGGAACTAAACTAGAGTGCTACTAGTCTATAATAAACGAGTGCTAAACTAACAAGCCATTATCAAACTTGAAACAAAATAACAGAGCATGAATTGAATGCAATTTGACTCCGAGTACTCTAACTAAGTTATCATGCAATTAATCTATGGGATTCTACAGCCTATTTTTGTCCATCATGAATGGTATTTTGGAAGAGCTTGTTAGAACAATCCCAGTCGTACAATTCAATGCAAATGCAAACATGAAAATCGAAAGCAATTACAATTAAAAAACTAAGACATCACAGCTATTTCCTACCCATTGTTATGATATTTTGGAAGAGCTTTTTTAAGAGTAAGATCAACTATGCTACTTAGTGTAAACAAGCAACTCGAAACCTTCAAGTATCATAGTCATGCCTTAGTCATCATAATGATTTTTTGGAAGAGTTTACTAGAATAAGTTCAACTCGTAATAATGAACAAAAGAAATTGCAATTAAAATCTATAACACTACATGCCCATTTCCCATTCATTATAATGATATTTTGGAAGAGTTTCTTAGAAACAAGTATAGCTATAGTGACTAATGAAATTAAACTATGAACTCAAAACTTCAAAAAACTTGAAAAACGAAACTAAGATACTTATCTAGATTGCAAAAAGTAAATCAGCTCAGAGGCAGGGGGCCCTCTACCACCGGATCGAAATCTAACTCAAAATCAACTCAACGCGTTCAAAGCAATGTTGTCTTCTTCATTAAAGGAAAATAACTTAAAAACAGAGTATTCTCGGTCTTCATAAATATAGCAGTTAATCCATGAAATCTAATCAAAATCTAGAGCTTGTCTCTCGGTTTCCCTGAGTACATTTATAACAAATCTTCGTAACATAATGTGCAAACAATACGAGGGATCATTGTCTTTTCATATCAAAATCGTACTAGAACTCTAAAGATGGCGACGTAAAGGGACAAAGGACATCCGGGACTGTCCTTGTCCTATTAGAAGTCTGCTTCCTTGTATGAGTTCCCACGTACGAAAACCACATTCAGAATTCCGTTCATTCTTCATGGTGAGCAAAAAACGTTGAGGACATGATGTGGAATATACCCATGTGTGGCTTTTTCCCGAGAGGACACTGGAACATGCTTGAACATGAAGACGACTACAGAATTGGCGGTTAGCTACGGAATGTCCGCATTTCTGTAGCTAGTTTCGATTCAAAAATGCAATACAATGACAAAATCACAAAACTTAGCAAGTTAGCCATGATACTCATTCTTAAAGTAATTTTAACTAATTTCATTGATCATTTGAGCCTGGGATAACAATGGACAAAAGAAAATGGAGTGAAGTATGATGAAAAGAAAGAAAAAATCTTGGGGGCTCAACTAGCAACTACTATCGATTTAGAGTCCGAGTCGAAAGCTCAAACTCGTTTCTACCTACCAGGAAATCTTCAATCTGTTTTATCGCCCTCAAATACCTACCAATATTTTTCATTGTCCGGCACTGCAGGTCTGAATTTGGTCTGAATGATGATCTGTTGGTCGCTTGGAGTCTTAGGATATGAACTAGCTAAGCAAGCTAATCTATCTTCAATGACATTTTAACTCCTAGGAACAAACACTAATTTGTATTCAAAAAATGTTTTCAATAAATCCATAGTGTCATTCCTGTAGGCTCTTAGTCTAGGATGTTTTGTTGTGTATTCGCCATTCACCTGTTTGATAATCAGCTCGGAGTCCCCACGCACAGTTATCCTACGGGCTCCTAGTTTTCTCAACAGAGTTAAGCCTAGGATAAGAGCCTCATATTCTGCAATATTGTTTGTACATTTGAAGTGCAGGTTGCAGGCATGGCTCTCTGCGTGATCACTCTCCTTGTTATGTATCCACACTCTTGCTCCAGCAGTTCTCCTGGTGCATGACCCATCGAAATTCATTTCCCACAAGGGTTCATTTTTCGTTTTATCATCACTTCCTCCCCTACAGCTAGGCTCACCATTATGTTGCATTATAGGGAGTCTGCACTAGCTCGTGGGTTGTTTTTTTTTCATCATGGGTGTGGAAATCGGAGAGGTGACTAGTTGGGTTGATTGGGTTTTGTTTTCTGGTTCGGTTTGAGTTTTTTTCTTCGAATAGCACTGTTCAAATCTTTCTACGTCTTTCTCCTTTGAGCCTAGAGTAGCCATTATGTTAAGGTCCATGGGTTATGTTTCCTTGTTTGTATCTTTGTTTTGGGACTCCAACCCCTCTAAGGATTCATCATTACAAAGGATGAAGGAGTCAAGGTCTGTATGTAAAGAGTATAAAGGAGAGTTTTCAGGCTTTTCGAGGCTACTAACCAGGAATTTCATTTGTGCCTCTCCGTATGATCTTCTAAGTTGGCCAAAGATTGGGGATTGTAGCATAAGCCCCATCCATCTGCATTGTTCCTTGCAGTTTGGCTCCCCATGACTTTGACAATAACATGCCATACTTGGGTGGCATATCTACGACAACAACATCCATGACCATACACTTTGTCTGGAATCGGGGTAAGGCTCACACATAGATCTTTGATCGAGCCAAGACACTTTACTCTCGCTAGAGTCAAATGAATATAAGTCTTTGTAGGGATGGGTTATCTCTAGGCCTAATCTTTCCATCACTACTTTAGGCATCGAAAGTTATGTGATGCCCCAAAATCATGCATTGCATTGTGGAGAATCTTATCATGAATATTAAGACCGATGTAAAAAGGGAGGCACTACCCCTTCCCCGAAATTTTCCCTCTATCTTTGGACCAAACGGAAGGGCAAGTTGATCATCACTCGATTTACGATGTCATCTGTTCTCACCTAAATTTAATGCTTTCAAAATTTGGCCTTTATATACATCCCGAGTGGCAGTATCGAGAAAGTGGGACAGAGATTTTAATTTTTGCAATCTCACTCTCCAAATTGAAAGTGGACTGACTCTTCGAATGTTCAACTCTCGTTTTGTTAGTCACCACCTTAGTGAATAAATCGGTGTGTTGATTCTCGTTATGTATGCAGTGTTGATGACAGTTTTATCGAGAGCACTAACTCATAATTCTAGTCTTGCTAGTTGGTTTATCTTGTTTATCGGTGTCTTGGTTGTCTTTTTTCTTTGTTCATTCCAAAACTCTCAGTCGCTGATTTGTTACTTTCAGCGAGTTACTTTAGAAGCTTTCTCGAGCCTTTTCTTGATGGTAACCTCGTAGCTTTTTGGTTTGGCAAGTATCTAAGCTATTTTTTGCTTCTAATTTCATATTTTTTCTCGACTTCGCATCATGGCATTTTAAAATCCTAGCTTGTAATCCTCGATTCTAACCATTCCTCATCCCAATATGAGGGTGAGGGTTGATCTTCTTTTGTGTAACAATTATGGATTGAATCTTCGGTTTCAAACATGTTCATTGTGTTTCCCCCAGACTCTTCTATGATTTCCTCATCTTCATCTAAAAAGTTCTCTTGGAATGGGGGAATAACTTGCTGATTTGATTCTCTCCGTCTTGTTGGGGGTGGCATTATTTCTTCTAAAGTTTTTGGTTCTGGTTATGGTTTTGATTTTTGTTTTGGTTAGTAAATCGTGACAACCATTTTTTTCCATCATTTGTTGTAGCTTTTTCCACGTTTTTGGATAAACGATCATAATTAGGGTCAGATGTGGAAGCTACATTGTCATCTCTATATGTTACCCTTTTCTAAGCTCTCAATCTTGCTTTTTTTCTCAATCATATTTTCCTCTACACTCACCGCTCCTTTTTTTCATGTCTTCCAATGTGTTGTACTCCCTCTCCCTAAGCTGGTAGGCCATATCATCATCTAGGCCTTCGGGGGTATTTTACTAGGACCATACCTAGGGGGGTTTCATGTGTGGAGGAAGAGCATTATAAAGCACTCGTTAAATCTTGTGGAGTAGGCACTGGACACTCTCTCCTACATTTCTTTTTCGTGTTCTTGTATTCTGCTAGGATTTGGAGAGGGTTTGCCTTAATTTCCCATTTTTTTATGAAGGTCTGATATAAAGTGGGAAGGTCTTGGATACTATTAGGAGGTAGGCTTTTGAACCACTTCTTCACGTCACCTCCTAAGCTCTGGGAAAAGATTCTCATTTTGACTGTATCATCATCTATTTCCATGTAATCAAAAGAATCTTCCATCATATCTACATGGTGTTGAGCCGTGGTGGACTCCTTTGCAATGAAGTGTGGGATCTTTGATTGATAATAATTGGGTAAGGGTACTAGAGGCTGAGGTAATACCAGAGGTGCATACCAGGCTGCCATGATGTTGTTTTGATGAGGTAAAGGGTTGACTTGGGCAGCTGATATATGGATGAGAGGGATATTATGACCAACAAAAGATTGATGAGTAGATTTAGGGTGACTGAGCCCTAAATTTTGAATGAAGTGAATGTCGAGGGAGGTGTATATGGAGGGGGTCTTGTCTCATCCCAAGGGTGCTTACCTCTTTGAGGTGGTGAACCAGAAGCTCGAGGTTCGGCTAGTCTAGAACACCGAGTGACCTAGTTCTTGGTAAGACTGTTTTGAGTGCCTAGGTCAAAAAATGGGTCGGATAGAGCTGTAAATTCTTATGGTGCAGAGTTAGCTCTATGGATATGGCTGGAAATAGTTGGTATTTTAGGTGTAGGAGATATCTTGAGGATTCTCTCGGGGGTTTTCAACTATTTCGGGGTGGGTTTGGGTTAGGATAAGCTCTCGTGTGAATGGTTCTTGAAGCCGAATGTTGTTTTCCAACCAAGCGAGCTTAACCTCTATCGGTTCCTTCTATTGTGGTTTGATGTTGTTTTGGAGGTTGGTCTCCCGAGTGGAGTCTAATGTGAACCAAGATAATCGAGCGAGCCTACGATCACCGATAGGAGTCTTTAAATCATTCAGGGGATTATGGAGTCGCCGGTGGAGGGTTTAGGGTGCTTTCTGGAGGATACATTGTCCACCACAGATGCTTATGAGATGTCCCTTTTCAAGGATATCTTCAAAACACGACAAACTCTAACCGCGAGATTGACTGGGAAGGCATTTACCAGATATGTCACCTCCGAAAGAGTGTGAGATCCGGAGGATACCTCGCCCTTTCCAAACTCTGTCTAAGAGTGTGGGAGAAAACACAACGAATGTTATAGAGGTTGGTCCGTGAATAGGAGTGTTTTACTACCAACCTAACCAGAGATTGTAGGTTTAGGTTTCGAGGCTCTTATGATGTAGTAAGATGGAGGGTACTCAGATTCCCCAGTGGAGTCACCATGATGTTGGGGTTCCCATGTTTTGGCAAGGTTGGCAATACCAAAAGATGAGACAACATAAAACCACTTTCAGACCACAGGATCTAGCCCTCTTGGGTCCAGAGAGGGATCTCTCTATGTAAGCAAAGATTTAAGTCTTTGAAGCTCAAAATTTAAGATGTTAGGCTAGTTGTAAGGCTCGGGTTTTGTTTGTTTGATTGTTTGTTTGGTTGCCTGGTCATCGAGAAAGAAGGGTTCAAAATAAGACAAGGATGATCAAAGAGGATTTAGGCAGAGGTGACGTATTCCGTGGGGAGTATTCAAGACCATTGGGTAATGGATTGAGGAAAGGATTTGCTTGCTAATCAATATGCAGGCTTTCAATTGGGCTATTCATATAAAACATTGGATCTTAAATATGATAGTGTGGTATGGAATGGTAGGAGAGGATGAAACTACATAGATTAGAGCACAAAGTTAAAGACCTGAGATCAGAGAGAGACTTTGAACTCTCAATTCTTCGGCCTCCAGCTTGAGGGAACTTAGAAAGGCTAGCTAGTCATACAAGGATCCTAGTGGACGGGAGGGCTTAACTCTAATCCCCAGTGTTCCCAAATCTTCTAGCTAAATCCTAACAAGAACATCTAAGAATAGATTCATTTAATTCATACATCGGAGAGCGAGTAATAACATCCACTACATCGGTTAAATCAACTCAAAATCAATTCTTAGATAACACATTTAGTAGAAAACATCAAAGGCAAGGAGAGCAGAAACATAGGGTACCTAACAAGGGTAAATCCTATGCCAATATTACGATGCAAGCCCGGTAGAAACGAAATGAAGTGAATTAAAACACGAGAGATAGGAACACATCACCACTCGCTTTAGATCGGGATCCAAAGAAATGTGCTTGTCATATTAAATAGCAATACCCGATCAAGTACAACATTGCCAATAGCTGAATACTCGGTCTGAAAACATCTTCCTCGACCTATATTACAACTTTACACGAGACTTATCTCAAGAGAAACAACTTACAATTCTCTCGATAACCGATCAAACAACCATTACAATGAGTTTCTTCATGAATTTATAGCTCCGATGGAGTGGAGAAGGTAGGTGAAAACTAAATGCGACATTAAAACTCGAAAAAGGAAGAGGGTCGAGGCCCATTCTATTTAAATTATGTGCATTTATTCATGGCACTCTTTGGGTGAAAGAGTGGTCTTCTCCGAGCTTCCATTTTCTCGGTATGTCTCGATGTACTTTGGCTGCAGTACTTTCGTGGTACTTTCTGGGTGAATTAAACAAACATGTAGAATCAAGATGCTAAGATCTACCATACTATGCAACAAATGCTTCGATAGCATAGGGACCACTTTTCGTAGAACTTCTCTTGGACACAACGTATACTGAAACAATAATGTGTACCGTGTCCATGCTCGTGGGAAGAAACATTCTGCCGATTTGAAATCTCGATAGCATTGTTTTTTGCGCTGCTGGACCTTTCATGCAATCTATGATGTCTTTTGAACCGGGTACCTTTGCCTTCTAAAATCCCTTCAAAAAGACTCAAAAACCTTCTATTTCTTGCCTCGAGCTCTCTCCTCGCTCCCGTACTTGTCTTGTTTATGCAATCCGAGCTTTAATGGCGACGGAGAGGGTTTGTAGAGTTTGAGATCTGTCCTTTGATGAAATTTACTATGCGGACACTTTTCCGAACAACTTCCAAGAATACCAGAGCTTCGAATTCAACTTCCTCTGTGCGTTGTGCCTTTATGGTAGCGTATATGAATCATGGAGGTTTTACGCACTCCGTAACCTGCAAAACACGAAAACAAATTAAGAAAACTATGCATGGAGAGGGTGGTGTGGATGATGCGGATGACGATGCATGCGAGAGGATATTATGGAGGAGAGACGTGTAACGAGTGAAAAAATTTGTCGGGTGACATTAAAACACTACAAGAAAAAAAGCACATTGGTGAGGGGGCGAAAATGGTCACCATAAGCTCATTGGTGAGGGTCAAAAGAGCCTTCGTCACCAAAAAGCCCGAACGTCACCAAAGGTGGCGTCGAAAAGGTATAGGTGTTGTAGTGACATTCAAGGTCCGTCACCAATAATGATTTATAGTGACGAATAGTGACCGTCACCATTTCATATGAGCAATGGTGACGGAAAATAGACTCCATCACCAAAAAAGCTGAACGTCACCAAAGGTGGCATCGCCGAAAAGTATAGGTGTTGTGGTGACATTCAAAGTCCGTCACCAATAATGATTTATAGTGACGGATAGTGACCGTCACCATTTCATATGGGCAATGGTGACAGCACAATAGCCTCCATCACCAAAAAACCGAACGTCACCAAAGGTGGCGTCGCCGAAAGTATGTGTTGTGGTGACATTCAAGGTCCGTCACGTAATATTGATTATAATGACGGATAGTGACCATCACCATTTCATATGAACAACAACGATTTTTTTGTGATGGACCTTTCATGGCCGTCACTATTGGTGCATATATATGGCGACGTTCATTCACGGTCACCATAAACTCATTGGTGACATCAAGGTTCGTCACGAATAATGACTATAATGACAAACAAAGGTGACCCTCACCATTTCATATCAACAACAACGTATTTATGGTGATGAACCTTTAATGGTCGTCACTATTGATGCGTATATATGGTGGCGTTCGTTGACCGTCACCATTTCATATTTTGGTGAGGGTCGAAAAAATGTCACCATAAGCTTATTGGTGATGGTCAAAAGAGCATCCGTCACCAAAAATTGATCTTCGTCATTCCCTATATATGAATATCGGGGCACGATGGAATCGAACCACCAACCTCCTGCTTGTAATGCAGGTGCTCTTCCATTGAGCTAGCACCCTTTAAAGAATTAGACTTTTAAAAATTATATCTTGAAACTTCATAGCTTGTAAATTCTACAACTTTCAATAAATTAAAGTCTCGACAATATTTTTCTAAACAAACAAAACACCATCGACATTGCAGGGTCCCTACCTAATGGTTATGAAAGTTATGAAAAGTAGGTGAAGGGAAGAATTAGACTTTTAAAAATGATACATGGACTACTACCACAAGAATCCCCCAAGAGAGATCCGGTGGGAGAATCTCTTGAATCGGATTCAATGGAAAATGAAGGACTAGATGAAAGAGAAAGGCCTCGGCAGGGATGGGGAATCCACCACCTCGAGTCAAGGAATAGAAGAGGTCCTCGGAAATTCTTACAACACTTTCGAAATAGAGCTAAGGGTAGAATATCTACTTAAGATATACTTATGAAGATTTGCTTATGTAAAATAACTCAAATAGACAAGCAAAATCCACAATTATAAAGTGATTATTTAGTATTTCAATCACTAATTTCTGATGGCCAAAAACCTAAATAACCTAAAACACTCAAATATCCTAAAACAACGTGTGAAATAAAGACAAAGAAAAAAAGAATATGTTCTCGAACAATAATACAAAACAAAGACAGAGAATATGTTCTAGAACAATAATACAAAACACATCCAACATTTTGAAGTATTTGACTTGTCTTGGTGAACATGCGTCCTTAGCAAATACAATGTAGCAATACCTTCCCCACAAAAGAGAGACATGTCAGAATAGTATGTTTGACACGATACAATCATAAAGATGCCACAATAGCTACTCCATTCAACACATGCACAAGCAATACAACTTAGATGTTGATGGCAAAGTGTGGGATAGAAACAAATATCCTAGATGCTAGTTGTCTCACAACAATTAATTCGAATTTTACATATTGGTATGATGTTGTGGTGAAGTTCCCAGCTTTCTAACCAAAAGAAAAAGTAATAGATCAACATAACATACACGCCAACATGTAACCTAGCCAATGGCTTCATCATATGCCTCATGCTAGGGATTGGATTTTGCATACTAGACCAACGATAGTTAAGTTCTAAATTTCAACCTCGATTATTTTGGGATAAAGATATGAGCAACTAGATGAGAAGTCCTATAATAGAACTTCCATCACATTATAGTCATTTTTTTGTAGCATTTGTTTTAGTTTTAGGGCTCATGTTTCAAACAATTTTAACATGGTTTTAAGGTTCCAAAAATATCATGGGAAAGTCTCCCTTTATTGCGATATTTGCGGTATTTGGTGGTAGCCTCCATGAATAGTTTGACATCAATAATCTTGTTATAATACAACCATTTTTAGTAGCATGTTGTCATCCTCCATGGTCTCCAAACAAACCAAACAGATCACCATCCAAGCATAAATATAACTCAGCATATAAGATCAACTTTTGCTGGGAGGATGTGAGGTCATATAACATACTCTTGTAGGATTATGAGGCAATATGAAGATGATATATAGAAGAAAATGACCACAGATTCGATGGCATCATGTGAATAGCCCTAAATAGAAGATACAACATTGGATATATCCTTTGATTGGTGGTTCTATGGAACCCAACAGTGTTGGTCTTTCCAATGGTTGATATCTCCAACTGTGGTAAATTTTCACCAACAAATAGAACTAGGGTTAATGACAGCACGATTATGGCTCTGATACCAATGTTTGGACAGATAGGGTAGCATGAAAACACGTATAAAAAATACAAAAATGTAATCAACAAATGTTTCCAACAATGATGTGGGGTTTTTGGGAAGCTTGTTGTGGGATGATTTGAGGGATTTTAGACAACTTTTCAACCTTGTGAACAACATCAATCTTTATTACTTGTTTGTGACTACATCTAGGGTCATTGTAAGCAAAGTATAGCGAACAATAAAACTCTAAATACCCATCAATCGTACAGATTCATCTTTCCTTCAAGCAGAACCAATTTAAATCTTCATGTGTCTTCACCTTACATAAATTTTGTGGCATAAATGGTGGTGGTAAAAATATCATAAGGGTTGTTAATATGTAGTGAAAGTTTTTTTTGAAACCCTTGGAAACATACAACAAACCGTTGAACAAAGGCACTAGAACCTTTGTGAAATCCTTAGGTAGCATTTGAATTGGACATCAGTATGTCATTATAAACATTGGAGTGCTTTGGTATTCGCGAGGCATTTCAAGAGCCCTTTTCATATCTTACTTGGAGTGGTTTGTGGATATACCTCTCATTGTTGGGTGTTCCTAGACTAGATCCTAGCAATCTAAAGCATGTATTAGATCCTCAGTAATCGGTTGGGTGTTCCTAGTAACTTGTTGGTTGTATCGCATCCTAGACCGCAGGGGTGTTCCTCCTCGGCAACATACATTCCTTAATTCATAGAGAATAACGTGAGGAAAAGGAGACCTTGAACCACATGTATATGCATAACCTTATCTTTGACCGTTAGCTTGAGTACAACAACTCGAAATAGGTCCAGTCCTCCTCATCTTAGATATTATCTAGGCTTTACTCGACAGTACAGATTGATAAATAGGGTTTCAACCGACCAATAGTTTACACCCAAAAACCACAATTTGAACTTAGTTCAAGCTAGCAATGGAAAAATTGGATCTTCTAATCATCCAAAAGGTTATAGAATTTCAACATTCTAATTTCCCCATGGCCAGGAAAAGCCAATCCTTTGAGTGTAGGAACCTCCTTTTTTTATAAAAAAGCAAGGTTATAAAGGTGATAGAAAATTACTTGGTTATATAGGTGGTAGAAAGGTCGTAGAAAGGAATTTGTCCAGCCCCAACTTTAGAAATGGCATCCACAAAACCATGTTGCATTAGTTTAGGTCCTTCAATCTACAAACAACAAAAAATGCAATCGCTCTAGGTTTTTTTCAAGGTGTTGAATCCATATATGTAGTCGAAAATTCCATTTTAAATAACAAAAATTAAGATTTGGACAAAAAACAAAAATTTGGGGTAATAAGACAAAAAACTCAAAAAATGTAACATGTTTAGATTCCAAAGATTACATTTTTTTTGCAGCTACAGATGCATGGGTTGTCTATAGTTGCACACAATCCATGTTATGTCTTACACCATGACCTTATCTTAAGGCATACGTGACACACCCTAGTCTAGTATTGACTATGTGAGTCTCTATATATATATCATTGAATGTTCCGCTTTAGCTTATCCATCCATCCTTGATCGATCAATCAATCGATGATGGTGAAAGTTTCATCCATTCTCTTGCATTTTTAGTGCATTCAGTTTTCATTCACCTCCGCAAATTCCATGCTAGCGATCAAGGGCACAAATGGGAATTGAATCCAAGAAATTTGGAAGGGAAAGGCAAGTTGGCTCATTATGGTCATCCCTACGATAAAGATCAATGCCTCCAAGTTTCTTTCAACTTCGCGGAGGCGATATCGTATATAAATCTAACCAAATGGGGAGCTACCCTCGTCTCCCCTCGCTCTCCTTGATGCTAAAGGTAATCATCCCCTAAACCCTACCCTTCAACTGCTTTACCATCATTTACTCGCAGGGAGCTAGCTCATTAAGTATTGGTATTTATGCATTCAGAGCACATCTAGTGTATCGTACTTCTTGGCTATGACAATATTGCCTCATACATGGCATGTATTTGCATTTCCTTTGGAAATTAGTACCGCCATCATATGCTACAATTTTAAGATAAATTTACAGTTTCTACTCACATATTGAAATGGATCTCAAATGTATGTGTTACCATAGGGGAATATAGAGATTGTTTATTAATGCGAACATGAGCTCCAAAGTAGACCTTACTTTGGTGCCTTGGTGGGTCGTGTAGCCAACCGTATCAAAGATGGAGAATTCACACTAAATGGGAAAACATATCATCGCCTAAGAATGATGGCAACAACACACTCCATGGTGAAAATCATGCCTTTTTCTATTCCGCATGCATGTTTTATCCAGCCTAACTAGAGCCCTATAATGACCACTACTTGGGAATAAAATCTCTCTTTTTCTCGCATATGTATGTTTGTTTGTGGAGGTCTAGAGCACTACTATTTTCAGGGTAACATATGTGTAGTTTGGTGATGCTGATGAATGCAGGAGGGTCGAGAGGCTTTGACATTGTCTCGTGGGAAGTGAAGGAGCGAGAGAGTCTTTGACATGCGAGAATTTTATATGACAAAAAGAGAGTCTTTGAGCCACAAAAAGGAGGGATCTAACATAATTTTGTTGATCCCCTACAACTATCAAGTGTTCAAAAGGAGGTGTTAAAACAGGGTCCGCACTATAGCGAAGATACAAGAAGTACCACTTTCATATTGTATGGTGTTCCTATCAAGCGCCGAGGCCCAGACTTAACCATAAAATTGCCCCCCCCGTATCGCCTTAAAATTGGTTTAAATAAATGCCAAAAATGATGCACGAGTTGGCTCAAATCGGTATGTCGACTCCTTAATCAAAAAGACGAGTATCATTCGAGCTCATACACAAACAACTATAAATAACTAGTCATGCTCATCATTTTGGAATGAAAATTTCGGTGAAAAATACGAGTGAGAATTTCGAGATAAAACAGGAGGCCAAGGAGATTAAAAAGGAGATCATAATTACAACGTTTTGGGCTAGAAGGATATATCTCTTACGGACATCTATTTGCACCTGTGAAATAAAATTTTTCGGAGCGAATTCGTGCCTAAAATTTTGGCCCTATCAAAAGCTTTCGAAATTTCAGCCCTAACGAGCCTGTAACTTCGGCCTTTCCAGAAGCTCGGACCTGAGACTCTTCTCTGCAATTCAGACCCTTCTAATTCAGACCTGTGGTGAAATATGTGACCTTGCAACAATCTTGTAATTCGGATCTATAGTGGCAGTTTTGAAGACAATGACAAGGTTAGTTTAATGGGTCGAGTTTTCTCCTTAAAGCATTTTGTTATTGAAATGTTACGAGTTCAATTCTCTCAATAGTCTCGGGATGTAACGGGAAGTGATCTTTTCGAGTGGATTTACCTAGTCACTTCCTTTCGAGTGGATCTACCTAGTACAAATATTTTCGTGGACGTAGCATTCTACTAATCTTCGGGGCTTGAGAACCATATAAAAAAAATAAAGAAGTTACACTTTATACTTAGTTATTTTTATTTTTTAGAAAGAAAAAATAATGGTAATAATAACTTCATTTTTGTTTGTTTGCTTTTTGAGTATTATTAATGATTAATGAATATTAGCATACTCTTAAATTGTGAAGGGAACGATGAAGAGAATATAAGGTGGATATGTTGTAAAAGGAAAGATGTTGTGTTAGATAATGCATTGTGGCCTATTTTATTATAATAATGTTTCCAAGTCCAATTTGTTGAAAATGTAACTAGTATCGACCTTCATAATTGTTGATTGCCTATGACATGATGTAATTTTTTGTCCGTATTTTGCAAAAGAGAAGAAAATAAAAGTATAATATAAAAGATCAAAGAAAATCATTTTTAAGCATGGGTTTCATGCTTTATTTATTATGGTTATAGGCCAAAGCACCCATTGAGTGCTTCTAAGGTTGTGTCATGAGTAATTGTCCTTTTCATCATGTTCTAAACACCTTCTTGGGCTTCTTGATGTCGAGAAAGAAAATATATTTGTATCAAAAATGTGTCTAGTCCCTCCTCCACCAAGTTGGCTTCAACATCTATCAAGTCGGCCTCATGAAGGTGATTCGACCACACAAAAGAGACTATATATAGACTAGCATTCGACCTATTGTGGCATCTAATTCAATCAAGTTCGATCTAAAGTAAGATAACAAGGAAGAAGAGTGAAGGTCTAGAATAAACAAGGAGACAAAAGGCAAAGTTTAAATCTGAAGTTTGTGTCAATCTCCCTTACACATGTGAGTATTTACTACAGTTATTACAGTTGTGATAAAGGTCGAGTTCAAGAAGTTGGATCTACAATCTACAGAAGGAGAAAAAGAGTGAAAAAGACAAGAAAAGAAAGAAGAAACCCTATCGAAGAAAGGAGGACCTAAGACTTGAAGAATATCTCCCACACGTGCTAAATTTCCGAGTCGAAGGAGGGACGAAAATTGCAAATCTATAATAGAGGCCGAAATTTCGTTGCATGGAGGTGAGATCTGAAGTTTGAAGGAGGTTGACTTGGATTGACTTTGTTGGATCAAGCTCACTTGAAATAGCTTGTGTTGGTGGGTTGACTTTGGTGGATGGAGGAAGGTTTGTTGTTGGTCTAGAGGTCTTGGTTGTCTCGCTTTGAATTGATTCTTGAAGAAGAAGAGAATTTTGGTTGGGTTTCCTTTAAAGAGAGAGTTTTCCCTGGTTGAGAGCTCACACATTGTGTCCTTTATTGTTTTGATCTTCATACTTTTATGATTTGCTAATCTGCTTGATGAAAAGAAGAGAAACAAGACAAAAAATTCTCCCCCCTAAGCTTAGACTTTGAGACTTTGTATATTGAATTTCCCTTTTTAATAAGCTTATTCCTTTGTTTACATATTTATTGTTTATTTGATATTTTTGTCAATAGTTGCTTTTCTTTGCCACTGAAGTTCATCATTCACTTCATTTTCTCTACACATCGCTTCGATCCATATCCTAAAAACTTTCCATTTCATCATTCTTTTTTCTATAACTCACTCTCTAAACCTTACATTTTCTTTGTTGATGTTTGTAGCTCGAGAAAGTAGTTCTATACATTCCTAAGTGTCTAGGTGTGTACAATTCACCCAATATCTCTCTCAGACAAGCTGCTCCTAGTATGAGCAATTTGTTTTTTGTAACTTATAACACAATCATTTTGTTGGATTATTGAGCTAAATCAATTATTATGTTGGATTATTGAGCTAAATTTAAACTTAGGAAAAGTAAATTATTTACTTTATTTATTGCGTTTTAATCTCAATACTTGATGTCAAGTGAGGTGAGGTCTAAAATTGGGTGTCAATCACTTTGGGGATTAGGGTTAGAAAAATAGCTCAATGTAAATTTATAAAAGCAAGGCTACGAAGAAGGAGAAGACACATCATACAACAACACAAAATTAAGAGAGAATCTCAATGAGTGTGTTTGGTTGAAGGAAGGGGAGCAAGGGATCCAGATCGTACCCAAGGAGGGCTTGATCAACTAGACCAGATCCAGTTTGTTGTATGTATTTCCTTGGTTGGGCCATTTTTCCCAGGAAGTGGGAGCCCAAGTTAGTTTATAATTGTAATGAAGAAATTATGACTGGGTAGAATTTGTTGTGTCATATTTTCATGATTGAAATTGATATATTTTTTCTTATGATGAATTTAATGTGTTATGAACATATTTATGCAATTAATCAAGAGATCAATATTTTGTTAGGAATAAAGTGTCGAGTGTTAGGTTTGCAGCAACTAACATGGTATCAAAGCATAAACTTTTTTGAGCACTTATATCTAAACATGGAGTGTCGAGTTTGTACATGATTGTGAGGGATAGGTTCATCCACAATCGTATGAGGTAATGTTTTTTTTAAGTAGGTCGAGATCGTATTATATGACTAGTAGAATTTTTTTTATTTTTATTTTTGGGGGAGGGGGATAATCTTTTGAGGCTAAAGACAAATTAAAAAAAATGTGTGAGTGGCCTCATAGTCTACCAACTCGCAGTTGAGTGCTTATGGCTACCGCACCTCGCCACCACCAGTGTAGGTAGCGGTCAAGGCTCCGCCGGCATGGATTAGCTATCGAGACTCAAGAAACAATGTGATTTTTGGTAAGGGAGCATGCTAGCGGCAGTCAAAACAAAGTGCCAACAAGATTGTTTGGGGTGGCAACCGGTGGTCGCGGAAGTAGTGAGGAGTTAAAACTTGCTCATGAACCGATAATAAAGTTCGTGGCATAGGTTGGAATCTAATAGTTTGATGCACATGACAAAGATAGGGTCACTAAATAACAACAACAATATTGTGGAGAAGATAGTGAGATAATATGGTACGTAAGGCATTGGGTAATAGATAGTCATTGAGAGCACAAAATGGTAGCAAATGTCAACTCGATAAGTCGCAAATTGAGGGGTTGACAACCCAAGGTGAGTGTAAGAGCTAAAATTAGTCATCGAAGTACAGAAACAAAAACAACAAGGAAACAACCCTAAGTCACTCAGCCGCAAAGGCTACCGACCTAGGGTGGCATTGGAAAGAGTCTACGGGTGTGGTAATCAAAGGTGGTAGTAGCATAGGAGATCCGATCATGAGGATGGAAAGTGAGTCGATGTTGTAGTAAATAGTTGCACATAATGAATCGATGATGTGTCAGTGACTAGTGTTATGCATGTTATGAAGTGGAAGGGAATGCGAGTGGCTAAGGTGTGTAAGAGAGTGATAATGCATGTTGATGAGTAGGGCAGTGAGCACGGGGAGAAAAACATTAAGGGAGCACTAGGTAAAAATTCATGGAAGTTAATGAATATGAGGAAGGTATACTGCCAGAGACTAGTGTTAATGGTCAGTGTTAGTTTTCATGACAAGGAGGGAGTGACAAGGTATGCTAAGCATTGGTAAGGCATGCTAGGGAATATCAAGGCATGTTAAGAATTCCCAAAGTGTGCTTGGGAGTTCCGTAGTAGCTAATTATATCATGTGCCAATTAATAGTGCCAAGATATGCCAATACATGCTAGGTGCTAAGGATGTAGTGCAGGGTGCCATGGTATATCAATATGTGTCAAGGCAACAAAAGGAAGAACCAATAAGAGGGTTAATAAGTCAGGGACTCATTCTTTTTGAAAAGGGCATGCTAGGCACACTAATAATAGGTCCCAATACATGCCAAGTGGCATTGTGTGCCAAGTGCTAATGTATGTCAATGCATTCAACCAAGGTGTTCTAGGGCATGCTAGGGACTATATGCAGCATGCCAACACATGCTAGGAGAGTTCCATGTTGTGTTAGCGCATGCCACCATGTGCTTGGGCGTCAATGTCATCAAAAAGATGTTCTAGGTACAAAGATGTTCCAAGACATGTGGGGTAATAAGAAATGTTAGTGTGTGCATAAGCAAAGTAATTTAAGGTGTGCCCTAGATTGTTGAGGATTGTTAGGTCTTTCTCATTAATAGAATTTTCATGAGTCCCGATTATGTATTAAATAATATATTTCCTACACACAATAGTGGAACTTTATCTAAATGTGTAGAAATTTGAATAATAGATGAATTATTCATAGAGATTATCTTTATTACACACTATTTGAGCTTCATGCATAATACATAACATCTTCTATGATTGATCATCAATTTGCAGAAATTAGAAGCAGTCGCATGCGCACATTAAATCATAATCAAGAACACATATAGCACAACACGTAATGGGGAAAGCTTAAATCTGAAAACCCCCAACTATATGTATATTATAATGATATAGAACATGTAACAATACATAGCACAAAGCTCCTCACAGCTCTCAGCACTATCTCACATGCTACACACAAACTAGCTCAGATATGAACAAGTCACAAGTTCAAATCTCCTCCACCTATCTGCGCCGCTCACCACGAATCCAAGATGAATAATGATGAGATCCAAGTTCGAATCCCACCGGATTGTACCGATGAATCCTCATTGGAAATCTCAATCAATGTGTGTGCAAATCTCATGCACACACTATAGTCACAACCGACAGTAGACTCACCCATTCACCCACCTCTAACACTCGGTCTATACCGAACTGTCCATGCACTGCAGTTAAATCGATGTATTCTTTAGTTGATTTATGAGTTAATAATTAGTGAATTAATTAATAATTAATTCACACCACTCATCACTAGTGTATTTATCGCTTAGATTAAATACAACTAGTTCAACTAAGTTAAACCCGAACACAACTCCATCAACCTGCTCTCATCAACTCCACCAAACTCGCCACATGAGTTCTAAATCGAAGTCAACCATGCAATAGCTCAACTAACCCCCTAGGAATAGCATAATTCCTTCACAATGGCATGTGCCACATCCGTAGCTCAAACCGAAGTGCTCCAAGAGGATAAGATAATGTTTATAGTCCAAATATTATTAAGGGCTAATAATATTCGATCGGTCTATTTTTAGACCGGCAGCCTAAAAAATAGACTCGCCTCAATGTCTAAAAATAGAGGTCCATCTATTTTTACCAACTTGACCAACCATCCACAAATAGCATCCCTGCAACTCGATAGACCATGATCCATATGTCTAAAAGATAGACATAGTATAAAAAATAGACTTTGCGACAAAAAATCACTTGTGTGCCCCCACCTAGTTTTGGTGATCACTTTCCAACTAGGATCGTGAAATATGTTTCAAGATGCCTCCTTCACTGTTTTCTTGTTGCCATCTTCAACACTCCCTCTCAACAAGAAAGGACCTGTTTTTGCATGCGACATGCAACTCCATGCATTTGCCTTGCAACCTTCACAAGCGCCATGCAACTCCATGCATCTCGCTTTCCGCAACCCTCGAAAACCTGAATAGGCTCCAAAACAACTCAATCACCGATGCATCTATCATCAAAGTCTTCGACTTCACCGGGCCCAATTGCACATGTCATCAGGAACCACTACGCTCGTTGAACTCTGCACCCATGCACTCTTGCACTTGTCGTCAACTCGATTCGCGCTCCGCATCCGACACGTCACTTTGATCCGCCCCGCATCAATCCAACCGATCATGCTACTACCGCGTTGTGGGCACCTCGTAGCCGTGTTGCAATTCATGAGATCCACACCATCTCATGAATCCCGCCCAAAAATATCCTCTCGATTAATCATGCATGTCACCCCCACCTCTCACCCGGTGGTATAGTCGCATGCACTCCCCTCCGCCCATCCGGCACGAAATTTCTCCGCATGAGTGGTTTCTCCCACTCCATGATCCTCATCTTGTGGCTGCTCCACATCATCGAGGTTCACTCTTACCGCATGCAAAACTTGCTCCCTCTCAAGCATCAATTGCATGTCTTTCTCGCACTTCCTGACGCAGGAAGCTTCGTAGACATCCCATCTACTTCAAGTCCGCAGAGATTCTTTGTTCGAATCCCAACCTTCGACTTGTCCCTGTTGCCTCTCGTGCCGAAGGAAAAATTTTTCCTTCACTGAAGACAACTTCATACCCTTTATCCTCTAACATTGCGACTGAGATCAAATTCTTCTTTAAACCTGGAACATGCACTACATCTTGTAAAAGAATAAGTTTACCTAACTCCCTCTGAAAGGTTATGGTACCAATTCTGGTCGCATTGTATCATCCATTGTCACCCAACTCAACATGCAACTGGAGATCTTTCTCCACCAAGTCACTGAAAAGATTCACATCTCCCGTCATGTGAAAGGAAGCGCCACTATCAAAATACCACCCTGATCCCAATGCACTAGACACCATGCATGCGATCAATGAGAATTCCAGCTCAAATTGCGAGGCAAGAGCCTTACCAGCTGCAACTCTAGCAGCTTGCTTGTTCTTCTTCTTCTGTGGACAATTTGTGGCATAATGCCCATGCTCTTTACCATCCGCACCAGATTGAGAAGCATTCTTCTTGCCCTTCCCCTTCCTTGCTTTGGCAGCCAAAGCGCAATCCTCTTCATCAGATGCCTTCGATGAAGATCCATCCTTGGTACTCTGCCTTATCTCTTCTTGCACAAGATCCGACCAAAGTCACTCCCATCCTGGCAATTTCTCCCTACCATTGACAGAATCCTGATAGGAATGCCAACTCTTCGGAAGCTCAAGGAGAGACAAGCTCACCAATTCCTAATCATCCACACTAACCCCTACACTCCCAAGCTCATCCCTGCAATGGACAAACTTTGTCAAGTATACCGAAATAGTGTCATTCTTCTCCATCTTTATTTTCCTGAGTTTATCCTTGTGTGACAACTTCCTTTGGTCACTCTTGCTTTGGAAAAAATCTGTCAAATATTTCCACATCAAGAATGGAGAAGCTTTACCATGCAGGCTGGATACTATGTGATCCTTCACGCCCTCCAACAGAATCCTTCGAAACTTTGCTGTCTTCTTTTGCCAAGCCTCAACTTGAGCAGCATCAGTAGTCTTTGGGACTTCAGCATCTATGAACTCCTTTACCCCATTTTCATCTAACATCGCCTCCATCCTATCCTTCCATGCAGAATAATTCGAGCTGCCCTCAAGGGCATACTCCAATCGCAATCCGTTGAAAGACATTTTGACTTCGACACCAAGAAAACACTACTGCAAATTCGAATTCCACCAGCTCAAAACTCAACCGCTTCTGATCTGTGAGAACAAATTATTTCTAGCACAGAGATCGACTGTAGGGGCATTTACTGAATATATCACCTTTCAAAGAAAGGATGGATCCAGAGGCTACTTGGCCCTCGTACAGACTTTGTCTACCGAAATAAAATGTAATCACTGTAATAGATCCGATGATCAATTTCGCTCCAATACCATGTAGAAATTTGAATAATAGATGAATTATTCACAGATATTATCCTGATTACACACTATTTGAGCTTCATGCATAATCCATAACCTCTTCTACAATTGATCATCAATTTGCGGAAATTAGAAGCAGTT
This sequence comes from Pinus albicaulis, assembly GCA_034641835.2. Classification (NCBI taxonomy): domain Eukaryota; kingdom Viridiplantae; phylum Streptophyta; class Pinopsida; order Pinales; family Pinaceae; genus Pinus; species Pinus albicaulis. The sequence continues at coordinate 87,449 of JAXQQM020073620.1, forward strand.
GCATGCACACATTAAAACATAATCAAGCACACATATAACACAATATGTAATGGGGAAAGCTTACAGCTGAAAACCCCCAACTATCTGTATATTATAATGATAGAGAACATGTAACAATACATAGCACAAAGCTCCTCACAGCTCTCAGCACTATCTCACATGCTACACACAAACTAGCTCGGATATGAACAAGTCACAAGTTCAAATCTCCTCCACAAGTCTGCCTGCCTCTACTGCGCAATCCAAGATGAATAATGATGAGATCCAAGTTCGAATCCCACTAGCTTGAACTTCGCAATCCTCATTAGCAATCTCAATCAATGTGTGTGCAAATCTCATGCACAGCCATAGTCACAACTGATAGTAGACTCACCCTTTCACCCACCTCTAACACTGGTCTCCACTGAACTGTCCATGCATTGCAGTTAACTGATGTATTCTTTAGTTGATTTGTGAGTTAATAATTAGTGAATTAATTAATAATTAATTCACACCACTCATCACTAGTGTATTTATCAGTTAGACTAAATACAACTAGTTCAACTAAGTTAAACCGAACACAACTCCATCAACTGTCTCATCAACTCCACCAAACTCTGCCACATGAGTTCTAACTGAAGTCAACCATGCAATAGCTCAACTAACCCCTAGGAATAGCGTAATTCCTTCTGTCAGCTGCATGTGCAACATTCGTAGCTCGAACTGAAGTGCTCCAAGAGGATAAGATAATGTTTATAGTCCAAATATTATTAAGGGCTAATAATATTCGACTGATCTATTTTTAGACTGGCAGTCTTAAAATAGACTCTGCCCAATGTCTAAAAATAGAGGTCCATCTATTTTTACCAACTTGACCAACCATCCACAAATAGCATCCTGCAACTCATAGACCATGATCCATATGTCTAAAAATAGACTTTGCAACAAAAATCACTTGTGTGGCCCCCACCTAGTTTTGGTGATCACTTTCCAACTAGGACACTCTCATAACCTATAATACTGAAATAACTCAGAAAAACCCAAAAACATTTCAGTTTGGCTTCATAATAAACATGGTGGTGGAACCATCCAATTTTTACCTTCATAGAAGCTAAATAGTTTCCCTCTCATAACCTATAATACTGAAATAACTCAGAAAAACCAAAAAACATTTCAGTTTGGCTTCATAATAAACATGGTGGTGGAACCATCCAATTTTTACCTTCGTAGAAGCTAAATAGTTTCCACCTGGTGACTCCACTAGCCCCAGTAGGCCTATTACTCATCTAGGTTACTAGTTCTCTTTAGGGTTGTGTTAACCAGCCTTGAAGGAGTTTAGAATCCTAGTCCCATACTAGATAAGACATCATGAGAGGTAAAACTCCCAAAAACAATCCCTAAAACTTTAGCCTCTCTCATTTTTTGAAAAACAGTCTGGCTTCACATAGGATCAACACTAGATCCCATCCAGACCCAAATCCTCCTTTAATCATCGACAATCCAGAGAGAATTCTGTGGTAGAATTCTAACTCTGGAAAATCAGCTACTAATAGGAGCCTCTTAAGAACAAAATCTGTCCCTGAAAACCTTGTTGTCTTAGAGGATTTACACTTTGATTTACATCATACAAAGAACATCTTTAGAACTAGATCTCAAGGTGATTTATACCAAGCCGATATTGACATTGCAAAATTGCAACAAAGCTTTAGTAGAGAAGCATCACCTTCCACTCCTCCTGATTCCCAGCTTCTTCATCACTTTAGCCTTTTCCATAACAAGTATGCTCAAAATCAGTTTGCTGGCCCAAGTGTTTCTTTCACTCCAATCCATACTAAAATTGTGAAAAAAACTCCTGTTCAACCCACTTTCACTCCTGTAAATCCACCTCTTTTAAATCCACCCTTATTTCCAGCCATGGAAACATGGTATTCCCCATTAGTGTTATCGCAACCTCTACTTCCCTTACCAAATAATTACCAATCCAAAATCCCTCATTTCACTGGAAAAGAGTCTACAATAGCTCAACATCATGTAGATAGGATGGAATATGCATTTGATTACATGGAGATAGAAGAAGAAATTGTGAATATGAGGATTTTCGCCCAAAGTTTAGGAGGATATGTAAAGAAATGGTTTAAGAACCTACCTCCTAAAAGCATAAATGATCTCCTTGCTTTGCATGAAACATTCATCAACAAATGGGAACTCAAAAAGAACCCTCTCCAAAGACTAGCAGAGTATAGTAGCCTCAAGAGTCAAGGGGAGAGTGTTCATGATTACTCCACTAGGTTCAATAGCGTTTACAATGCTCTTCAATCTCACATGAAACCTCCTCAAGGCATGGCCTTAGTAAGGTATCCCGAAGGCTTTGATGCTGAAATGGCTTATCAATTAAGGGAGAGAGATTAATTAACCTTAGAAGACATGCAAAAGGGATCTGTGAGCATAGAAGCAAACATAATTGAGAAAAGAAATAGGTTGAGATTAGAGAAGAGGGTAACTTATAAAGATGACATGCTACCCTCAACTTCAACATCTGACACTAAAATAGACAACCTAGTGAAGGTAATGGAGAGGATGCTTGAGAAGATCAACTTAAATGATAGAGTGCCACCAAGAGAACCTCAAAAGAACCAAAACAGAAATAGAAATCAGAATTATAGGAGATAAAAAAATCAAGATAAGAAAAAGGAAAGTGACCAACAGGTTAGACCTCCCTTCCAACAGAACTATGTCGATCAATATGAGGAAGATAGGGAGATGGAAAGGTTGGGAGAAGCTCATGTAAACTTGATTGGATCAAACAGTGGGGATGATGTTTTCCTCACTGAGGAAGAACAATGTTTCTTCTCTGATAAAAGTACAAACACCTATGAAGATTCTGATGACTATATACTAGGGTTTGAAAATGCAATCATGGAGGTACACAAACGATACGATCTTAGGAGTAAAGGGAACATGGACAATTTAAAAGATAAGAACACTAGTACTGTTTTCAAGAAAAATACAAAAAGTCAGCCTGAGAAGACATCAAAAAAACCCATCATTTTGGCTGAAAAACCAGAGTTAAACAAAGAGAAAAACAACTAGCCAAATGTTGAACAGAGTACCCCTAGCACTTCAGCTAGTGGTCCTAACAAAACAATCCCAATTACCAGTCCAAAAAAAGTTCAACAAATCAAAACTGCTGAAAATAATTCAACTAAAAAAATAGATGTAAATATGAACAAGTCAATTGTTCCATTCATCCTTGAGGGAGAGATTGCCAAGATGAAAATTACCATCACCCTAGCTGAACTAGTAACCCAAGAAGTGTACAAAAACCAAGTGTTAAAAGCTTTGAACCTAGGAAGTGATAGTGAAACCTTAAACTTGACAGATGACAAGCCTAAGTTGTTGTTTGGTCCAGAAGTTGAAGGAAAATACCAAGACGGGGTTGTCCCTCCCTTCTATGTTAGTTTGAACAAACATGAGAAAATTTTACACAATGCCATGTTAGATTATGGAGCTTCACACAATCTAATGCCCAAGGTAGTAATGGAAAGCTTAGGCTTAGAAATTACTAAACCATACAAATATTTGTATTCCTTTGACTCAAGCAGAGTGAAGTGTTTGGGTTTAATCAAAGATTTATGTGTTAACTTAGCTCAAATCCCTGCTAAGAGTCTAGTAATGGAAATAGTTGTAGCTGACATTCCCCCTAAGTATGGCATGCTCTTATCAAGATCACGGGGAGCCAAACTTTAGGGAAGCCTTCAAATGGACATGTCTTATGCCACCATCCCTGTTTTTAACCAAAACAAAAGACTATACAGGGAATCTCACATGAAGTACATGGTGAGCAATATAGACAAAACAAACAACTCTCCAATCTATTCTATTCAATAAAGTTTAGATTCCTTTATCTTATGCAACGAATATGAATGTAATCAACAAGATAAGGAAAACGTAAACCCAATCAGTTCACTAGAACAATCAATTCTTCCCTCGAATCAAATTCAAAACATTGAAAACCAACAACAACAAGAAAATGAAAATGAGGCAAACATACTTTGGACAATAAACTTTGATGGATCCTGTAATAAAACAAGTGCAGGAGGAGGTGTTTGGATTCAAAATACAAATCATATTTTTTCATATAAATTAGATTTCCCATGCACTAACAATATTGCTAAGTATGAAGCACTTCTCCTAGGCTTACAATTGCTTAAAAAATTAGAAGCCCAAAGGATATCAATCTTTGGAGATTCTGAACTAATCATAAGACAAATCAAAGGAGAATACTCAGCTAGAAATCCACGACTTAGGGAATATCGGAATGCTGCCCTTGATTTATTGAAAACCTTTGAAAAGTATGAACTTATTTTCATTCCTAGAGCACTAAATAATCTAGCAAATGAACTCGCTTTCAACGCCAACAATTGCCAAATACCTGAGATAAATCAACAGCTTAGCGTAAAAGTAAAACACAGGCCTATTGTGCCTGATAACAAAGATCACTGGCAAGTGTTTGATTCTGACAAACACGTAGATGATTTCTTGAAATCAGAAAATGATTTCAGCATACCAATATCAGAAACCAGCCACAAAGAAAATTGTTTATATATTGAACAAATCCCAAAAGTTGAAATGAATTATTCTACTGGTATAAATTATTATGAGAATCCTTTTGAAGTAGAGATAATTTACAACATAGACCAAGAAGACTTGGAAGTTTTACAATGCAAGAACGATACGATTCCAAGAGGTCTCACACCTTTATAACACCTTTCCAACTTTAATGATGTAGCCAAAGAACCGAGAATGGAGCCTATGGAAACAAATGTAGAAGAGCATAACATAGGCATTCTAGTAGAACCCAAGATGATTAAGGTGTCCAACACTCTCCCGGCTCACATAAAATTGTAATACATAGAGTTGTTCAAATAATTTAAAGATGTTTTTTCTTGGCGGTACAAAGACCTGAAATCATATGATACCAGCATCATTCAGCACAAAATTCCCCTCAAAGAAAATCAAAATCCTTTCAAATAAAAGCTAAGGAGAATAAACCCTCTTTTACTCCCTTTAGTTAAGGCATAAATCGAAAATATGCATGATGCTAGGATCATAGTACCCATTATATATTCAGAATGGGTATCAAACTTAGTTTCTGTTAGAAAGAAAATAGGGGAAATCAGGCTCTGTATTGATTTCAGAAATTTAAATAGGGCCTCTTTAAAAGACAAATACCCCTTACCCAAAATGGACCATATACTTCAAAGGGTAGTTGGTTCAAAAATGATATCCCTCTTAGATGGGTTCTCAAGTTACAACCAGGTTTTAGTGCTCCCAAGTGATCAAATCAAAACTGCTTTTACCACACCTTGGGGCACCTTTATGTATGTAAAAATGCCTTTCAGATTGATGAACGCAGAGGCCACCTTACAAAGGGCCATGGACATAGCCTTCTTTGAAGATATTGTCTATTTCATAATCATTTACCTTTATGACATAATTGTTTTCTCAAAAACTGATGAAGAACATTTGATTCACTTGAGAACTTTTTTTGAGAAAAGTAGGAAATTTAGCTTTTCATTGAATCCCAAGAAGACACTCTTTGGTCTCCAAGAAGGCAAACTTCTTGGCCATCTAATTTCAGAAGAGGGAATCAAAATAGATCCTACAAGGATATATGGCATATTGCAAATCAACCATCCAAGAAGCCTCAAAGAATTACAATCTTTCATTGGAAAGATTAATTTTTTGAGGAGGTTTATCCCCAATCTTGCTGAGCTATTAAAAAACATTACAAACATGCTTAAGAGAGATGTAGGTGTAAAATGGACTTTACCAGCTAAAAGATCATTCGAACTGGTCAAACAAGCTCTTACTCAAACACCAGTCTTGATTAGTCCAGATTTTACCAAAGACTTTTATATCTTTTCTTTTGCATCTGAACATACCATATCTACAGTGATACTTCAAAAGAATGACTTGGGGCAAGAAAAAACAATATCCTTCTTTAGTAGGGCCTTAAGAGATGCTCCTCTCAAATATAACATAATGGAGAAGCAAGCCTTAGCATTAGTGAAATATTTAAAGGACTTTAGAGTCTATATTTTACACTCTCACATAATTGCTTTTGTTCCACATACTATTGTCAAAGACATTCTAAGTCAAGACCCTGATGGTAAAAGGGGAAAATGGATTGCAACTATTCTTGAGTATGACTTAGAAATCAAGCCCACCAAACTAGTTAAAGGGCAAGGATTAGAAAAACTTATGGCTGAGTCTAACTTCCAAGCACTAGATATGAATATGGTAGATGTGTTGGAAGAAATAGAAGAATCTACTGATCCTTTCATTGAAAAAACATTTCTGAATTCTCCTTGGTATGCTGACATGATTTATGTGCTTTTATATTTAAATGCCACTCCTTCTTTGTTTAAAACTAAAGCTAGATTTTTTAAACAAAAATATTTGAGTTATTGCATCTTAGATGGGGTATTATATTGGAAAAATGTTGTTGGAATTTTGCTTAAATGTTTACTTGAAGATGTTGCAGGGAAAATCATGCATTAGTTGCATGATGGAGAATGTGGAGGACACCTCTACTGGAAAGCCATAGCAAACAAAATTCTTAGATCTGGTTACTATTGGCCTACCCTTTTCCAAGATACTCAAAATTTGGTCATGTCTTGCCATAAGTGTCAAATTTTTTATGGAAAAAGAAAACTTCTTCCCTTACCCTTACATCCTATCAGAGCTGAGGCACCTTTTCAAAAATGGGGTTTAAACTTCATTGGGGAAATTCACCCATCCTCCTCATCCCAACATAATTGGATCCTCATAGCCACTGAATTCTTTACCAAGTGGATAGAAGCTATACCCTCCAGAAATGCTAATGAATCTATCATTATCAAGTTTCTTGAAACAAATATCCTATCCATATTTGGTTGTCCTAGAAAAATCATAACAAACAATGTTGCTGCTTTTAAATATAAGAATATGGTTGATTTCTGTTATAAATACCACATAACCTTGGGCCATTCCACTGCTTACTATCCCCAAGGAAATGGATTATTTGAATCTTCGAACAAAAGCCTCATCAATATCATCAAAAAGTTGTTGGAACAGAATCAGAAATCATGGCACAGTAAGTTGGTTCATGCCTTATGGGTTGATAGGTTAACTACAAATAAGTCCATAAATATGTCCCCCTATCAGCTGGTCTATGGAATGGATGCAATGTTTCCCACCTTATTAGGAGTTCTATTCATGAAGCTCATTCAAGAAGTGCAGGTTGAAGAGAATGATATGCAGAGAAGAATCAACCAAACCATCCATTTACAGCAAACCAGAGAAGAAGTATATGAAAGAACCAGTTAGTCCAAGAAAGTGTAAAGAAAATATTTGATAAGAGGACTAAGGAAAACAATTTCCAGGTTTGAAATGTTGTTCTTAAATGGGATTCAAGGACAGAAGAGAAGGGAAAACATGGCAAGTTTGAGAACTTGTGGAAAGGTCCCTATATTGTTCATGTTGAGAGGGGTCACAATGCATTTTTCTTTAAAGAATTGAATGGAGAAGATCTATATGGAGGTCTTGTCAATGGTAGGATGCTAAAGCATTACTTCTTCCAGGAATCATGAGTTTCAAAGCATTTTATTTTTCATTGTAAATAACATGTTTTGAATGTTTCATTCAAAGTTATAAAAATAAAAATACAAAAACAGTAAAAGAAGAAAAGAGGGCAGATTGTAAAAACAATAAAGGTACAGCCCCATACCAAAAGGAGAATCAAAATCTGAAAGTGTGCAAGCTCAAAAGCCACTACTAAAACACACTTATGGTTAGCCATACAGCCTAATCATGGCTAATTAGTTTTAAATTGACTACTGATAGTTTAGAAAATTTGATTTGCCAAACAACGTAATATTGTCTTATCAGTAGGTAGATTAGGTTAGAAATTAAAGGTTCAAACATGCTCAAAATCCGAACGTTAGTTCTCAAAGAGAGGAATGACTCCATTATGTTTCAAATTTTGAGTCAAAACAGAGTTTAAAATGGTTCTAATTAGCTCGAAATCTAAACTAGAAAACAAGCAAAGAACAGCTCCGACAAAAGTAAAAATAGAGCTGAAAAAGGATGAAGGAAGTGCTTGAACTTTCAGATCTTAAGCCTTCCATTTTGATTTAATTTTTTGCAAAATAATATCTATGTGTAGCTTGTTGTTTTATGCCATAGATCAGCAACAAGTTAGACTGTTCAATCCTGACTTGTATGCTTTAAATTTCTGTTTTAGAAATTAGTGAATAAAAATCTATTAGACTGTTTAATCCTAACAGATTAGTTGATTAGGTAGAGAAGCATATGAACTCACCTGTTTAATCCAAGTTCATGGAGAAATAAGGATAGAAATAGATTGTATTTTATGCTTTCAAAAGAATAAATTGTTGAGAGAGAGTTTGCCAATCCAAGTGCACTCTAAAGAAGAAAAAATGTTAGATCAGTAGGATTGGGTAGGTAGAAAGCTTGTGTTGATGAAAATCCATTATTTTTCATGGCTGCTTATATTTTTCAGAGCCAAAGGAAGATCACCAAATGAAGAAAGACAACCCAATGGATTAAGGCACTGATCAGCCTCCAGTGAATGCAAGTCTGAAATTCTTGATGCCTTCAAAAAGGCACCATCCCCAAGTGGAGCCACTGTTAGCCACCTATAAAATTTTTCCATGTCAACTGGTGGCTAAATCATTTTGGATAGCCTTCAAGAAATAGTTTTGCTTCAAAAATTGTTGATGCTTAAAGTCTTTCTGAAGATATTCTATCCTTTGGTTAATAGTCACTGCTGCTCCCGTTTTGAACTCAGAAATTCTGTTGTTTTTCCATGAAGAAAAGACTGTTGTAAAAATCCCATTTTCCTCAGATTCTTCACTCAAAAATAACCTTCATTTTCACCCATTTCATTCCCATGGAATTCTTCTATTTTCCATTTGTCTCCTCTTTTTCCTTCATAAAATCTTCTTTACAGAGTTTAAAACTCCTTTCTAAACTCTGCCGAAACCCCCAAATCCATCAAAATCCTCAAAAAAATTCATAAAAAATAAGTTTTTTTAAACTATGGACTTAATCTCCCTTAGGCCAAGTCCTAACCACTTCCCCACATATGCCCCAGCGTTGGAACCAAGCACTAGCCCCTTTTGGTGCTTATCGCATCGGAAAAATTGGAGCGCACATGTATATTTCTTATAGTGAGACCTCTGATTGCGATTAGCCTCTGGTTATAAGCCCCGAGCCTCTTTCCCGCTTCATATAACCCACAGATCCTGAAATTGGGTGCTAAAACATTGTAAAAATCCATCTCTGATGCATATTTTTATTTGTAAAGTCGTAAAACCCACTTTTTTCTAAGTTTGGTCTAAACTTGTCGGTGCAATGTTTCTTAATGTAAATGAGTAGATTAAAAGGTCCCGCATAAAAAGTTATGATGCGATTGAGCCCCATTTGTATAAACCTCGCCTTCCATTTTTATTCCATATAACTTATGCCTGGGACCAAGAGCTAAAAGTCCCGAAGTGCTGATCGCATTGGAAAATATCAAATGGGTAGATTGAAAGACCATTGTTTTATCTCCGATCCGATTGGCCCTTTTTCGTTTTTAAGCCCCAAGCCTATCATTTCCCATATAATCCATGGCCCCACAGACGGGTGCCAATCCATGTATATATAAACCCACCCCCGAAGCCAAAAGCCTTTGTATTATATTAAATCTTTTGTTTTTATGTATTGAAGGGTTTCCGCCGGTGTATGATGTGAAACAATATCTGCCGTTGATCCCAGACTAATCAACGGACTGCGCCAAATCACATCGAAACTTTTTCATCAGGCACATTTTATTTCCTCCCCTGATTGACATTCCCCGATCCATTCTCTGTCGTCGATCTGATCTACAGATCGACGGCTCATAATCAATCGCATCATCACACTCCATGTTCTTTGCCCCGCTTATCGCCGAGCCTCGATTGCATCTGGGCCGTCAACGTGTCTAGATCAGACGGTCTAGAATGCGTCTCCTGATTTTGGTTATATTTTATGCAGCCCCGCTCATAAATTTTTTTCGGCAAATTTCAGCCATTGATCTCTGCAGATCAACGGCCAGTATTAACCCCTCTCTCTGCCATTGTATTATTTCTTTTATTCCCCAGATGCAATCTCCGCCTTTGATCCTCACATCCAACGGCCCATGTTTAACCCGACAGGCCTGCCTCCTGTGGGTCCTACCTCCCTTCAGAACTAATCCCCATCGTCAATCCCCTAATCGGACAATCCACAGTAAAACCACCCATCTTGCTTCTGCCCACGCATCTTTCCAAATTTGGGCTCGCTCTCAGCCGTCAGATCTGGGACCCCAGATATAATGGTCAGTATTCGATATCGCGTAACTTTAAGCATAGAGGATAATTTTCAAAAATCACACGATGTGAGCTCTTTTCTGATGCCACGTGTCGGGCGGGGATGCATATCGCGTTCGAAAAGGCAATACCACCTACCCGCCTTTTTCTCATGTGAAAACAGTTTTTTTTCCCTCCCAAAACCACTTTCCTCATTTTCTATTGTGTTTTATTGCGTACGACTCCCACCGTCGATCTCTGTAGATCAACGACCCAGATTTAATCTGGCCTTACACTATCACCCTCCACCCTCACCCAAGGTTTTCAACACACGATCTCTGCTGTTGATCTCGTGGGAAGATCTCATCCAACGGCCCACGATCATCCCGAAGGCCCAATTCTATTTTCTTCACAATTTTCTCCGCCAAAGGGTTTTTTGACCTTATTTTCTCGCATTTTCTTTCATTTTCCAAATAATGTGACCCCTTCGCATTACTGTTTCACTTGTAATCCCGATCGTTGATCTTCATGGTCTATTATAGATCAATGGCCCTAACTTAATTCTTCCACCATTTGATCCCACCGCTCTCATTTTGACCACTATGTGCAGATCTCCACTACTAGATGCTGCCATCCAACAACCATGCTTCCACCCGAATCCTCCTAAGAAGTTTTTACCAAATATGTAGGATTTCTTAATGATTTTTGTATTGTGCAGGATTTAAAAAGGTTTTCAAATGTTTTAAAAGGAAAATGAGAGCCGAGGATGACAATCCTCTAGACTTTCGTCCATCAAAAAGGAAAGCGATATACAGGTTCAATTTCACGTTTCATCAATGAATCATGGGCATTGATGCCATGTGGACCTCGTACATACCTGCACATCAAAAAGACACAAAGAATTAAATCAAATCAAAGAGTATCAATGTCAAAGACCCACACACAACAAAAATGAAGGATTAAGCATGGATTATACAGTTTAATGGATTGCGATTAAAGTCGATTATCAAAGGCCTAATCCAGTGAGTTAAACATAGTTAAAGACAAATCAAGGATATTTATCAAATAGAGGATGCCTCCACTACCTCGTCAAAGGAAAATTGATTCCTCTCAGCTACCAGATTGCCACCTGTGCCTTCACATCAATTAAACAAAGGCTGAGTAATGACCAGAACAGATCATATCTGCCCCTTGCAACTGAATAGTTATTTCGAATCAAAGAAGCTAATATAAACTATCAGCAGAGTTATTGCAAAAGATGACAAAGAGCCTTAAAGTCAACATAAGCTTCCAAAAAAGCTTAAATACTTAATGTAAACCAATTAATACAGGAAAATATCTGTAAAACTTCTCCCTTGAGCCCCTCAAAGGCCGAGAAGCATTAATTGTATTAATTAAACCCAGAAGATTTTTTCTCTTTCAGCCTCCTCATCCCTCTATAAAAAATTGTTGAGGAATCCATTGTAAACGTTGGTTGTTTGATTACCAATTGTAATAATAAAAATATCTGAAATAAATACATAGTCTATTGAAGTGGAAGAAGATATTGAAGTCTTCGAAGCCCTGATGATGTTGTTGCATGCTTGTTCTTGAGAAGGCTCTATCATTGGATCCATGAGCTTGGATATTGGTGAAGTATTCTGAACTGTTTAATGTTTTCCCCTGTTTTCATTTTGTTCCATAAATTCTTACTACAGTAGGATGAAAGTTTTAGGCTAAGAAATGACTTTTGGAAGCACCTTAAACCTGTTTATCCTTCATTGTTTTATGTTTTCTTCTGCTGAGGTATTTTAGAGTCTTTAATCTCTCTCTTTAGTCCTCATGCTTTTTTATTTCCTTAATAGTTCGAATAGTTGGTTTCAGCATGATTTATGGTTCTCCCTGCTTGCCTGCTACCACTAAAAGGCTATTATTGAAGTCTCCCTTTGAAGTTTCTTTGTTTACAGTGAGCCAAGGAGGTCTGTTCTAATCTTTCCCCTTGTCCTTGCTTCAACATTTGGCTTAAAGGTCTTTATAGTTGTGATCATAAATGTATTTAGGTGTTCCCTCTTTTATGATCATAATTATTAGTGAATCTTTTATGTTTTCTAATTCATTTGAAATAAAATCTTTGAGGAAATAGGGTGTTCCCCTAATCTTAAATTTCATTTTAAAAGTTGTTTTGAAGTCATTATTTTCTTGAAGTGTGATTTGTAGAATTCATGGTTAGCCCTGTCTATCAAATAACTCTTTATTGTTCAAGCAGTGTTTTCGATTTCCCTTCGTTGAGAATTAAAATTCTCTTTCCAAATCATTTATGTCCATCTCATTCCAAAACCAGGATCTTGTGGCCAAGTTAGATTTTCCCTTTGATATCCCACATCCATTGATAAGTTTGTCATGACCTTTTTTGACTCCATTGCCCAATGAAGCTAAAATTTCCTCTTTCTATCTATCTTTCCTAGACCTTTTAGGTTCTTCTGTATCAATTCCAACCAAACAAATAAACAAACACTTGCACTTAATAACTAGTCTAAAACCAATACTCAGATCTGGGACCCCATATCTAACGGTCAGTATCCCATATCGTGTAACTTTAAGCACGGAGGATAATTTTCAAAAATCACGCGATGTGAGCTATTTTCTTATGCCACATGCCAGGCGGGGACACATATCGCGTTCGAAAAGGAAATACCACCTACCCGCCCTTTTCTCACGCGAAAACAGTTGTTTTTCCCTCCCAAAACCACTTTCCTCATTTTCTATTGTGTTTTATCGCGTACGACTCCCACCGTTGATCTCTGCAGATCAACGGCCCAGATTTAATATGGCCTTATGCTATCGCCCTCCACCCTTTCCAAAGGTTTTCAACGCATGATCTCCTACGTTGATCTCATGGGTCGATCTCATCAAACGGCCCACGATCATCCCGAAGCCCCAATTCCATTTTCTTCGCAATTTTCTCCACCAAAGGGTTTTTTGACCTTATTTTCTCACATTTTATTTCATTTTCCAAATAATGTGACCCCTTCGCATTATTGTTTCACTTCTAATCCCGACCATTGATCTTCATGGTCAATTATAGATCAACGTCCCTAACTTAATTCTTCCACCATTTGATCCCACAGCTCTCCTTTTGACCATTGTGTGCAGATCTCCACCGCTGGATGCTGCTATCCAACAGCCATGCTTCCACCCGAAACCTCCTAAGAAGTTTTTACCAAATATGCAGGATTTCTTAATGATTTTTGTATTGTGTAGGATTTAAAAAGGTTTTCAAATGTTTTAAAAGGAAAATGAGAGTCAAGGATGACGATCCTCCATACTTTCATCCATCAAAAAGGAAAGCCATATACAGGTTCAATTTCACGTTTCATCAATGACTCATGGGAATTAATGCCATGTGGACCTCGTACATACCTGCACATCAACAAGACACAAAGAATTAAATAAAATCAAAGAGTATCAGTGTCAAAGACCCAAACACATCAGAAATGAAGGATTAAGCATGGATTATACAATTTAATGGATTACGGTTAAAGTCGATTATCAAAGGCCTAATCTAGTGAGTTAAATACAATTAAAGACAAATCAAGGATATTTATTAGACAGAGGATGCCTCCACTGCCTCGTCAGAGGCAAATTGATTCCTCTCAGCTACCAGATTGCCACCTATGCCTTCACAACAATTAAACAAAGGCCGATTAATGACCAGAATAGAGCATATCTACCCCTTGCAGCTGAATAGTTATTTCAAATCAAAGAAGATAATATAAAATATCAGCAGAGTTATTGCAAAAGATGACACGGAGCCTTAAAGTCAACATAAGCTTCCAGCAAAGCTTAAATACTTAATGTAAACAAATTAATACAGGAAAATATCTATAAAACTTCTCCCTTGAGCCCCTCAAAGGCCGAGAAGCATTAACTATATTAATTAAATTGAGAAGATATTTTCTCTTTCAACCTCCTCATCCCTCTATAAAAACTTGTTGAGGAATCCATTGTAAACTGTTTGATTACCAGTTTTAATACTGGAACTCTCTAAAATAAATACATAGTCTGTTGAAGTTGAAGAAGAAATTGAAGTCTTGGAAGCCCTGATGATGTTGTTGCATGCTTGTTATTGAGAACGCTCTATCATTGGATCCATGAGCTTGGTTGTTGGTGAAGTATTTTGAACTATTTAATGTTTCCCCCTGTTTCCATTTTGTTCCATAAATTCTTAATACAGTAGGATGAAATTTTTAGGCTAAGAAATGACTCTTGGAAGCACCTTAGACATGTTTATCCTTCAATGTTTTATGTTTTCTTCTACTGAGGTGTTTTAGATTCTTTAATCTCTCTCTTTAGTCTTCATTCTTGTTTATTTCCTTAATATTTCGAATAGTTGGTTTCAACATGATTTATGGTTCTCCCTGCTTGTCTGCTGCCACTTAAAGGCTATTATTGAAGTCTCCCTTTGAAGTTTCTTTGTTTACAGTGAGCCAAGGAGGTCTGTTCTGATCTTGCCCCTTGTCCTTGCTTGAAAAGTTGGCTTAAAGGTATTTATAGTTGTGATCATAGATGTATTTAGGTGTTCCCTCTTCTATGATCGTAATTATCAGTGAATCTTTTATGTTTTCTAAGTCATTTGAAATAAAAATTTTGAGGAAATAGGGTGTTCCCAGAATCTTAGATTTCATTTTAATTTTTTTTTTGAAGTCATTATTTGCTTGAAGTGTGATTTGTAGAATTCATGGTTAGCCTTGTCTATCAAATAACTCTTTATTGTTCAAGTAGTGTTTTCAATTTCCCTTCATTGAGAATTAAACTTCTCTTTCCAAATCATTGATGTCCATCTCATTCCAAAACCAAAGGATCCTACGGCCAAGTTAGATTTTCCCTTTGATATCCCACATCCATTGATAAGTTTTTCATGACCTTTTTTTGACTCCATTTCCCAATGACGCTGACATTTCCTCTTTCTATCTATCTTTCCTAGACCTTTTAGGTTCTTCTGTATCAATTCCAACCAAACAAATAAACAAACACTTGCACTTAATAACTAGTCTAAAACCAATACTCAAAGCACACAAGATAAACCTTTGCAAAAACAAATAATTTGAGAGATCCCTCTCTGAGAGTAGGAGGACTAGATCCTGTAACTCTAAAGATTGGTTCTGATGTTGCCTTGTCTTTTGATTTGCCAAACTATCAAAACACAGGACACCAATAGGTTTTTTTCCCGTTTCTTGTCAGCATCGTAGCCCTAGGGTTTTCTAGTGCCTTGGTATGTTGAGCCTCCCCTGTAGGAGTTTTGGTCTTTTGTTTTGTAGCCACCTTCATTATTTGCTTGATTGCATTCAGCTCCCTAGATCCGTTTTGGGTGATTGCATTTGGTGGAATGAGTCTTGAGTGAGTATTGCCTCTTTCATTTAGTTTTGCTTCTAGTCACTCCAAGCATAGCTCACATTTCTTGTATGGGTCCGTTTCAACATCTTTATTTGATTTGAGAGATTGTGACATTGGTTTGAGTTCTTGTCTTCTTTGCTTTCGAGTCGTTTGGATTGTTCCATTTCGACTCTCACATTGATATTCTCGAACTAGTGTGAAGGTTTATTTTTCATGTCATTTAGTGCACTCTTCTCTCTATTACATTGAAAAAAAAAAATAAAAAAAAAAAAAAAATTGCTTGCATTCTTGTTTTCATTGTGGAATTGGAAAATATTTCGCATAACTAGCATTGGTCATTCTAGGGGAGATTTCTCATTTTCGTTAGCTTGCATTAGGTACTATAGTGAATGTTTATGTGTGTTCCTATTATTTTCTATCGCTTGAAAACTCTTAAATTTCTTGTAGATAGCTCTTCATCGAACGAAATGGTATTTTATGGTATGTAGCTTACATTTAGGGATTCGTGAGATTCAACATTCTATAGGATCTTGAAATTGAAAAATAAATAGAAGATCAACTTAAAATTTATTCAATTAACCTAAGGCAACATTGAAACCTAATGAAATATTTAGTGGTCTAAGTTAGAGACGTGTTCCGGCATCTTTAAACCTAGCAGTTGTCGCTCGCCATTTGGCTTCATACAACACTAGTACAGACTTTTTCTCGCCGTACCGTCGAGTATATAAAGGGAGACCCCTCTAGGTTGCAATACTTTTATCCGTAGGAACTCGAGTCTGCCGCCTTGTAACCGTGATACACCAAACACAACATTCGGGGAGACTACCTGCACGTACATCAAGTCCTTGGTTGATTTTTATTTCATTTTATAACCAAGGTGTATATGGCAGTTCATGGGGACCTAGTACACCCTTTTACCTAGACTACCTGAGCAGTCATTTTTGATCTTTACTGACTCCATAAATTTGAAAATATCATCGAGCACTTGTCCTTTCATGCTTGTTTCAAACTGAAAGAGGCGAGTCATATTTGACTATTTCTTGACTCTTAAAACATGAAACAACAAATTTTTAGTTTCAATTTGGTAAAATAAACTACCTACGATTACATGCCCTTTAAATTTTGATTACTTGGCCTGTCTTTGTTTGCCTTGGTTTTGAGCCAAGACTCTTCCTTTTTGATCTTTTTCCATTTTTTTCATGTGCTACAGTTGTTAGTTCCCAAATCCACCTTAGGCTGAAATAAGGCAGAAAAAGGACAACACCAAACCACGCTCAGCCTCGTAGCTAGCCCTACGAGGACAAGAGAGGGCTCTCTCCAGGTCAATCTAAATGAAAATATTCAAAGGGGCTTGAGATGACTAAAAAAAAAATTGATCTTAGGCTAGATAAACAAATAGGAGGGTTTGATTTTTATTTTTAGGGGTTTTTTTGGAAAAAGGGAAAAACAATTTTGGGCTTGGAAATGAGGCCAAATTCTTGCAGATTTCAAGTTGGGGCAGGGTAGGCAATGACTTTGATGTTTTAGATTCAATGAAGGGATAGAAAAGACTGCTGAGAAGCTGAAGAGGGAAAGAATGTGCAAGGATCCTCTTCAAACTGATGAAAACATATAAAACTAAACAAAAGTTTAAGGCAGAGCACCAGCAAATCAGTGAATTCTACCTCAATTACTCATTTGTTTAATTCAGAAGCATAGAGAAGGGAAATGACATACATATAACATTAATGAAACTTACAATAATATGAGAAGAAAATCATCAAAACTCATAAGCCACAAGGATCCCAACAAGTGCTGCAAAACTCTGGTCTTTCCTTTGCCAAAAATCTGAAATGAATTTACAATGAGGTGCCAAACTTTTCCCAAGTATCCAACTAGTTCCACCCTTGAAAATGACTCAGAAAATACATGATATAGACCAGCCCAACCCATTCCCATGCCTCTAGGGGTCGAGCTCATCCTTCTAGGAGTTCTTTCAACCAATTCTAAACATGGAACTGAAATCTAGGCAGCCAAACAACTTGCCTCTATAAGGAAGGAAACTGATTCATTCATTTAATTTTCACTTTTTAGTGAATGAATCCTCTAGAACAAGTAAATATATGCCAAAATTACATCATGGTTATCAAATTACATCATGATAGATCAATCATCACATGAAAAAGTAAATCTAGTCAAAACTGGGCGAATTTTTGAGCTGAAGAGTGAAAATGAGGCAAAATTTCTCTATGCGCCGCGCTAAAAAACTCAATGTGTCGCGCCACCTTGAGCCTATTTTTGGGGCACTTCCTGAAGTCCAAATTGAGCTCATGATAGGTCGTTGGAAAGCCATGTCCATCTGCTATCCAACCCAAGTGGAATTTTTGGATTTGGATGTCATTTGCCCCTCCAAAATTGCAATCTCCCAACACTGGTTCCTAATGGTGCAAAAAGTGGCAGAAAGGCCATTTTCAAGGTGTTTTTGGCCCTTTAAGCAGCCCAGAATTTGATGAAATGCTTTGGCCATTCCTGAACATACATAATATATCATAAAAAACCCAAAAATGCAAATTTTTCCTCCAGAAAATCTCCCAAACGTAAGCGCGCGTCAGGTGGTGCGACGCGTTGGGCAGAAAAACCTGTTTTACAACCAAAATTTCAAAAATGACAAAAATTACTCCAAATTTGCTAAAACTTGGAGTGAAGGACCCTCATCAAGTACTATGCTCAGTCAAGGAAGCGTCCGCCAAGATTTGGAATCTAACATGCCCTTTTCGCCTCCTCGATGCCTTCTTGGTGCATGCAGTTCAGTGATGCAATTACTGTCTTGGTCATATGATGAATCTGTCTCTGTCATGGTGTTGAAAGTTTATGCCAATGATATGTTTATTTTTTTGAAAATGAGAAATTGATACCTTTGTCTCTAATTGCCAAGTGTATGTTGATTTGTATGAAATGAGAAATTGGTGCCTTTTGTTTCAATTATCAAAATATGCCAAATGGGAAAGGATTGTGATAAATAGGAGTATAGTGGACTGTTGGAAAAAGGGACAGTGGGTATAGTGGTTCAGTCAAGTGAATTTAAAATGTAGGACAACCACTTAATATGTTTGAGATATGGGATTTGGGGATTTTTGTAAATGACGCAGGAGATGGTAAGGTTTAGGGATAGGATAATGAGATTTCAGGAATAAGTGATATGAGTAATTTTATAAGGGAATTAGGGAAGGGATATGGGTGATAGTGTTATAGTGAAGAGGAAAGGAACGAACAAGGTGGAGGGGAAAAAGAAGTCTTTGGCACTAAAGTTGTTTTAAAACACCAATACACAACCCCAAAGAGAAATTTTTCACCAAATTATAGGGTATATGTTTTCACCACTCAAATTCTTATAACCAATCTTAAAACAACTCCAAACACCGATCAAATGCAACTTATAAGATGATTTGACTTACACGGAGCATAGGAGATTGAGTTGTTTTGAATTTTTGAGGAAAAACAGTGAAAATTGGCTTGGAGGCTCTGTGCACCGCGCCCCAGCCCAACGTGCCACGCAGGCTGGATGTACCGTGCCAGTGTAATTTTACACTGCAGAAAATTTTTCTATGCGTCGCGCACACCATGCGCGCCGTGCCTTCTCCCAATGCGCCGCGTCATAAATAGTTCATTTTGCAGGAGGCTTTTGGAGGCCTTCCCAGTGTCCAAATTGGGCACATGATAGCTTGTTGGAAATCTATTTGAGTCTTATTTCCAACTCAAGTAAAATTTTTCAATTTGGAGTTCATTTACCTTGTCAAAAAGCAAATCTCCCAAGACTGGTCAAAATGAGCAGAATGAGGCTGCCTCAAGGCAGAGTGCTATTGCAGTCAACTTTTTAAGGTCTTCCTCAACTAAAAATTGAGCTCATGATAGCTCATTGCAAATATATTTGTGTCTAGTTATCATTTGACTCATCAAACAAGTCTTTTGGCCAACCACGCTAGGATAAATATTGATTTTCCCAAGGTCACTTTAGAGTTGCATCAATTCTCCTGAGGCAACTGTATTTTTGACATTTCTCCAAAAAACTGAGACCTGTGTAAAATTTGAAGGAGGGTTTTCTTTCTTGGCATGTTTTGGACAAAAACCTCTCTCAGGTTTCAAAAATTCATCTTTTATTTCTCTGAAATATTATTTTAGTGAAACCTATCCCGATGTGAAACAAGGGATTTGTCGAAATGAAGCGAAATGAAGGGGATAAGGGGATTATAAATTATTGGGGAAATTTTGAAAAGTAGGGAGGGATGTTAGGAAGCAGGGGAAAGTGGAATCTCAGAAATTTAGTGAGGGGAAGGGGTCCAAAAGGGCAAAACACAGGCCTAGCCTAGAAAATTGCCAAGTTGTAGCAAGAAACTAGGGTTTGTGCGAAAATGAGGAATTTGGGGGCTCTCAGTGATGGGAAGTGACTAATAAGGTACATTAAGGATAGGGGAAGGTGTATGAACATCAGGATACAATTTTTTATGATGATTTGACCATCCAAGATCAATTACCTCCAGAATCCTAGGAGAGGGAAATGAACCTTACCTAGGCACAACTGAAGCATGAACAAGGTGTAAAATGACCCTTTGGAATCTGGAATGATGATGAAAACCCTCTGAATGATGGTACAATCAGCTGAATGGTGACATGGACCGACATTTGGAAAACTCTGGAAGGAGTGAAAGCAAACCCTAGACCTAGTACTTAGTGAGCAAATTTTGCTTGAAGGCTCACTGAAATGACAAAATTTGACCCTGACACCTCAAAATCACTTTGTAAGAGCATGTTTGACCATTGGAGGATAGGGGTAATTTTAAGGATGGAAAATTATCTTGAAGTTTAAAAAATTGGCGAATCTCACTAGTCCCTAATATACAAACTATAAAATGTGTATTGATGTATTTGTAAAATTATTAAAATTTATAATAATATTATATATATTGTCTATATAATGTTGGCGATTTTTAACATAAAATAATTTAATATTGTAAAATTTGGGCGAATCATTTTTATAAAAAAATGGAAATTGGCGAATCTTTTTTTTGGAAAAACCATGGAAAATTAGCCCACCTGCGAATATTAGCCCCTAAAATTTTCCATGCTAGAGGAAGGCTGCAAAGACTGACACTAACATTGGCTCCAATGGGGATGGTAGCTCCTTGGAGGTGCCAAGAACTACAGATCTTTGGGAGAGCAGACCAGTGCCTTATCCATTGGGCAATGAAGTCAATAACTGCAAACCCAAAACAACTCATACCAATCCAAAAACATATACATACTGCAACCTGTACATAAACAAATACCAGAAACTAAAATTTTTCCTTTGGCAGCTTATTTATTTACAAATCTCCCCTAATTTGCTGCAAAACCAATAGATCAAGTAACGCTGTAATGCCAGATCAACCAATCAAGTAACTGTGACAAGGATGCTACTTGAGAGTGCTTCCACCAGGACACAGATGTAATTGCTGGAAGCCATACATGCACATAATGATTCCGGTTATGTAAAATACAATTTGATCTATCATTCAAACTGAAAAACATTTCCATGTATGTTGCAATAGGATGGCAAAAGCCATACTTTGTTTGCTGCCCCAACTCCGCAATACATACTTCTAGCTGCACACTGTCAATGAAAACATCCACAGGTAGCTCTATTGTTTCTTGTTTTGAAGGAGGGAGGGTTTTCAAGAAATTTTTGGGATCTTGGAATTCATATGATTGGATCTGATCGTTAAAATACTGAATCTCCTTCTCAAATCTTTCAACAACTAACTTACAAAAACCAGTTTTAGCTTCAGGAGGAAACTTCGGAGATTTCAAACATTGAAGCATGGCAATGAAAAATCCTTCATCAATTTCAATATCCACTAACTCATCTCTAACTTCTTTTACAACTTCACAAAGTGCAGGGTTTGCCACATACCCTACCATTGCATAAATGGATCAGTGAGCACTGGAATCTCTGGATTGAGTTAGAGTCGCCAGGTGAACCTTTCAGCCTTCATATGTGTCTGACTGCTGTCCACCATCAACAATCAGATCTGAACTTGATACATTTACTGGGGCAAGACAATCTACAAGTCAAGTGTCACATTCACAAGCTAGACCGGAGATTGACTAAAGTAGCGTTTATCTACTTTCGCTAATGCAAAGCAAGAGCGTTTCAAAGGCTTCCTGGCATAGCTTCAGGCTCGGTCTGTATCTTATAAAACAAGAAACACCAACAAGAAAACCATATTCTCCCCAGTATGGTCGCCACTGGGTTAGTTCCTAAATCCACCTTAGGCTGAAATAAGGCAGAAAAAGGACAACACCAAACCACGCTCAGCCTCGTAGCTAGCCCTACGAGGACGGGAGAGGGATCTCTCCGGGTCAATATCGATGAAAATATTCAAAGGGGCTTGAGATGACTAAAACAAAAACTAATCTTAGGCTAGCTAAACAAATAGGAGGGTTTGATTTTTGTTTTTCGGGGTTTTTGTTGGAAAAAGGAAAAAACAATGTTGGGCTTGGGGATGAGGCCAATTTCTTGCAGATTTCAAGTTGGGGTGAGGTAGGCAGCGGTTTTGATGTCTGAGATAAAATGAACGGATTGAAAATACCGCTGAGGATTTGAAGAGGGCAAGAAGGCAAGGATCCTCTTCAAACCGACGAAAACATATTAAACTAAACAAAAGTTTAAGGCAGCACCAAGAAATCAATGAATTCTACCTCAATTACTCATTTGTTTAATTCGTAAGCAAAGAGAAATGGAATACATATAAAATTAATGAAACTTACAATAACATGAGAATAACATCATCAAAACTCATAAGCTACAAGGATCCCAACAAGTGTCAAAACTCCTGGCCCTCTTGCCAAAAATCTGAAATGAATGTACAATGAGGTGCCAAACTTTCCCTAAGTATCCAACCAGTTCCACCCTTGAAAATGACTTAGAAAATACATGATATAGACCAGCCCAACCCATTCCCATGCCTCTAGGGGTCAATCTCATCCTTCTAGAAGCTGTTTCAACCAATTCTAAACATGGAACTGAAATCTAGGCAGCCAAACAAGTTGCCTCCATAAGGAAGGAAACTGATTCATTCATTTAATTTTCACTTTTTAGTGAATGAATCCTCTAGAACAAGTAAATATATGCCAAAATGACATCATGGTTACCAAATTACATTATGATGGATCAATCATCACATGAAAAAGTAAATCTAGTCAAAACTGAGCGAATTTCTGAGCTGAAGAGTGAAAATGAGGCAAAATTTCTCTATGCACTGCGCTAAAAAACTCAATGCATCGCGCCACTTTGAGCCTATTTTTGGGGCACTTTCTGAAGTCCAAATTGAGCTCATGATAGCTCGTTGGAAAGCCCTGTCTATCTTCTATCCAACCCAATTGCCATTTTTGGATTTGGATGTCATTTACCCCTCCAAAACTGCAATCTCCGAAGACTGGTTCCTGCTGGTGCAAAAAGTGGCAAAAAGGCCATTTTCAAGGTGTTTTTGGCCCTTTATGCAGCCCAGAATTTGATGAAATGCTTTTTCCATTCCCGAACATACATAATATATCATAAAATACCTAAAAATTAAAATTTTTCCTCCAGAAGATCTCCCAAACGTAAGCGCGCGTCAGGTGGCGCGACGCGTCGGGCAGAAAAACCTGTTTTGCAACCAAAATTTCAAAAATGACAAAATTTACTCCAAATTTTCTAAAACTTGGAGTGAAGGACCCTCATCAAGTACTATGCTCAGTCAAGGAAACGTCTGCCAAGATTTGGAATCTAACATTTCTTTTTCGCCTCCTCGATGCCTTCTTGGTGCATGCAGTTCAGTGATGCAATTACTGTCTTGGTCATATGATGAATCTCTCTCTGTCATGGTGTTGAAAATTTATGCCAATGATATGTTTATCTTGTTGAAAATGAGAAATTGATACCTTTTTCTCTAATTTCCAAGTGTATTTTGATTTGTATGAAATGAGAAATTGGTGCCTTTTGTTTCAATTATCAAAATATGCCAAATGGGAAAGGATTGTGATAAATAGGAGTATAAGGACTCGTGGGAAAAAAGGGACAAAGGTATAGTGTAATAAGGGGCCAAGTGAATTTAAAATGTAGGACAACCACTTAATATGTTTCAGATATGGGATTTGGGTATTTTTGTAAATGACACGGGAGATGGTAAGGTTTAGGGATAGGATAATGAGATTTCAAGAATAAGTGATATGAGTAATTTTATAAGGGAATTAGGGAAGGGATATGGGTGATAGTGTTATAGTGAAGAGGAAAGGAATGTACAAGGTGAGAAAAAAATTCTTCGGGCACTACCTTCGACCCCGTGCAAGGATACACAACCCTAAAGCTAATTTTTCACCAAATGATAGGGTATATGTTTTCACCACTCAAATTCTTATAACCAATCTTTTAAAACAACTCCAAACACCTAGATCAAAGGCAACTTATAAGATGATTTGACTCGTACATGGAGCATAGGAGATTGAGTTGTTTTGAATTTTTGAGGAAAAACAGTGAAAATCGGCTTGGAGGCTCTGTGCGCCGCACCCCAGCCCAACGTGCCGCGCAGGCTGGATGCACCGCGCCAGTGTAATTTTACACTGCAGAAAATTGTTCTATGCGCCGCGCACACCATGTGCACCGCGCCTTCTCCCAATGCGCCGTGCCATAAATAGTGCATTTTGTAGGAGGATTTTGGAGGCCTTCCCGGTGTCAAAATTGGGTGAATGATAGCTCGTTGGAAAGCTATTTGAGTCTACTTTCCAACTCAAGTGGAATTTTTCAATTTGGAGTTCATTTACCCTGTCAACAATAAAATATCCCAATACTGGTCAAAATGAGCAGAATGAGGCTGCCTCAAGGCAGAGTGCTATTGCAGTCAACTTTTGAAGGTCTTCCTCAACTCAAAATTGAGCTCATGATAGCTCATTGGAAAGCTCATTGTGTATAGTTATCATTTCACTCATCAAGCAAGTCATTTGGACAACCAAGATATTAGAAATCTTGATTTTCCCAAGTGAAGGAGGTTTTTCTTCCTTGGCATGTTTTGGACAAAAACCTCTCTCATTTTTCCAAAATTCATCTTTTATTGCTTTGAAACATTATTTTAGTCAAACCTATCCTGACGTGAAACAAGGGATTTGTCGAAATGAAGCGAAATGAAGGGGATAAGGGGATTCTAAATTCTTGGGGAAATTTTGAGAAGTGGGGAGGGATGTTAGGAAGCAGGGGAAAGTGGAATCTCAGAAATTGAGTGAGGGGAAGGGGTCCAAAAGGTAAAAACACAGGCCTAGCCTAGAAAATTGCCAAGTTGTAGCAAGAAACTAGGGTTTGTGCGAAAATGAGGAATTTGGGGGCTCTCAGTGATGTGAAGTGATTAATAAGGTACATTAAGGATAGGGGAAGGTGTATGAACATCAGGATACAAGTTTTGATGATGATTTGACCATCCAAGATCAATTACCTCCAAAACCCAAGGAGAGGGAAATGAACCTTACCTAGGCACAACTGAAGCATGAACAAGGTGTAAAATGACCCTTTGGAATCTGGCATGATGATGAAAACCCACTGAATGATGGTAGACTCAGCTGAATGGTGACATGGACTGACATTTGGAAAACTCTGGAAGGAGTGAAAGCAAACCCTAGACCTAGTACTTAGTGAGAAAATTTGGCTTAAAGGCTCACTGAAATGACAAAATTTGACCCTGACACCTCAAAATCACTTTGTAAGAGCATGTTTGATCACTGGAGGAAGGCTGCAAAGACTGACACTAACATTAGCTCCAATGGGGATGGTAGCTCCTTGGAGGTGCCAAGAATGGCAGACCTTTGGGAGAGCAGACAGTGCCTTCATCCATTGGGCAATGGAATCAATAACTGCAAACCCAAAACAACTCATACCAATCCAAAAACATATACATACTGCAACCTGTACATAAACAAATACCGGAAACTGAAATTTTGCCTTTGGCAGCTTATTTATTTACAAATATCCCCTACTTTGCTGCAAAACCAATAGATCAAGTAACGTTGTAATGCCAGATCAACCAATCAAGTAACTGTGACAAGGATGCTACTTGAGAGTGCTTCAACTAGGACACAAATGTAAATGCTGGCAGCCATAGACGCACATAATGAGTCTGGTTATGTAAAAGACAATTTGATCTATCATTCAAACTGAAAAACATTTCAATGTATGTTTCAATAGGATCGCAAAAGCCAGACTTTGTTTGTTGCCCCAACTCCGCAATACATACTTCCAGCTGCACACTGTCAATGTAAACATCCATGAGCAGCTCTATTGTTTCTTGTTTTGAAGGAAGGAGAGTTTCCAAGAACTTTTTGGGATCTCGGAATTCATATGATTGGATCTGATCGTTTAAATACTCAATCTCCTCCTCAAATCTTTCAACAAGTAACTCGCAAAAACCAGTTTTAGCTTCAGGAGGAAACTTCAGGGATTTCAAACATTGAAGCACGACAATGAAAAATGTTTCATCAATTTCAAAACCCACTAATTGATCTCTAACTTATTTTACAACTTCACAAAGCACAAGGTTTGCCACATACCCTACCATTGCATGAATGTATCAGCGAGCACTGGAATCTCTGGATCGAATTGGAGTCGCCAGGTGAATGTTTCAACCTTCATATGTCTGATCGTTATCCACCATCAATGATCAGATCTGAACTCGATACGTGTACTGGGGCAAGACAATCTACAAGTCGAGTGTCACATTCACAAGCTAGACCGGAGATTGACTGAAGCATCGTTTATCTACTTCGCTGATGCATAGCGAAAAGCGTTTCAAAGGCTACCTGGTGTGACTTCAGGCTCCGTCTGTAGCTTATGAAACAAATAATACCAACAAGAAAACCATTTTCTTCCCCAGTATGGCTGCCACTATGTTAGTGCCTAAATCTACCTCAGGCTGAAGGAAGGCAGAGTTCAGGGTAACATCATACCACGCTCAGTCTGGTAGCTAGCCCTACTAGAACAGGAGAGGGCTCTCTCCGGGTCAATCTCAATGAAATTATTCAAAGGGGCTTGAGATGACTAAAAAAACAACTGATCTTAGGCTAGATAAACAAATAGGAGGGTTTGATTTTGATTTTTAGGGGTTTTTGTTGGAAAAAGGGAAAAACAATTTTGGGCTTGGGGATGAGGCCAAATTCTTGCAGAGTTCAAGTTGGGGCAGGGTAGGCAATGACTTTGATGTCTTAGATTCAATGAATGGATATAAAAGACTGCTGAGAAGCTAAAGAAGGCAAGACGGTGCAAGGATCCTCTTCAAACTGACAAAAACATATCAAACTAAACAAAATTTTAAGGCAGAGCACCAGCAAATCAATGAATTCTACCTCAATTACTCATTTGTTTAATTGAGAAGCATAGAGAAGGGAAATGGCATACATATAACATTAATGAAACTTAAAATAACATGAGAAGAACATCATCAAAGCTCAGAAGCCACAAGGATCCCAACAAGTGCTGCAAAACTCTGGTCTTTCCTTTGC
This sequence comes from Pinus albicaulis, assembly GCA_034641835.2. Classification (NCBI taxonomy): domain Eukaryota; kingdom Viridiplantae; phylum Streptophyta; class Pinopsida; order Pinales; family Pinaceae; genus Pinus; species Pinus albicaulis. Next base: position 114,709 of record JAXQQM020073620.1, read on the forward strand.
CAAAAATATGAAATGAATGTACAATGAGGTGCCAAACTTTTCCCAAGTATCCAACCAGTTCCACCCTTGAAAATGAGTAAGAAAATACATGATATAGACCAGCCCAACCCATTCCCATGCCTCTAGGGATCGAGCTCATCCTTCTAGGAGCCGTTTCAACCAATTCTAAACATGGAACTGAAATCTAGGCAGCCAAACAACTTGCCTCTATAAGGAAGGAAACTGATTCATTCATTTAATTTTCAATTTTTAGTGAATGAATCCTCTAGAACAAGTAAATATATGCCAAAATTACATCACGGTTACCAAATTACATCATGATAGATCAATCATCACATGAAAAAGTAAAGCTAGTCAAAACTGGGCAAATTTCTGAGCTGAAGAGTGAAAATGAGGCAAAATTTCTCTATGCGCCGCGCTCAAAAAATCAATGCATCGTGCCACTTTGAGCCTATTTTCGGGGCACTTCCTGAAGTCCAAATCGAGCTCATGATAGCTCGTTGAAAAGCCTTGTCTGTCTGATATCCAACCCAAGTGGAATTTTTGGATTTTGATGTCATTTTCCCTTTCGAAACTGCAATCTCCCAAGACTGGCTCCTACTGGTGCAAAAAGTGGCAGAAAGGCCATTTTCAAGGTGTTTTTGGCCCTTTAGGCAGCCAAGAATTTGATGAAATGCTTCGGCCATTCCTGAACATACATAATATATCATAACAAACCCAAAAATGCAAAGTTTTCCTCCAGAAGATCTCCCAAACGTAAGCGCGTGTCAGGTGGCGCGACGGGTCGGGCAGAAAAACCTGTTTTGCAACCAAAATTTCAAAAATGACAAAATTTACTCCAAATTTGCTAAAACTTGGAGTGAAGGACCCTCATCAAGTACTATGCTCAGTCAAGGAAGCGTTCACCAAGATTTTGAATCTAACATACCTTTTTCGCCTCCTCGATGCCTTCTTGGTGCATGCAGTTCAGTGATGCAATTACTGTCTTGGTCATATGATGAATCTGTCTCTGTCATGGTGTTGAAAGTTTATGCCAATGATATGTTTATCTTGTTGAAAATGAGAAATTGATACCTTTGTCTCTAATTGCAAAGTGTATGTTGATTTGTATGAAATGAGAAATTGGTGCCTTTTGTTTCAATTATCAAAATATGCCAAATGGGAAAGGATTGTGATAAATAGGAGTATAGTGGACTGTGGGAAAAAGGGACAGTGGGTATAGTGGTTCAGTCAAGTGAATTTAAAATGTAGGAAAACCACTTAATATGTTTGAGATATGGGATTTGGGGATTTTGTAAATGACACGGGAGATGGTAAGGTTTAGGGATAGGATAATGAGATTTTAGGAATAAGTGATATGAGTAATTTTATAAGGGAATTAGGGAAGGGATATGGGTGATAGTGTTATAGTGAAGAGGAAAGGAACGAACAAGGTGGAGGGGAAAAAGAATTCTTTGGCACTAAAGTTGTTTTAAAACACCAATACACAACTCTAAAGAGAAATTTTTCACCAAAGGATAGGGTATATGTTTTCACCACTCAAATTCTTATAACCAAGCTTAAAACAACTCCAAACACCGATCAAAGGCAACTTATAAGATGATTTGACTTACATGGAGCATAGGAGATTGAGTTGTTTTGAATTTTTGAGGAAAAACAGTGAAAATCAGCTTGGAGGCTCTGTGCACCGCGCCCTAGCCCAACGTGCCGCACAGGCTGGATGCGCCGCGCCAGTGTAATTTTACACTGCAAAAAATTGTTCTATGCGTCGCGCACACCATGTGCGCCGTGCCTTCTCCCAATGCGTCGTGCCATAAATAGTGCATTTTGCAGGAGGAGTTTGGAGACCTTGCCGATGTCGAAATTGGGTACATGATAGCTCGTTGGAAAGATATTTGAGTCTAATTTCCAAAACAAGTGGAATTTTTCAATTTGGAGGTCATTTACACTATAAAAAAATCGAATCTCCCAAGACTGGTGAAAATGAGCAGAATGAGGCTGCCTCAAGGCAAAGTGCTGTTGCAGTCAAATTTTGAAGGTCTTACTAAACTCAAAACTGAGATCATGAAAGCTCATTGGAAATATATTTGTGTCTAGTTATCATTTGACTCATCAAGAAATTCATGTGGCCAACCAAGCTAGGAGAAATCTTGATTTTCCCAAGGTCACTTCAGAGGTGCATATATTCTCCTGAGGCAACTGTATTTTTGACATTTCTAAAAAACCATGACACTTGTGTAAAATGTGAAGGAGGGTTTTCTTCCTTGGCATGTTTTGGACAAAAAACTCTCTCAGTTTTCCAAAATTCATCTTTTATTGCTCTAAAACATTATTTGAGTGAAACCTATCCCGATGTGAAACAAGGGATTTGTCGAAATGAAGCGAAATGAAGGGGATAAGGGGATTCTAAATTCTTGGGGAAATTTGGGAAGTAGGGAGGGATGTTAGGAAGCAGGGGAAAGTTTAATCTCAGAAATTGAGTGAGGGGAAGGGGTCCAAAAGGGAAAAACACAGGCCTAGCCTAGAAAATTGCCAAGTTGTAGCAAGAAACTAGGGTTTGTGCGAAAATGAGGAATTTGGGGGATCTCAGTGATGGGAAGTGATTAATAAGGTACATTAAGGATAGGGGAAGGTGTATGAACATCAGGATGAAAGTTTTGATGATGATTTGACCATCCAAGATCAATTACCTCCAAAACCCTAGGAGAGGGAAATGAACCTTACCTAGGCACAACTGAAGCATGAACAAGGTGTAAAATGACCCTTTGGAATCTGGCATGATGATGAAAACCCTCTGAATGATGGTACACTCAGCTGAATGGTGACATGGACCGACATTTGGACAAATCTGGAAGGAGTGAAATCAAACCCTAGACCTAGTACTTAGTGAGCAAATTTTGCTTGAAGGCTCACTGAAATGACAAAATTTGACCCTGACACCTCAAAATCACTTTGTAAGAGCATGTTTGATCACTGAAGGAAGGCTGCAAAACCTGACACTAACATTGGCTCCAATGGGGATGGTAGCTCCTTGGAGGTGCCAAGAACGACAGATCTTTGGGAGAGTAGATAGTGCCTTCAACCATTGGGAAATGGAATCAATAACTGCAAACCCAAAACAACTCATACCAATCCAAAAACATATACATACTACAACCTAAACATAAACAAATACAGGAAACTGAAATGTTACCTTTGGCAGCTTATTTATTTACAAATCTCCCCTACTTTGCTGCAAAACCAATAGATCAAGTAACGTTGTAATGCCAGATCAACCAATCAAGTAACTGTGACAAGGATGCTTCTTGAGAGTGCTTCAACTGGGACACAAATGTAAATTCTGGCAGCCATACACGCACATAATGAGTCTAGTTATGTAAAAGACAATTTTATCTATCATTCAAACTGAAAAACATTCCCATGTACATTGCAATAGGATCGCAAAAGCCAGACTTTGTTTGCTTCCCCAACTCCGCAATACATACTTCCAGCTGCACACTGTCAATGCAAACATCCACGGGCAGCTCTATTGTTTCTTGTTTTGAAGGAAGGAGAGTTTCCAAGAACTTTTTGGGATCTTGGAATTCATATGATTGGATCTGATCGTTTAAATACTGAATCTCCTCCTCAAATCTTTCAACAAGTAACTCGCAGAAACCAGTTTTAGCTCAGGAGGAAACTTCAGGGATTTCAAACATTGTAGCACGACAATGAAAAATGCTTCATCAATTTCAAAACCCACTAACTGATCTCTAACATCTTTTACAACTTCACAAAGCGCAGGGTTTGCCACATACCCTACCATTTCATGAATGGATCAGCGAGCACTGGAATCTTTGGATCGAGTTGGAGTCGCCAGGTGAATGTTTCAGCCTTCATATGTCTGATCGTTGTCCACCATCAATGATCAGATCTGAACTTGATACATGTACTGGGGCAAGACAATCTACAAGTCGAGTGTCAAATTCACAAGCTAGACCGGAGATTGACTGAAGTAGCATTTATCTACTTCGCTGATGCATAGAAAAAAGCGTTTCGAAGGCTACCTGGTGTGACTTCAGGCTCCGTCTGTAGCTTATGAAACAAATAACACCAGCAAGAAAAAAAATTTCTTCCCCAGTATGGCCGCCACTATGTTAGTGCCTAAATCTACCTCGGGCTGAAGGAAGGCAGAGTTCAGGGTAACATCATACCATGCTCAGTCTGGTAGCTAGCCCTACCAGAACAGGAGAGGGCTCTCTCCAGGTCAATCTCAATGAAAATATTCAAAGGGGCTTGAGATGACTAAAACAACAATTGATCTTAGGCTAGATAAACAAATAGGAGGGTTTGATTTTGATTTTTAGGGGTTTTTGTTGGAAAAAGGGAAAAACAATTTTGGGCTTGGGGATGAGGCCAAATTCTTGCAGAGTTCAAGTTGGGGCAGGGTAGGAAATGAATTTGATGTCTTAGATTCAATGAATGGATAGAAAATACTGTTGAGAAGCTGAAGAGGGCAAGAAGGTGCAAGGATCCTCTTCAAACTGACGAAAACATATCAAACTAAACAAAAGTTTAAGGCAGAGCACCAGCAAATCAATGAATTCTACCTCAATTACTCATTTGTTTAATTCAGAAGCATAGAGAAGGGAAATGGAATACATATAAAATTAATGAAACTTAAAATAACATGAGAATAACATCATAAAAACTCATAAGCCACAAGGATCCCAACAAGTGCTGCAAAACTCTAGTCTTTCCTTTGCCAAAAATATGAAATGAATGTACAATGAGGTGCCAAACTTTTCCCAAGTATTCAACCAGTTCCACCCTTGAAAATGACTCAGAAAATACATGATATAGACCAGCCCAACCCATTCCCATGCCTCTAGTGGTCAATATCATCCTTCTAGAAGCTGTTTCAACTAATTCTAAACATGGAACTGAAATCTAGGCTGCCAAACAACTTGCCTCTATAAGGAAGGAAACTGATTCATTCATTTAATTTTCACTTTTTAGTGAATGAATCCTCTAGAACAAGTAAATATATGCCAAAATGACATCATGGTTACCAAATTACATTATGATGGATCAATCATCACATGAAAAAGTAAAGCTAGTCAAAACTGGGCGAATTTCTGAGCTGAAGAGTGAAAATGAGGCAAAATTTCTCTATGCGCTACGCTCAAAAACTCAATGCATCGCACCACTTTGAGCCTGTTTTTGGGGCACTTTATGAAGTCCAAATTGAGCTCATGATAGCTCGTTGGAAAGCCCTGTCTATCTGCTATCCAACCCAATTTCCATTTTTGGATTTGGATGTCATTTGCCCCTCCAAAACTGCAATCTCCCAAGACTGGTTCCTGCTGGTGCAAAAAGTGGCAGAAAGGCCATTTTCAAGGTGTTTTTGGCCCTTTAGGCAGCCCAGAATTTGATGAAATGCTTTTGCCATTCCCGAACATACATAATATATCATAAAAAACCCAAAAATACAAATTTTTCCTCCAGAAGATCTCTCAAACGTAAGCGCGCGTCAGGTGGCGCGATGCGTCGGGCAGAAAAACCTGTTTTGCAACCAAAATTTCAAAAATGACAAAAATTTACTCCAAATTTGCTAAAAATTGGAGTGAAGGACCCTCATCAAGTACTATTCTCAGTCAAGGAAACGTCTGCCAAGATTTGGAATCTAACATTCCTTTTTCGCCTCCTCGATGCCTTCTTGGTGCATGCAGTTCAGTGATGCAATTACTGTCTTGGTCATATGATGAATCTGTCTCTGTCATGGTGTTGAAAGTTTATGCCAATGATATGTTTATCTTGTTGAAAATGAGAAATTGATACCTTTGTCTCTAATTTCCAAGTGTATGTTGATTTTTATGAAATGAGAAATTGGTGCCTTTTGTTTCAATTATAAAAATATGCCAAATGGGAAAGGATTGTGATAAATAGGAGTATAGTGGACTGTGGGAAAAAGGGACAGTGGGTATAGTGGTTCAGTCAAGTGAATTTAAAATGTAGGACAACCACTTAATATGTTTGAGATATGGGATTTGGGGATTTTTGTAAATGACACGTGAGATGGTAAGGTTTAGGGATAGGATAATGAGATTTCAGGAATAAGTGATATGAGTAATTTTATAAGGGAATTAGGGAAGGGATATGGGTGATAGTGTTATAGTGAAGAGGAAAGGAACGAACAAGGTGGAGAGGAAAAAGAAGTCTTTGGCACTAAAGTTGTTTTAAAACACCAATACACAACCCTAAAGAGCAATTTTTCACCAAATGATAGGGTATATGTTTTCACCACTCAAATTCTTATAACCAATTTTAAAAAAACTCCAAACACCGATCAAAGGCAACTTATAAGATGATTTGACTTACACGGAGCATAGGAGATTGAGTTGTTTTGAATTTTTGAGGAAAAACAGTGAAACTAGGCTTGGAGGCTCTGTGCGCCGTGCCCCAGCCCAACATGCCGCACAGGCTGGATGTGTTGCGCCAGTGTAATTTAACACTGCAAAAAATTGTTCTATGTGTCGTGCACACCATGTGCGCCACACCTTCTCCCAATGCTACGCGCCATAAATAGTGCATTTTGCAGGAGGTGTTTGGAGGCCTTCTTGGTGTCGAAATTGGGCACATGATAGCTCGTTGGAAATCTATTTGAGTCTAGTTTCTAACCCAAGTGGAATTTTTCAATTTGGAGTTCAGTTACGCTGTCAAATATCAAGTCTCCCAAGACTGGTAAAAATGAGCAGAATGAGGCTGCCTCAAGGCAGAGTGCTGTTGCAGTCAACTTTTGAAAGTCTTCCTCAACTCCACATTGAGCTCATGATAGCTCATTGGAAATCTCTTTACGTCTAGTTATCATTTGACTCATTAATAAATTTATGTGGCCAACCAAGCTAGGAGAAAGCTTGATTTTCCCAAGGTCACTTCAGAGGTGAATCAATTCTCCTGAGGCAACTGTATTTTTGACATTTCTCCAAAACCATGACACTTGTGTAAAAAGTGAAGGAGGTTTTTCTTCCTTGGCATGTTTTGGACAAAATTGTCTCTCAATTTTCCAAAATTCATCGTTTATTGCTCTGAAACATTATTTGAGTGAAACCGATCCCGATGTGAAACAAGGGATTTGTCGAAATGAAGCGAAATGAAGGGGATAAGGGGCTTTTAAATTCTTGGGGAAATTTTGGGAAGTAGGGAGGGAGGTTTGGAAGTAGGGGAAAGTGGAATCTCAGAAATTGAGCGAGGGGAAGGGGTCCAAAAGGGAAAAACACAGTCCTAGCCTAGAAAATTGCCAAGTTGTAGCAAGAAACTAGGGTTTGTGCGAAAATGAGGAATTTGGGGGATCTCAGTGATGGGAAGTGATTAATAAGGTACATTAAGGATAGGGGAAGGTGTATGAACATCAAGATACAAGTTTTGATGATGATTTGACCATCCAAGATCAATTACCTCCAAAACCCTAGGAGAGGGAAATGAACCTTACCTAGGCACAACTGAAGCATGAACAAGGTGTAAAATGACCCTTTGGAATCTGGCATGATGATGAAAACCCTCTGAATGATGGTACACTCAGCTGAATGGTGACATGGACTGAAATTTTGACAACTCTAGAAGGAGTGAAAGCAAACCCTAGACCTAGTACTCAGTGAGCAAATTTTGCTTGAAGGCTCACTGAAATGACAAAATTTGACCCTGACACCTCAAAATCACTTTGTAAGAGCATGTTTGAGCATTGGAGGAAGGCTGAAAATACTGACACTAACATTGGCTCCAATGGGTATGGTAGCTTCTTGGAGGTGCCAAGAACGACAGATCTTTGGGAGGGCAGATAGTGCCTTCATCCATTGGGCAATGGAATCAATAACTGCAAACCCAAAACAACTCATACCAATCCAAAAACATATACATACTGCAACCTATACATAAACAAATACTGAAAATTGAAATGTTGCCTTTGGCAGCTTATTTATTTACAAATCTCCCCTACTTTACTGCAAAACCAATAGATCAAGTAACGTTGTAATGCCAGATCAACCAATCAAGTAAATGTGACAAGGATGTTGCTTGAGAGTGCTTCAACCGGGACACAGATGTAAATTCTGGCAGCCATACACGCACATAACGAGTCTGGTTGTGTAAAAGACAATTTGATCTATCATTCAAACTGAAAAACATTTCCATGTACGTTGCAATAGGATCGCAAAAGCCAGACTTTGTTTGCTGCCCCAACTCCGCAATACATACTTCCAGCTGCACACTGTCAATGAAAACATCCACGGGCAGCTCTATTGTTTCTTGTTTTGAAGGAAGGAGAGTTTCCAAGAACTTTCTGGGATCTCGGAATTCATATGATTGGATCTGATCGTTTAAATATTGAATCTCCTCCTCAAATATTTCAACAAGTAACTCTCAGAAACCAGTTTTAGCTTCAGGAGGAAACTTTGGGGATTTCAAACATTGAAGCACGACAATGAAAAATGCTTCATCAATTTCAAAACCCACTAACTGATCTCTAACTTCTTTTACAACTTCACAAAGCGCAGGCCTTGCCACATACCCTACCATTGCATGAATGGATCGGCGAGCACTGGAATCTTTGGATCGTGTTGGAGTCACCAGGTGAATGTTTCAGCCTTCATATTTCTGATCATTGTCCACCATCAACAATCAGATCTGAACTCGATACGTGTACTGGGGCAAGACAATCTACAAGTCGAGTGTCACATTCACAAGCTAGACCGGAGATTGACTGAAGCAGCGTTTATCTACTTCGCTGATGCATAGCAAAAAGCGTTTCGAAGGCTACTTGGCGTGACTTCAGGCTCCGTCTGTAGCTTATGAAACAAATAACACCAAAAAGCAAACCATTTTATTCCCCAGTATGGCCGCCACTATGTTAGTGCCTAAATCTACCTCAGGCTGAAGGAAGGCAAAGTTCAGGGTAACATCATACCACGCTCAGTCTAGTAGCTAGCCCTACCAGAACAGGAGAGGGCTCTCTCCAGGTCAACCTCAATGAAAATATTCAAAGGGGCTTGAGATGATTAAAACAACAACTGATCTTAGGGTAGATAAACAAATAGGAGGGTTTTATTTTGATTTTTAGGGGTTTTTGTTGGAAAAAGGGAAAAACAATTTTGGGCTTGGGGATGAGGCCAAATTCTTGCAGAGTTCAAGTTGGGGCAGGGTAGGAAATGACTTTGATGTCTTAGATTCAATGAATGGATAGAAAATACTGCTGAGAAGCTGAAGAGGGCAAGAAGGTGCAAGGATCCTCTTCAAACTGACGAAAACATATCAAACTAAACAAAAGTTTAAGGCAGAGCACTATCAAATCAATGAATTCTACCTCAATTACTCATTTGTTTAATTCAGAAGCATAGAGAAGGGAAATGGCATACATATAACATTAATTAAACTTACAATAACATGAGAAGAAAATCATCAAAACTCAGAAGCCACAAGGATCCCAACAAGTGCTGCAAAACTCTAGTCTTTCCTTTGCCAAAAATCTGAAATGAATGTACAATGAGGTGCCAAACTTTTCCCAAGTATCCAACCAGTTCCACCCTTGAAAATGACTCAGAAAATACATGATATAGACCAGACCAACCCATTCCCATGCCTCTAGGGGTCGAGCTCATCCTTCTAGGAGTTGTTTCAACCAATTCTAAACATGGAACTGAAATCTAGGCAGCCAAACAACTTGCCTCTATAAGGAAGAAAGTTGATTCATTCATTTAATTTTCACTTTTTAGTGAATGAATCCTCTAGAAAAAGTAAATATATGCCAAAATTACATCATGGTTACCAAATTACATCATGATAGATCAATCATCACATGAAAAAGTAAAGCTAGTCAAAACTGGGCGAATTTCTGAGCTGAAGAGTGAAAATGAGGCAAAATTTCTCTATGCGCTGCGCTCAAAAACCCAATGCGTCGTGCCACTTTGAGCCTATTTGTGGGGCACTTCCTGAAGTCCAAATCGAGCTCATGATAGCTCGTTGGAAACCCCTGTCTGTTTGATATCCAAACCAAGTGGAAGTTTTTGATTTGGATGTTATTTTCCCCTCCCAAACTGCAATCTCCCAAGACTGGTTCCTGCTGGTGCAAAAAGTGGCAGAAAGGCCAATTTCAAGGTGTTTTTGGCCCTTTAGGCAGCCCAGAATTTGATGAAATTCTTCGGCCATTCATGAACACACATAATATATCATAAAAAACCCAAAAATGCAAATTTTTCCTCCAGAAGATCTCCCAAACGTAAGCGCGCGTCAGGTGGCGCAACGCGTCGGGCAGAAAAACCTGTTTTGCAACCAAAATTTCAAAAATGACAAAATTTACTCCAAATTTGCTAAAACTTGGAGTGAAGGACCCTCATCAAGTACTATGCTCAGTCAAGGAAGCATCTACCAAGATTTTGAATCTAACATGCCTTTTTCGCCTACTCGATGCCTTCTTGGTGCATGCAGTTCAGTGATGCAATTACTGTCTTGGTCATATGATGAATCTGTCTCTGTCATGGTGTTGAAAGTTTATGCCAATGATATGTTTATCTTTTTTAAAATGAGAAATTGATACCTTTGTCTCTAATTTCCAAGTGTATGTTGATTTGTATGAAATGATAAATTGGTGCCTTTTGTTTCAATTATCAAAATATGCCAAATGGGAAAGGATTGTGATAAATAGGTGTATAGTGGACTGTGGGAAAAAGGGACAGTGGGTATAGTGGTTCAGTCAAGTGAATTTAAAATGTAGGACAACCACTTAATATGTTTGAGATATGGGATTTGGGGATTTTTGTAAATGACACGGGAGATGGTAAGGTTTAGGGATAGGATAATGAGATTTCAGGAATAAGTGATATGAGTAATTTTATAAGGGAATTAGGGAAGGGATATGGGTGATAGTGTTATAGTGAAGAGGAAAGGAACGAACAAGGTGGAGGGGAAAAAGAAGTCTTTGGCACTAAAGTTGTTTTAAAACACTAATACACAACCTTAAAGAGAAATTTTTCACCAAATGATAGGGTATATGTTTTCACCACTCAAATTCTTATAACCAATCTTAAAACAACTCCAAACACCGATCAAAGGCAACTTATAAGATGCTTTGACTTACACGGAGCATAGGAGATTGAGTTGTTTTGAATTTTTGAGGAAAAAAAGTGAAAATAGGCTTAGAGGTGCTGTGTGCCGCGCCCCAGCCCAACGTTCCGCGCAGGCTGGATGCGTTGTGCCAGTGTAATTTTACACTACAGAAAATTGTTCTATGCCCCGCG
>JAXQQM020069101.1:0-79008 GCA_034641835.2 Pinus albicaulis
TGTTCATCTGTCTAAAGTATTCCAAAGCAAAAATTCTCATTGGTACATATCTGGGTAACTTGAATGGATGTAATTCACATCCATAAATCCTGATGACTGTATGGTTTTGGTACAAGTACCAATCCCCAACTTTGTAACTCTTTGACAATTGCAGGGTCTTTCTAATCTCAGTACTAAGCCTGGGGGGAGAAACTCCTGTTAACAAGGTTGTAGCAGGATGTACAAATTGATCAATGAATTCTGGATAAGAGTAGGGAGAATCAGAGGACAAATGAATGATGGGGGACCAAAAAATAACAGACCTGGGATTACCTTTAGCATCAAGTTTCTGCACAGGGAAAGGGAATTTGTCTGAGTGATAGAAAATTATGAGATGATAGATAACTGAGGAGTACTTGAAAACCTTTTCATCATCTAGCCTTAAAAATTGATCATGGATTTTGTTGGCAATGAAGGAAGCATAGTCATACTTAATCTCAGGAGGCTGTCCAGGGGTGAAGATAGATAGCAAAGCCAGAGTTATCTCGTCAACATACTCACTGGTATTGAATCCTAAGACAAAGGATATTACATTCACAATAAGCCTTCCCAAATGATTGAAAAACAAAAACCATAGGGGGGAGTCCCTTTTGGCTGATGCTCAGGTAACATGAAGTACTGACACATTGCTTTCAATTTTTCTGGAGTTAACAGTCTGGTTTTCTCAATTAGCCCTTCCATGGATAGAGGTGCTAATTCTTGCTCTGGCTCAAATTGTAACATAGCATTGATAGCCTGAGGTGTTATAGGGAACAAAACACTTTGATCAGGAGCTAATACAGCTCTTTGTATGGGATCATAATTTGCATGACAATGATGAATGATTTCAGGGAAAACGTGAACTGAGAATTAAATAATTTCTGTGAGATTGAGCTCCCACAACTTTGTAAGATCTCTGGGCCTCTTTTGATATCTGTCATAATGAAGTGGGAACTCAACTGACTCTCATCGAAATGGTGGCCTTTTATTTGGAAATCTTCATTCATGGAAGGTGTGTCTAGGTTCCAGGAGGAGGTCTAAAAGGGAGGACGCTAGGTTTAGGCCTCCATCTTGTGTCTTCCTCGGATTCAAATGGAGGTTTCTGGGCTTTTCTCAGCAGACTTGGATTTGATATCTACAAAGAAGAATTAACAAAATAAAGTAAATCATTGTGTTTAACTCTTCAATGAGGACTCAGAGAGGATTTTTAACCACTTTTCAGAGAAAAACACAAGAAACTAAGCTTAACTTGCAGTCGGGGTGCGGAATGATAAATACCTGTTTTTTAATGAAAACTGGTTCTTCAACAGGTAATGGACAATGGCAGGAACGTTCTTCAACACGGGCGCAGCTGAATTTCTGAGTAATTTGGCGTATTTGCAGTGAATTTTGAAATTTGCAGCGGGAGCTTAGTCTCTTTCGAAAACCAAAATAACTAAAAAAACGCGAAAAATGGCTTAAAAACAAGTCAAAAGGGTTTTTGTCGTTTTCGAGGTGATGACGTCATTCGACGTACGGGGTGATGTAAGGGAGTGGGACCGGCGGTATTCGATAAGCGGTAAGCGGTGAGCCCGCACCGCTTATGGAGGAAGGCGGTAAAAATCGCAATGGCAGCGATTTCACAGGCTGCTTGCCACGTGGAATGCTGAATAGTCAAACCCGCTCATTCCCCGCTGGCTAAAAAACTCACATGCGATGGGCAGCGGGATTGATCGGGACCGTTGATCAATGGAGGAATGATCTGACGGCTGGAGGAAAGGGAAACTTGTGCGGTTTCGAAAGTGGGCCCGTCGGGGTTTAAACAAGTTTTGACGTGTAATCTAATCACCCTGGGGAGAAGCTAATAGGCGGGAATGGTTGTTAATTAGTCCAAATGACTAATTAACCCCGTGAATTTATAAAATGAATTGCGGCGGGGTTTGGCCATGTGGAATGCCACGTGGAATGCTGAGTATGGTGGCGCAGGATTCCGTCGTAGTCTTTTCTTGTTTTTGGTGTTAAACACATATGTTATGTGTTTAACGCTTTTCTTCATATATTTTATTATATGATGAATAAATTAATATAATTAATTCATCATAGGGGCGGAATGTATATATAAGGTTAGAGTTTTACCAAAGGGCTTTATAAAGCGGGGTATTTAAATGTGCGGGACTATATATGCTTTGGTAAAACATTATAATAAGAGGGTTTCGGGGATATTTATTAGAAAAGGGAGTTATATACATAGGAAAAAGGGATTTCACTAGGGATTTAATATAATAGAGTTAGGTGTTAGCATGAAAAAGGACAAGGAAAATCAAAACACCTTTGTACATCTAAGAAAGTGAAAACTTATGAAGTAAATTGCACATTTTTGTCTTCAACACTTAAACTTAGAATAACAAGTTGTTTTGAGGAATTTTATGGAATGTTGCATCAGTTTCCTAAGTAAAATAGGATTTTACTTAGGAAAAGTTAAAATGGAAGATAATCAATGATGGATTATTTCAAGTGCTTAGGTCTTTTGATCATTAGGCCGAGGGTCCGGTCCCTCCAGAAGTCAAGGAAATGCCTTGAGCCCCTTTGATCTCCAATTACCTTAGTACTTTTGGGGAAAATTAGTAAAACTTTTGAGGGGAAAATGATAAGGGAAGTTAATGAATTTGACTTTTGCTTGCTGTGATTTTCTAGTGTATTTCATGCTTCAGTACTTGTGATGAAAGTAAATTATTAACCAACATGTAACAGCACCATTCATCAGATAACACTTTGCAGCACCATCTACCTACCCTATCTACTTAACACTACCATTTTCTCTTCTTTATTAGGGTGCATTTAGACTTGCAAACCCTTTTCAATCTTTTCCTTTTTACATGATAGATCTATCTATTTCTATCCTTATTACATCCAAGGGCTCAGATTAAACTGTTGAGCACCTTTTATTCACTCTACCTAGCTACTTATCTGCCAAGATTAAACTGTTTGGCTAGATATTTATTCTCTAATCTAAAACATGAAATTGAAATATGACTAAGCCAAGTTTAAACAGTTTGACTTATTCATGAATTGTGGCAAAAGTTTCACAAGCTGCACACAATTATTTTATTACGACAGATGAAAAAAGTAGTGGCATTTAGACTTGCACACTTTCCTTGGTCTATTTTTGCTTGGGGTTCATTTCTTTCTCTTTTTGACCATTTTTATTCTTTTTACCCTTTGATTTTTCTTTTAGGGTATACCCTCTTTACATTTTTAAATTTTTTGATTTTTTGGTTTTTCAAGAATATGGAACACCTTTGCTCAAGTAAGAAGGTTTGAACATATTCCACACTTCCATCAAGACAATCATGAAAGATGAAACCTATTGATATAGGAGGCTAACACTGGCTCTACTTGGGGATGTCTTTTCCTTGTGGAAAGTCAAGAACAGTAGATCAGATGCCTAAGAATGTCTTCAAACTGAAAGTAAGGAATTTTCCTTCTTCTGGTAGCTTTATTTACATATGATAGTAAAACTTTTTTGGAACTTAGGGCCTTCACTTCGGGCTTCAATTCCAAGAAGTCACCATCCAATCCAAACTGCAGTAACAAAAATAAAACAAGCAAACAATATATTATGTACAAGTTAGGAACATTTAAACATTCTAGTAAATTGGATCAAAATAATGCTTAAGCATTCGACCATTGATTGGTCCTTCTTCAACTTCTGAATTGTCCAAGTCCTTCAAAAAATAAGTATTGTTTCCCTGCAAGGCATGAATGATATAAGGCCCTTTCCACAAGAAATCAAACTTCCCATGTTTCCCTTTTTCTTCTCTTCTAGAATCCCATCTTAGGACCTTGTCTCCTAACTGAAAATACTCTGCTTTAGTCCTTTTATCAAACATTTTCTTTAGCTTTTCCTGTAAGACTTGTGATCTTTGGTATACCTCTTCTCTGGTTTGTTGCAGGTGGATTGTCTGATTAATTCTTCTTTGAATATCATTTGGCTCCACTTGAGCCTCTTGAAGTAATTTCATCACAGGGATTCCTAACGATGATGGGAATCTTGCCTCCAAACCATAAACTAACTCATAAGGACTAGTCCCAATGGATTTCTTGGTTGTAAGTCTGTCTGCCCATAATGCATAGGTCAGTTTCTTATGCCAGTTCGTTTTATTCTCCTCCAACAATTTCTTAATGATATTGATCAAACTCTTATTGGAGGATTCTGCTAGTCCATTACCTTGGGGGTAATAGGCTGTTGAATGGCCTGGAGTAATATGATATTTATGGCAGAAATTTATCATTTTCTTTGATTTAAATGCAGCAGCATTGTCTGTTATAATCTTTTCTGGACATCCGAATCTTGAAAGTATGTTGGTTTCAAGAAACCCTATGATTACAGAATCATTGGACTGTCTACATGGGATGGCTTCAATCCATTTGGTGAAATAGTCTGTAGCAGTTAAAATCCATCTATGATGTCCTGAAGAAGGGGGGTGAATCTCTCCAATAAAATCTAAACCCCATTGTTGAAAGGGTCTCTCTGTGGAAACTGGTTTTAAAGGCAGAGGTAACAACTTTCTTTTACCCTCAAATATCTGACATTTGTGACAGCTTGTTACAAATTTCTTTACCTCAGAAAATAATGTTGGCCAGTAAAAACCAGCCCTTAAGATTTTGTCTGCAGTAGATTTCCAGTAAAGATGTCCTCCACAATCCCCTGCATGAAATTCATTAAGTACTTTATCAGCTTCATCTTTTAAGAGACAATTCAATAAAATTCCTTCGTGATTCTTCCAAAATAAGGTGCTATCTAAAATACAATACTTCGAAGATGTCATCTTTAAAAATCTTTGCTTAGTTCTGGACAACCCTGGAGGAGCTTGCAGGTTTAAAAGAACATGAATTATATCAGTATACCAGGGTGAATCTAAGAAAGCTTGACTGATCTGGGGAGTCGCCATCTCCTGCTCGTTATCCAGTTCATTGATATCTAAGGCTTGGCACTTGGTTTCTGTCATAAGTTGTGCTAGGCCTTGGCCTTTTATCAGTTTGGTTGGCTTGATTTCAATATCATATTCCAAAATGGTAGCTATCCACTTACCTCGATTACCTTCAATGCCATCTTGAGTCAAAATATCTTTAACTACTGCATTGGGCACATATGCTATCACATGAGAATATAATATGTAAACTCTAAAATCTTTGATTGCTTTTACCAATGCAAAAGCCTGTTTTTCCATAATATTGTATTTTAGAGGTGCATCCCTCAGTGCTTTACTAAAAAATGCTATTGGCTTTTCACACCCTTGGTCATCTTTTTGAAGTAAAACAGCTGCAACAGTATGTTCAGAAGCAAATGAAAAAATAATAAAGTCTCTATCAAATTTAGAACTGGTCAGAACTGGTGTCCTTGTTAAAGCCATCTTAATTTCCTCGAATGATTGCTTGGCTTCTACAGTCCAGTCAATGCTTGAATCTTTCCTCAACATGTTAGTTAGTAATCTAAGTAACTCTGCTAGACTAGAAATAAATCTACTCAAGAAGTTGATTTTTCCTATAAATGCTTGCAATTCTTTTATGTTTCTGGGGTGGGGTATTTGCAAAATTGCTTGAATTCTTTCAGGATCAATCCTAACGCCATCTTTAGAAATGATATGTCCTAAAAGCTTTCCTTCTTCCAAACCAAACAATGACTTTTTAGGGTTTAAAGAAATTCCATATTTTCTGCACTTTATAAATACTTGCCTTAGGTGACCTAAATGTTCTTGATCTGTTTTAGAGAAAACGGTCAAATCATCTAAGTAAATAACCATAAAATCATGTATCTCTTTAGCAAAAGCAATTTCCATCGCTCTTTGAAAGGTAGCTCCTGCATTCTTGAGTCCAAATGGCATTTTGACATATTTAAACGTACCCTATGGTGTGGTAAATGCTGTTTTATCCTGATCATCAGGATGAACCAGAATCTGGTTGTACCCTGAAAATCCATCCAGTAGTGATATTCTCGAAGATCCCACTACCCTTTGCAGAATGTGATCCATTTTAGGTAGAGGATAGTTGTCTTTTAAAGAAACTCTATTCAAATTCCTTAAATCAACACACAGTCTGATTTCTCCTGTCTTTTTTCTGGTTGGTACTAGGTTAGAAACCCATTCTGAAAATCTGATAGGAGATATAATCCCTGCTTCAAACATTCTTTTGATTTCCTTTTCAATTAAAGGTAATAAAACAGGATTAATTCTCCTAAGCTTTTGTTTAAAAGGTTTCTGGTCTGGTTTCAAAGGTATAGTATGTTGAATGATGGATGTATCATAAGACTTGAGGTCTTCATAACTCCAAGCAAAGACATCCTGGAATTCTTTTAATAGTTCAACATATTTTACCTTCTGATCTTTTGGAAGAGATTTAGACAACTTAAAATTTTTTGGATGTTCAGGTGTTCCTAAGTTGCATTCCTCCATATCGGCTTTAACAGGTTCCATTTTAGGTCTGAATGGAATATCATTTGAGTCAAATAGATCTTCCAAAGGTGTTAATCCTTTGGGTAATTGATTATCTTTTAAATTGATGATTTCTGTTTCATCTACGACCTCATCAAACTCCATTTGTTTCAAATTTTGCATGTCTTTTTCAGTGAATGCGGTTGGATGCAGCATATGAATTGCATTTTCTCTTGAAATTTCCATTTTTTGTTCTTTTTCTAGCTCAATTTTATCAGCAGTCATGTCTTCATCTATATTACAGTTAGAAAACTCATTCTGAAGTGTCAAAAAACTATTGATTTGATGGTTATTCACAAATACTTGCCAATTCAAAACATTGTCGGGTATTGCAGGCCTGTGTCTTATCTCAGCTGAAAACTGATGATTAGGATCAAAAGGCAACTTACATGTACTAGCAAACATTGCTAAACTGTCAGCATGCAAGTTTTGTTTCCTGGGAATCTTGGCAAGTTGAGCTTGTAGAAATGTGTTGAGAATCTCAACAACTGTCTCTCGGTATTGTTTCAGTCTCATGTCCTTTGTTGCACATTCTCCTTTAATTTGTTGGATAATTAGTTCAGAATCGCCTATGATTGATACCCTGATGCCTCCTAACTTCTTGACATGTTTAAGCCCCAATAAAAGAGCTTCATACTCTGCCATGTTGTTAGTGCATTTGAAATTTAATCTATAAGCATGACCCTCTGCATGATTGTTCTCCACATTGTGTAACCAAATCCCAGCTCCTGCCCCTAGTCTGTTTACTGAGCCATCAAACTCTAAATGCCATAGAATTTTATGTTCATAATCTTCATCAATTGTTTTAAAGTGTTTCTTGACAGGAGCTAGTTGTTTAGTTTTTTCAGGTATTTCCTGGTCATCTGGTTTTTCTTTGTTTTCAGAGATTTCTTCAATTTTAACAGTGGTTTTGTTTATGATTTCCATTTCTGGAGCTTCTATTTCAGTAGGAAGATCTGACTCAGCATTGTATAAAATAAAATAATCCATGTCAGAATGTACAGAATAAACAGGGAAGTTTTCAGGCTTCTCATGGCTACTCACTAAGTACTTCATCAAAGTTTCTCTATATAATCTTTTAGGCTGACCAAATACTGAAATAGTTGCATAAGACATATCTAATTGAATAGATCCTCTAAGTTTAGCACCCCAAGACCTAGACAATAACATACCATATTTGGGTGGAATATCAGCAACTACTATGTCCATTAAAACAGACTTAGCAGGGTATTGGACCAAAGTGACACACAGATCTTTAATTAAACCTAAACATTTTACCTGACTGGAATCAAATGAAAACAAATCTTTGTATGGTCTAGTAATATCCAGATTCAATCTTTCCATTACCGCTTTTGGCATCAAATTGTGAGATGCTCCAGAATCAAGCATTGCATTATGGAGTATCTTGTCATGAACATTCAGGCTTACATAAAATGGAGGAGTTCCCCCACCTTCTGGTTTGCCATTAACCTCAGGGCCAAAAAGAAGTTTGGGTTGATCATCAAGAATATTTACTGAATCATCCAATCCAGTAATATTAATGTTTAAAGACTTGGAAATCTAATTCCTATAGACATCATGTTTAGCCAATTCTGATAAAGGAACAGCTATCTTGAGTTTGCCTATTTCAGCTTCTAGATTAAAGGGTTTTTCTGTTTGAGCTTTAGCGTTTTGCACAGTTGGATTTTCTCGGTTTACTGGATCTTCAATGTTTTTCTCCTTTTCATGAATGAAGTTTTGCTTTGAAGATGTTTCAAGACTAACTTCCACTGTTTCTTCTACAGTTCCTACTTGAGGAGATGTATTAGATTGCTGTTTGTCAATTAGTTGGTTGTCAGAGACATCTTCAATTATTGGATTTGAAAAACTAGGAGTTATCCTAGGCAAAATTTGTATTTGGGGAAGGTTTTGTACAGGGGAAGTATTTTGTACAGGGGGAATGTTTTGTTTTCCTTTGACATTTTGTTTTGTGGTTTTCTGTTTATTTTTCTCTGGTACATCTATCCGTCTACTTCTCAAGTTGTACTACTTATGAACCTCGTAGATTGCTGTGTCATATCCTTCTTTGAAATCAAAAGTCTCACCTGAATGAGTGTGGAATGTTTCAAGGATATGATTCTCTTGATCATCCTGAGATAGGAAGATTTCTGATTCATCTTTGTCCTCATTGACATTGTTTATTTCTACATCTTCTGTAGGTCCTTCCGAGGTCGAACCTTCAACAAAGTTTTCTTGGAAAGGTGGTCTAATGTTTTGATCAGGGATATTCTTTCCAATATTTTGGTTCAGATTCCTCCTAAAGTTTGGGTTTCTAGCAACATTCTGGTTATCAGTAGCAGACTTTCTTTCAATGGTTTCCACTCTATCACCTAATCTTTCCATACCTTTAATGATTACATCCAGCTTCTTTTCAAAAGCTGAAGGTTCTTCCTTCATAGGCATTCTTCTCTCTGCTCTTTCTCTGGCTCTTTTTTCTATCAGATTTGCTTCTACGCTCACCACTATGCTCTGCATTTCCTCTAGTGTTTGTGGAGCTCTTTCCCTAAGAGAATAAGCTATTTCAGAGTCAAAACCGTCTGGGAATTTGACCAACACGTTATTAGGTGGGGGTCTTAGATTCAGAGGAACTGCATGATATGATTCATTAAATCTAATGATGTAATCTGGTACGTTTTCATTTGGTCTTCTTCTTAATTTTTCAAATTCTGATAAGATCTGGAGAGGATCTTTCTTTTTCTCCCATCTGTTCAAAAATGCCCTATACAAAGCTTCTAGGTCAGCAATACTGTTCGGGGTGAGAGCCCTAAACCAAGTTCTAACTTCTCCGGTAAGACTTTGTACAAAAATTCTCATACGGATATCATCAGTATCAATCTCATAAAACTCAAAGTAATCTGTCATCCTTTTGGTGTGTTGTTGAGCTGTGTAGGTACCTGATCCGTCAAAAGGTGTGATCGTACTTTGGTAGTCTGGTGGTAAAGCTGGAGGGTTGGCTGGTAATATTAAAGGGGCATATCGATTGGCCATTGGAAGATAAAGTGGAGTAACAAGAGTAGTCGGTCTAGTAGGAGGAGATGGAGGTCTGACAGGTGGAGATGGAGGTCTGACAGGTGTTTGAAAAGTGGCTGAGTTCGGAGATGCTTCAGTTATTACAGAAATGTTTGAGCTTTCTTCAAAGGCTTGCTCAGATTGAATGGAGTTATGAAATTCTCTGTCAAGATGATGCAAAACAAATCTATATTGCAATTCTTCAATGAACCAAGGATCTGGAATCAACCTAGATAATTCAGTCTCAGAAAAATTTACAAACAAAGATGTTTCAATTCCCATTCAAAGAAATCCACGCCAATATAAACACTCAGATTACATGCAGACTTAGAGAGTAGGGTCTGTAACTACTCCAGATTTTCCCTGCATTTCTCTTTTCATCCTTCTTTGACTTCCTTGTCTTCTAAGAATCCTGAGGACTTACTTGATTTCAAACAGTGGTGGATTTGGCTGGTTTGACCTAATATGTCTAATCCTTTCTGTTTGGGTTTTCTAGAATATAGGCTTTTGAATTTTAATACTTCTGAAAAATAAATAACTTACAAATTCTTAAGAAATAATTATATGGATTTAAGATTAAAGGACTGTTGAACTAGAGATTCTCATGAAAACTGAAAACCGTGATTCAATTTATAAAGCTTAATCAGATAGATTCAAACAAAGAGTTGAGTTTATTTTTGTAATTTCAGAAGAGCAAAAGCAATTTCAAAGGCTTCCTGGCTGATATTCAGACTCTGTCTGTAGATTATAAATCAAACAATAGTATCAATAAAATGATTCAAGTCCCCAGCGGAGTCGCCACTATGTTATCACTCAGGTTTTCCTAGAAGTTGTGTAAGAGGAAAGTATACCCGAGGTAACCACAAACCAATCTTTTAGATGCAGAATCTAGCCAATCTGCATCCAGAGAGGGCTCTCTCTTTATGATTTATCTTTGTTCTTGGAAGGTTTTAGGCTAGTTATAGATTCAAAGTTTGTTTTAGGAAAATGGTGGAATCCACAAACTAAGGGCAAGGTTGAGGGCTTTCAGTCCATTGGGCTATGGAGTCTAAGGATGGCTTTACTGGATTTCTTTTCTGAACACAAGATGGTATTACAGGGCAAGATAGCTAGACAGAGAATAATCCTTAAAATTTAAAGTGGATGGATGGTCTTGAAGGGATGAAAGGCAACTAAGAATCTTTCACCATATTCAAGAGGAAGAAGAGAAATGATTACAAGCAAAGAGCAATGAAGGATTCTTTGTTACAGTAATCAACAATATTGAATCAGCGAAACATGAGCAATTAAGAATTCATGCTTATAACTAATCCAGAAGAAAACATCGAGAATAATCACATTTGAAAACAGAGTACAATTAAGCAAATTCTGTTTCAATCCTTTATGTAAACTATTCAGAAATGGATATGATGATAGCATAAACTAATATAAAATTTAAACACAAGGGTTGGAAAATTTATTGAACTGGAAGTCCAACACATGAATCCTGCAACAAGTCCAGTGCTTCAAAACGTCATCCAGTAAGCCACAAGTAAATTTGTTCCAAAAGCTTTTTATTCCGAAAACCTCAATGTTACAGCAGAGTAATAGAATCCACCCTTCAAAAATCTCTTTGAAGGCTTATTTATACAAAAATAATCTTAACAATCTTACTCTATCCTAGCCAATAATTCAGGCTGACTTAAAGCGTATTTACAACAAACAAGAGACACATGGTCTCGAAAATAGAATAATGAGTAACGGCTGATGTGCTGTTCCTTTCTTCACGGACGTGCTAAGGATAAGTGCTCTAGATAGGGCTCTGTGCTGTCCTTTACGTATTCCTTTGACTTGTTGAATACTTTTACTTCTCACGGATACTCTTTACTCTTTCATCTGATACTCTTTCATCTGCATTTCTGTTTTTACCATTTACTTAATAGTAAAGATAAACTTTTGTCCTGACAACATTTTTTTTACAAAATTTCCAGCATTTCCTTCCACCACTGATCATCTGGTATCATTGTTCTTCTGAGCTTCCTTAAAGTTTCATCGGCTTCAGTAAGTTTATAAAAAGTGGGCTCGATCGGAAATAGATACTTTAACTCATGTTCCAGATGAAACAGATTTCTCACTTTTTCATAAATACTCTTCCCAGTTGGTACTGTAGGTTCTGATGAGCTAGTAGAACATATACTAGTAGAACCTACAGCTGTATGTTTAGCATGAGCTTTGATTCTTTTCTCATAAGTTTCCAAGTCTACTATTTGATCTTCTGTGAGCATGGGACTTGGCAAATCACTGTCCAGCAGAGCTTGAAATTTTTCTCTGAAAACGTTGATGTCGACCAAAATATCATTACACTTTCTTTCTAGATTTTGCATGAAAGTTCTCTTTGTAAAAATTCTCTTTGCTTCCAAAACTACACCTGTTCTATCATCAATTCCTAACAACGCTAGCTGTTGTTTTGTTCTGGAATTCAAAAACTGAATGAGCTGCTGGGCCAGCTCTGGCTTGCCTCTCAATTCATGTCTAGTTTTATTTATTTCCTCTTGGGCTATCTTGACTAACTCATTCTGCTCAAAAATAGCTTGAATGGAAGGCCAAATATCTCTTATTAAATTAATGATGTTGTCCCAAAGAATATCATTTATTTCATTCAGAGGCTTTTCCAGTGTAAGATCTTTTTGCAAAGCCTCAACCAATTTTTCCAACCTTTTTATTTCTCTGAGGTTGTCAGCAACTGTCTTTTGGATGTGTCATATTTTCCCTCCAATTTTGTTAATTGTAATTTTGCTTCTTGGAGTTGTGTGACCTTTAGCTGCAAACTCTCCATTTTGGTTGACTAAATCACTGGAATTCCACCAAACATTCACCCATGATCGTCTGTCCAAATTTTTCACATTAGTTCGTTTTGAGAATTTCCCCTGCTCCCGCAATGCCTTTTCCGCCTTCTGCTTTCTCTGCTATTTAGCTGCCTGGCTGGGTTTAAGAGCAATCATCATTTTCTTCTTATAATTTCCTTTGTCATTTCCCTTGTCTCGGGGTGCCAGGTCATTTTCAACCTGTTTTCTCAAGAAGCAGATTATCCTTTCTTTTCTTTTATCAGTGTTTCATAACACTCTTTAAGTTCTGGGATTTAAACCAACCAATAATGATTCTTCCAGAGACTATTCTCATCACCCCCAGCCTCATGAGAGGCCCTTAATTTTCAATACAGAAGAGATGGTTCAAGGAATCTTGTAGTGTTAACGCCGCCATGGCTTTGTTGGTGAGAGTGGAATAAACCATTTCCCCTGTTTGCCTATGAAGCTCTATCTGATCCAAGGGATGGATATCCTTTGCTAACACTACAAAATTGGTTCTGATGTAATCTGTTGCTGAAGTTGGCTTTGGCACTTTAGCTTTGAAGTGGCTCATTTGCATTTTACCTTGTGAAAGATCAAATGCTGACATCAACCTTTGCTGATTGTGAGGAGCCATCTTCATATACTGATCATAGACCTTCTTTTTTAATGGTTCATTCCTTGTTTTGATATCAATGAAGGTTTTCTTTATGTCTCCAGTACCTGTCTTGGGCGGTCTGAAAGAAGATACTTCAGTGCTCAGTTGCTTTTGTATCCCTTTCTGGCTTATATTTGTTTCACTTGCTGTACCTGTTTGCTGACTATCTTCCCTGCCATCATCAAATATTTCATCTATGATCTCTACATCTCGAGGTAGATCAGATTTATGTTTTTTAGCTTGATAGACTTGTGGGGCTCCTTTTGAAGGTGTGGTATCTGGAGCTGACCTCTTTTTCCCTATTTCCACATTCAGGGGAGTTTGCATCTCTGGAGCTTGGATTTGCTTTGCTGGTGTTTGAGAAGCTTTAGATTGTTCTGGTGTTTTGGAACTCTGTGATTTTTCTGCCATGACCAGGGTTTCAATGACCTGAACTATAGGTTCTTTTCCTTTACCTTTAGGCTCTGCTGCTACTGATGGGCTGTCTTCCTGTATAGCTTGTTGTAGAGTAGCTGTTGAAGATGTGCCAATATAGGGTACCTGCATTTGATCATATGTTGCTAGGTCAAATTTCTTCTCAGCATCTTTCATAAGTTTATTCAATTTGTCAGCTCCACTTCCCTCTTCAACAAGTGTTCCTTTAACCCATTCATCTTGATTTGCATACCGTTCTATGTCAGGAATTCTGTGATGTATATAAGGAGATGACTTATTTTTTAACCTTCTTTCACAAATGAAACCAAAGGGGTCATAAGGGACCCAACGGAAAGATGTCTGGAATTTTCTCTCTCATATAAGTTCTGCATCTCTCTCAGCTTCTCTAGAATTGCAAATGAAAGGACCTAACTGGCTTTTGATCCTTAACTGTGCTTTCTTCTTTACATTGCAGAAATGGATTACATCTGAGTTATTCATCTGCCTAAAGTATTCCAAAGCAAAAATTCTCATTGGTACATATCTGGGTAACTTGAATGGATGTAATTCACATCCATAAATCCTGATAACTGTATGGTTTTGGTACAAGTACCAATCCCCAACTTTGTAACTTTTTGACAATTGCAGGGTCTTTCTTATCTCAGTACTAAGCCTGGGGGGAGAAACTCCCGTTAACAAGGTTGTAGCAGGATGTACAAATTGATCAATGAATTCTGAATAAGAGTAGGGAGAATCAGAGGACAAATGAATGATGGGGGACCAAAAAATAACAGACCTAGGATTACCTTTAGCATCAAGTTTCTGAACAGGGAAAGGGAATTTGTCTGAGTGATAGAAAATTATGAGGTGATAGATAACTGAGGAGTACTTGAACACTTTTTCATCATCTAGCCTTAAAAATTGATCATGGATTTTGTTGGCAATGAAGGAAGCATACTCATACTTAATCTCAGGAGGCTGTCCAGGGGTGAAGATAGATAGCAAAGCCAGAGTTATCTCGTCAACATACTCACTGGTATTGAATCCTAAGACAAAGGATATTACATTCACAATAAGCCTTCCCAAATGATTGAAAAAATAAAAACCATAGGGGGGAGTCCCTTTTGGCTGATGCTCAGGTAACATGAAGTACTGACACATTGCTTTCAATTTTTCTGGAGTTAACAGTCTGGTTTTCTCAATTAGCCCTTCCAAGGGATAGAGTTAATTCATGTACGCTCAAATTGTAATACAAAAGATTGATATCTAGGTTATAGGGAACAAACACTTTAATTGTGAGCTAATACAGCTTCATCAGGTCATTGTGAGCCGACAATAATGAATGATATCAGTGGAAAACGTGGAATCAGAGGAATGAATACCTAGAGATTGGATTCTGCCAACCAAATACAAGATCTTGCCCCTTTGAGTATTCGTCTCTGCAGCGACAGAAACTCAAACGGGGACTTTCATCGAAATGCAGGTCTTTTATTTGGAAATCTTCATCTATGAGAGGCAAGTAGTCTAGGTCTCGGTGAGGAGCATTCAAAGGAGTGACGTTTAGAGCCGTAGGGGCCTCCATCTTGGTTCTTGTGGATTCAAAATGGAGGTTTCAGTTTTTCTTGCAGACCGGACGGGATATCGGACAAAAGAAGAAATTTGGGACAAATTGCAGGTTTGGGAAGTAAATTCACAGGTTTTAACTCTTCAATGAGGACTCAGAGAGGATTTTTAACCACTTTTTCAGAGAAAACACAAGAAATTGCTTAACTATGTTTTATAAGTACGATAAATACCGCTTTTAATGAAAACCTGTTCTTCAACGTAATGGACAATGGCAACGCTTCTTCAACACTACGCAAATGGAATTTCGTAATTTGATGTATTCATGCTGGAATTTTGAAATTTGCAGCGGGAGCTTAGTCTCTTTCGAAAACCAAAATAACTAAAAAAACGCGAAAAATGGCTTAAAAACAAGTCAAAGGGGTTTTTGTCGTTTTCGAGGCGATGACGTCATTCGACGTACGGGGTGACGTAAGGGAGTGGGACCGGCGGTATTTGATAAGCGGTAAGCGGTGAGCCCGCACCGCTTCTGGAGGAAGGCGGTAAAAATCGCAATGGCAGCGATTCCACAGGCTGCTTGCCACGTGGAATGCTGAATAGTCAAACCCGCTCATTCCCCGCTGGCTAAAAAACTCACATGCGATGGGTAGCGGGATTGATCGGGACCGTTAATCAATGGAGGAATGATCTGACGGCTGGAGGAAAGGGAAACTTGTGCGGTTTGGAAAGTGGGCCCGTCGAGGTTTAAATAAGCTTTGACGTGTAATTTAATCACCCCGGGGAGAAGCTAATAGGCGCGAATGGTTGTTAATTAGTCCAAATGACTAATTAACCCCGTGAATTTTATAAAAGGAATTGCGGCGGGGTTTGGCCATGTGGAATACCACGTGGAATGCTGAATATGGTGGCGCGGGATTCAATCGTAATCTTTTCTTGTTTTTGGTGTTAAAACACATATGTTATGTGTTTAACGCTTTTCTTCATATATTTTATTATACGATGAATAAATTAATATAATTAATTCATCATAGGGGCGGAATGTATATATAAGGTTAGAGTTTTACCAAAGGGCTTTATAAAGCGGGGTATTTAAATGCGCGGGACTATATATGCTTTGGTAAAACATTATAATAAGAGGGTTTTGGGGATATTTATTAGAAAAGGGAGTTATATACATAAGAAAAAGGGATTTCACTAGGGATTTAATATAATAGAGTTAGGTGTTAGCATGAAAAAGGACAAGGAAAATCAAAACATCTTTGTATATCTAAGAAAGTGGAAACTTATGAAGTAAATTGCACATTTTATCTTCAACACTTAAGCTTAGAATAACAAGTTGTCTTGAGGAATTTTATGGAATGTTGCATCAGTTTCCTAAGTAAAATAGGATTTTACTTAGGAAAAAGTTAAAGATGGAAGATAACAATGATGAATTATTTCAAGTGCTTAGGTCTTTTTGATCATTAGGCCGAGGGTCCGGTCCCTCCAGAAGTCAAGGAAATGCCTTGAGCCCCTTTGATCTCAAATTACCTTAGTACTTTGGGGGAAATTAGTAAAACTCTTGAGGGGGAAAAATGATGAGGGAGGTTAATGAATTTGACTTTGCTTGCTGTGATTTTCCAGTGTATTTCATGCTTCAGTACTTATGATGAAAGTAAATGATTAACCAACATGTAGCAGCACCATTGCCATTGTACATATCATGTTTTTCAATTTCGTTGTAAGTGTGTGCTTTTTGTGCCTTGTAGTCTTTTCTTCGTATGGGGCCGAGGCGAAGAGGCTACTAATCTGAAGAGGGATTTCAGTTTGATTTGAGTTTGTTTAGTCGGTTGTTTCGAGTCATTTACGTTTCCAAGAAGTTGAGTCGAGTTTAAGTTAAAGTTTCGATCAAATAAATTCGGTTAATGGTTTTTAGTGTTTTCTCGAATAATGGATTCCATAGCCCAATGGAAAGGCACTGGTCTGCTCTTCCAGAGATCTGCCGTTCCTGGCACCTCCAAGGATCTACCATCCCCATTGGAGCCAATGTTAGAGTCGGACTTTGCAGCCCTCCGTCAGAGATCATTTCTCTATTTGCATTTCATTGTTTAGGAGTCTCATTCCATTCTTCCATTTGCATTTCGTTAGGAGCATGCCACTGACTGATGGAAGGGTTTGGTTTTCTTGTTTTCCCTCATGCTTGTACCTGCTGGGTTGGTTAAAAATCCTCAAGATCAATCAAAGTTCAGTTCATGTCATTCACAGTCATAAATGGTTCTTTTGGTCAAAAGAGTCTTTTAGTTTTGAGTCTAGGGGTCAGTATATTGACATGTTTAATAAATGCTCGCAGGCCATGAGGATGGTTTTCAAAGAAGTTCTCATTCCAAATTTCATCATTAAACATATTCGAAGACATTTCTTGTTCAAAACTCTGTTTTGAATAAGAAATTGTTGAATTCATGTTTTGTAATAATCATGTATTTTTCGTTTTGAAGATTTCAAAGCAGGCTCTGGTTTTCCTTTGCCAAACATCAACGCCAATATCCCTGCAAAAATCAAATAATTTCATCAGTCCAAACTCAGAAATTCAGTGAAAAAGTAGAAGACAGAGGTTTCATTAAATGACAAAGTGCTAAAATAGAAAAACATTACAAAGTGGGTTTTTGGAGGAAGAAAAAATGAAAGCCATCACTTGCAAGATATTTCTCAAAGTCCTATAAACCATTTTCATCAGGAAACATTTAAAAATTTTCATAGAAAAGTCGAAATTTGAGGTTGAAGAGCAAACTGGCATTTTAGAGGCCGTGACTGTGAGTTATCATTTGCGCGCGGCGCATACAAAGGAGGCGCGGTGCATAGAATGCGCGCGACGCACTAGGCGAAGGTTGGCAGTGTAATTTTGTGCAGGCACAGCGCACCAAACCAACGCGGCGCACTGGGTGTGCGCGTGGCGCATTGAGCCATCAAGCTCGAAATCCATCCAAACTCTGCAATTTTCCAAAATCAAACAATTTTTTCCGCTCCAAGTAAGTTTGTCCAAGTTTTCTCAATGATTTTTGACTATGGTGCTGTGGTTTAGAAGCAAAGAAGTCAGTGTTTGAATGGTGAAAGATTTAACCCTATAACCACATCCAAATTCTCTCCAAGGGTTAAAGGGAGGTGTTTCAAAACGTGAAATTTGGTGCTTCAATTCTCATTTCATTGATATATATGCTCTTGCCATTTACTTTCATTGGTGTCACTGCTAGTTTTGTCACATTTTACACCACAGTCTCACAGTCTCTCTCCTAAATCCATCACTGCTGTCACTGTTATTATCATTGTCTCACTTCTATTATTATGGTTGTTATAGCACAGCCCCATTGTTATTCCTCTATCCCATATCCCTGTATCCTTTGATCCCCATGTGAAATCCCAAACCCTATCACTTGTTACCTCCTTTCCTTAATTGATTAAAATTTAAATTTCCACAAGTTTCAATGGCTGTTTTCATATCTTTGATTGTACTTTTTCCATTTGAATAAATCTTGTTTCTATCACATCACAAGTCCCATCATTATCACCTATTCCCATACCATTTGTAAAGGTGTGTAATCTCAACATTTTCCAAAGCAGTGAGTAAATGTTGGTCCTTTCCGAAGTCACTTGACAACCCATTTTGTTCACTTTGACACTTCCTTGCAGCCTCTCCATTTTATGTGACACATTTGGGCATTGAAACAAATACACCAATTTGGTCATTTTCTAAACAACCAAGCATACAGTTGACAAACACATTTCAGCATTATGTTAGAGACAGATTCTTCATATGAGCAGGGGTACAAGCAGGATAGTGACTCTACAGCATAACTTAATGTGCCAAGGAGATCTCACAAAAGTGGCAGGCATGTCAGGGAAGAACCCACTTCTTTGACACAATTACAGGCTTGCCCGCTTACAATGGATTGTTTTCAGTGTTAGTCATCTTTCCAGTATTGTGAGATGATTGCCCGAACTTAGCATCATCATGAGTTAGCTCGCCTATTTGTCCTTCATTTGCATAATGGTCGTGTAAGCCTTGCTAGAGTGAATTTCACTCTGTCACCAGAGACTATTTCTGAGGCGACCGGGATACCAAACATCGGGGAAGAGTGGAATAAATGGCAGCAGTTGGAGAGGGCATATTATGAGCCTTACATCAGACCTGGATATCTGAGGCAGCTGAGCAGGGTATTTCCTTTCCGGTTTCTGAAAGATGAGTATGCACCATTGATGAAACTTATCATTAGGTACTTCAGTTGTGAAGGGCGCTTTTCACGCTTGTATGCGTATCACATCCAGCTGTTGATGCATTTCACGAGAGTGTGTGTAATGAGCATTCCATACTTCATGTACCGTAACATAGAGTGGATGACTTTCCTTGTACAGAAGAAGACCCCAGCACAGCAGCATAACAACATTTACCATTACATGCTTATCAAAATCATGGTGGTACATCAGCTCGCATAGCAAGGCATCGCATGGGATGAGTTCATTTCCCGTGATTTCTTTGCAGCGCCACATCCTCCTGAGGTTGTTCATGATGGGGGAGAGCCTTCACACCAGTTTGATGTTTCCGAGTTTGATCCTATCAGTGCTCCGGTGTATGTGACATATCAGAGAGGCCACAAAGCCTTATTTGCAGCAGCACGACGAGTACTATCTCCACCAGGGGTGGAAGGGGTCTTTCCTTCGACATCAGCACAGGTACAGGTTCAAGACAGAGGCAAGAGGCCTATGCATGATGAGGGCCCTTCAGGAGGCCAAGACACTGATTTTATACTCATCGATGTTGATGTGAGCTCTCCTAGCTCAAAGCTCAAAGAAATCATCTAGGAACAAAAGGCAGAGATTGATACTTTGACCGTGAAGTTGTAGAGATCTCAGTGGGTTATACATTATTTGGAGTAGCGCAATAAACAACTGGAGGATCAGCATACACTTGTAGAGTTGCGGCAAATTCGGGAAGACCGTGCATTGGCCCGAAAGAGACCAGGTGACATGACATCGGTTGAGCGAGAGACCTGCCTCACGCATGTTAACATTCATTTGGAGAAGCTCTTGGTGAAGGCCAATAGGGACAAAGACATGCTCAGACATATGAAGAATCATTATTGGGCCCGCACGCACGTTTGCAGAGCAAAAATGAAGATCCTGAAGACAAGGTTGAGCAAGGCACTGAAACGTCGAAAGAGGCCAGATTCACTCTGAATCTTGGCCGAGGATTCATTGGATAAGCATGAGACATGATGGGAGACCTTCACTCCAAATTTCAGCAAATTTGGAGAATTTTTTGTCATTTTGAAAATTTTGGTTACAAAACAGGTTTTTCCGCCCAATGCGTCACGCCACCCGACGCACGCTTATGATTGGGACATCTTCTGGAGGGTAGCTTTACATTTTTGGATTTTTAATGATACATTATGTATTTTCAGGAGTGGCCGAAGCATTTCATCACATTCTGGGCTGCCTAAAGGGCCAAAAACACCATGAAAATCACCTTTATGCCACCTTTTGCACCAGCAGGAAGTACTCTTGGAAGAATGAATTTTTGGAGGGGAAATTGAGCTCCAAATTGAAAAATTCCACTTGGGTTGGATAGAAGACATCCAGGGCTTTCCAACGAGCTATCATGAGCTCAATTTAGACTTCGAGAAGTGCTCCAAAAGTAGGTCCACAGTAGCGCGGCGCATAGAGGAATTCAGCATATTTTTCACCTTCCAGCTCAGAAATTCGGCCAGTATTGACTAGTCTCACCTCTTGATGTAATTTTTGATCAAGCTTGATCTAATTTGGTAACCATGATGTAATTTTGGCATGTATTTACTTTTTCTAGATGATTCATTCACCTAAAAGTGAAAATCAAGTGAATGGATCAGTTTCCTAGCATATAGAGGCAAGTTGTTTGGCTGCCTAGATTTTAGCTCTTTGTTTAGAATTGGTTCAAACTGCTCCTAGAAGCATGAGCTCGACCCCTAGAGGCATGGGAAGGGGTTAGACTTGTCTATTTATTGTATTTTCTGAGACACTTTCAGGGTTGGACTCTTGGGAAAAGTTTGGCACTCCATTGTACATCCATATTTCAGTTTTTGGCAAAGGAAAGACCAGAGTTTTGCAGCACTTGTTGGGATCCTTGTGGCTTCTGAGTTTTGATGATGTTTCTTCTCATTTTATTGTAAGTTTCATTAATTTTATATGTATGCCATCCTTCTCTATGCTTCTGAATTAAACAAATGAGTATTTGAGGTAGAATTCATTGATTTGCTGGTGCTCTGCCTTAGACTTTTGTTTAATTTTATATGTTTTCGTCAGTTTGAAGAGGATCCTTGTACTCTCTTTCCCTATTCAGCTCCTCAGCAGTATTTTCCATCCATTCATTAGATCTTAGACATCAAATCCATTGCCTACCCTGCCCCAACTTGAATTCTGCAAGATCTGGCCTCATCCCCAAGCCCAAAAATTGTTTTTCCCTTTTTTCCAACAAAAACCCCTAAAAATCAAAATCAAACCCTCCTGTTTGTTTATCTAGCCTAAGATCAGTTTTTCTTTTATTCATCTCAAGCCCCTTTGAATATTTTCATCGAGATTGACTCGGAGAGAGCCCTCTCCTGTCCTCGTAGGGCTAGCTACGAGGCTGAGCGTGGTTTGGTGTTGTCCTTCTTCTGCCTTATTTCAGCCTAAGGTGGTTTTGGGAACTAGCGGTCCCTTTGAGGAGTACTTTTGTTGCTATCAATGCCAAAGAGGGAGATTGTTGATCAGCAGTTGTCATTGATGTCAGCCCAAGCAGCACCAGGGGCTAACCCAATATTGAATGAGAATTTTGACCTACCAAATTAATATATTCTAGGTAAATAATGTTTTTATGGTTTCTACTTGTCGAGATGTTTCTGTTGATATATGTCACGCCATGTAATTCTTCACGGTTTGAGAGATATTCATGTTTGAAGTTTGTACCCCCAGTTAGTGGGCTAAAACCCCATGGGGTTGGGGCATGGGTCATTGAAAAGTCATAATTAATATTTTTTAAGCTCCTAAGATCCCTCCCACTTTCACTTGTTGAAGCCCCTCTCAACTTAAGCATTTATATAAATTGTGATCTTCTTTTCCTCCTTAGGCAAGGGATTTCGCCATCTGAAATAGGTCATCGTGGAATTTGTGCTCTAAATTTTTTTCTACAAAGGTTCAGAAGTTGAAATATTATGAGGCGAAGCCAAAATCCTAAGGAAGCTTCTGTAAAAATTTTATATCAAGGTACGCAATATTTTTGGAGATATGATTTGTGGAAGTCAGGGTTTTTGAAGGCTCCTAAAATTCATCTCAAAGAAGTAACCTTGATAAATTCGTCATAACTCTCTCTCTGAGTATCGGATTGGAATTCCGTAAAAATTGGTGGATATTACACAGTCTGTAATTTTCTCTCTATCAATTTTAGAGCCAAATGAAGAAACAGTGACATGTGGCACACCGTACAAGTGCGCTCTACTGAAACAATCCATAATTAGGGCGTTGTGAGAGATTGGGTATAAATCTCTCTTGAAGAATCCAAATTGGGTCAGACCTGTGGCATTGGAAAGATAACTTAGAGGACTACTATAGGACAAAAAATCAGATATTTAGGATCTGAAATAACAGAGATACACCAGATTCAATATCGAGCTCCTAGAAGGCAAGAAAAATCTAGATCATGTGTTGTCAAGGGTTGCAAAGGACCAGACTTTCTATGGCAGCAAAGCAAAGCAAGGTGCAGCAGAGGGTAGCATGAAAAGAGCAGCAAGAAGTTCTTCATATGAAGTATTCAAGTGGGCAGCACTACATACAATCATTGTAAAGGTATCATTGTACTTAGTCATTGTAAATACATTATTGTATAAATTGTACTAGTATCTATCTGCCAAGGGTTGAAGAGGCAGTGTTGGGAGGTCTAGGATCATCATTAGGTGGTCGTGTCAAATTTGGGGTTATGGTCTAGTATATATTCTTCTTCTACATCATTTTATATCATTGTAAAGTGGACCATTTTCCCTAGTACGGGAGTCCATTCATCTTTTATTCTTCTATAGGGTGGTAGGGTGGTGCTAGGGTGAATTTTAGCTCATTGGGTGTTGGGGCATCCATTCAGTTGACTACTGAAGTATATTGGGCATTGGATCATCCATCCAATGGGAGCTAGAGAAGAATTCTTTTCTAGATTCTAGGAAGTTGGAGCTTTATTTTCAATTGGAGTTGAATACTAAAGAATTATTAGAAAATCTTTAGGTGGTTTTTGTCCCGGAGTGGGTTTTCACCTTAAAAACTATGTGCATTGGTGTTCCTCTTGTTTGCTGCTATCATTGTACAAACACTGATAATAATTGAAGATTAACTAATTCTCTAATTGAAAGGAATACTGATTCACCCCCCCCCTCTTAGTATTTCCAACAGTTTCTTCCACATCACAAGCCATCCAGCCAGTAAAACCAATGAAATATGTGATAGAGCATCCAGAGGATTGGGGTGAAATCCTGTTGATTACCACGCAAGCAATAACAACCAGGATGTGTGGTTCCCACTCGTTCTCTCCCACAAGCACAAATAAAAAAGTCAAATATTATAAACTGGGAAGGTGCCACAACGAATAGTTATTTAATTTTTAAAATATCTTATTTAAGTTTGAATTTTAAATGGTTACATTCAAGATAGTTACTAAGAAAATTACTTGTCAGATTGTTATTTAAGACCTCGTTTCCCGTTAAGGGGGGTTTGTTGACAAAAATGTGAATTTTCTAATTTTTTGCAAAACTACTTGTACATGATACACAATTTTTATTTACATCTCTAAAATTTGATCCTTATGTTTTGAAGAAATCTTGTTTGTTTGTTATTTATTTTGATTAAAAATTGTTGAAACTAAATCCGAGGATTGTCCTCATTTAGAGAATAATACGTTTCATTTTGATGATTTGGTATATATTAGCAGACATAGGACTGAATGATCAACGCTTGATTATTGTTAGTTGAAATCTTGTCTCCGACTTAGCAATATTTGGTGTTCTATATTAGCGATTGTAACAATGTTGTGCTATAATGTTTTTCCTAATAGCACTAGTGTTTCAGAAATCTCAATGTTTTACTATGTTCTTTGTAGATTCTAGTTTCAATAAATATTATTGAATGCATTCATCTACAAAGGCTTAAAGGAGAAGAACACTAATATTTTTTTTACTTTTTGCATACATATTTATTCAATACTCAAATGACTAGTATATTTTATTTTTGTGTTTATTTTTTATTTTGTTTTTCTTCTTCAACTCTCTCATTATATTATTTTAAATTTGTATGTTAAACTTTGTTGTTACATTTGGACTGTAATTTTATGATATTGATTGTGGGTCTAGTCTTACTTTTCATTTCTGTTAATGCCATGATCTACTACAATGAAGAATTATCTATATATGACCTTATTTTATTCATTTATTGAAAATCATATAACTAAATATTTTCCTCTACCCCCTGTAGTGCATTGGAGGTCAGCCATAGCACTTGAAGTAGGAGGGCTTCCTAGTCCTTAGTGAATGCACTTTCAAGTCGTTCATATGTGGGGACAATTTAAGCACTAACAATATCCTTGTCTTTATCTTTTGTACTTTTGATTTGTTCTAATAGCCTTTGATTCAGGTCTTTTAAGCGCAAATTTTCTTTTTCTTACTCTGATAGATTCTCGTTAAAATCCTTCTCGAGACACTCTTTTTATTCTTCTATTTTTTTCCTTGTAATTTTGGAATTTTTGACCTTCTCGAGTAATTTTTTACTATGATATCTTAGATTCCAAATTTCTTTGTTAATTTTTTTTATTCTTTGTAAAATCGATCTTCGAGAGCATTATATTTCTTTTCTGATGCTTCATTTTTTCGCTGAAGTTCTGCAAGTTCTTCCTTCAATATTTTAATTTGCATCTTCTCATTATCTTGACGTTATTCTGTACTAAATAAACTTCTACATGCTAGACAACTTAATTTGATTTTTTTTTTAATATATGTATATCTAATTTCATTTAGACAAAATCGACATTTAGTCCAAAATGTTGACATGTATGTGGAACTCATCTTAACTGCTTCCTTTTCCTCTTAAATGAGATTTAAGAATATGATATTATATTCTCTTTTTTACTTTTCCCAAATGATCTTGTTATTTTTCACTATAATAACTTTTCCAAAAATAAAAACTCCTTTTTGAATGGGCATTATTATTATTATTATTAAAACACATGCACGCACACACACACACACACATATATATATGGTCCCTTTTTTATAATATGTTGATGAAATACTTTATTACTTTATTAAAGTATTTCTTATGGGTACCCCTTTTAATAAATTATAAAATCTTTTTTTATCATTATAAACTACCTATGTGTATATAAATAAACCTTAATTAATTAACTTTTAATTGCATGGCTTTATCTGTCCAAATTCACTGACTTTTTCGATGGACATGATATTCGTGAGGCGGGACGTCATTATACACATATACAAAATGGTTTGTATCTCCAATTTGGAGTTGAGACACCATTGTATGAGTTATAGAAGCGGTCAGTGACAAGGCAGTGGTGGGTGATGTGATAGATATGTAGAAATAAATAGCGAAATGGTTCGACGTGTATGGAGGTGAGGAAGAAGACAACTGTAATGAGTGGATGTGTGACTATAAGAATTATCACGTTGAGGAGGTACGTGCACGGAGAGTGTAGTAGGTAATGACTAAGACTTCACTGTGACAAGGGCTGGTTTTCTATCGTCGACGATGAATAGACATAGACATGGATGAGCAGGGATGACCTGCGGTGGGGGATGATTTTGTGGAAGCGGAGATGATTTGTTGTTGGCGTGGGAAATTTTTGCATAAAGTGACGATAGTTTCTTGTAAAAATGAAACTGCGATAGAGACAACATGGTTGCATCGACAGTGAGTTGTTGGGTGGCTACCAACGGGAGTGACTGTCATTTTTTATATAATTTTTTAAAAACATTTATAATTTTTTTTTACTCTATATATATATATATATGATGATGATGATTATGGTTAACGTCCACTGAGACCAAACTTGGTTTATCGGACCTATAATTTTCTTAGTTTTTAATTGTTTGGCTTCTCGTCTTTCTTAGCGAGATTGGTGTTGTAGCTTTATTTTTCTTCTCTATGGTCTTCCAACTTCCTTTATCTTGCAACTCCTTTATCTTTTCGGATCCTTGGGATTCAGGATATAGGAGATATTTTTTGCTGCTAAGTGAATATTTCCTTTGTGCGATATTCGAATCCTCATAATTGTTGATGCTTGAAGGGTTGTCGAGTTCATTTGTTTGTTGTTGGGCGAGGCTTTCCCCCTGCTTGTCTTGAGGGTTGTTTCTTTCTTGCCTGATTTCTTGTGATTCAGAGTTTTTTGGAGAGTATTCTTCCTTAATGACAATGTAATGTTCCTTTTGTGCTCCTTCCCACCATTAAGATCTATGGTGATTCTTTCTAGAAGATTTTTTCTGGGAGACTTTTGGGCAAATTTTGGCTAGATGGCCATTCTCAAAGCAGGATCGACATCTCAAGAGGACACTTTCATAGTCGAGTTTCTGGTTCCATACATAGTCTTTTCTTGTTAGCATTATTTCAACTAGGAATCTAGCGCTGAAGTCCATTTCTACATAGATGCGTGCATAGGTGGTTCTAACATATTACTCTGTTTCTGGGTACCTGCAGTAAAATTCCCAATTTCATTTCTAATGGCTTTTAGCGAGGAGAGATTCCAGAGATGCAAAGGTAGGTTTGGGAATCTGATCCAAACTGGTGTTGAGGTTATGACTGGTGTTGAGGGATCGAATGATGGGTTCCATGGCTTCATGAATAGGCCCGATTTTTCCCAAAACCAAGGGCTAGAATCTAAAATGCATTGTCTGCTTTCATAATTTTCATAATCTACTATAAAGAAACCCTTAGCATAGGGGTAGATATTAATTTCATCAGAAATGATAGGCTTCCATACCTCCAAGATCCAACTGTGGAGAGCTGTCAGCCGTGGCCAAAAGCCATTAAATCGGCAGATTAAGGCACTTTCAGAAAACTTCAAGGCCTCATCCAGTGAGGCCTTGACCACCTGCACAGTGGGAGCTGGGGCTTCACTGATAATATGGGCAGGAGCTTGACTCTCAGATGCAGACGAAACTGGGCTGGAAATTATCTTTGTGAATCTGGGAGCCATACTGCCGAAGAGATGCTATCGAACCCTATGGAAGAGATGCGAAACCCATTTGATGAACCCGAAAATTAGAACCGCAGACCTAATTCCACTGTTATCGCAAAACCGTAGAATCGAACTTAGAACCATGAAGATGTAATGTATTTGCGAGATTTAATATTTGATATTTGCAATGTCATAGATATAATATGTGCGAGCTCAATGTATTTTCCTACCAATGCATATCCATAGATCATGTGAAGCTCTTCTCACCGTAGAGATCAAATATCAGTTGTCATATATAAATTAATAATGTCGTAGCTGCCCTAAGATATGAGCACCCTGAGCACCGCAGAGATACGAGCTCATAATGGCGCCGCAGATATTAAATGCATCCGAGCACCGCAGAGATTGAATGCATCTGAGCACAGGAGATATTTAACGCATTCGAGCACCGCAGAGATTAAATGCATTTGAGCACCATAGAGATTGAATGCATCCGAGCATAGGAGGAAAGATTCGAGTCGAAATCCGCAGTCATGAATACTTTCGTGCACAGACGAAGAGCGAGGTTGCTAGAGTTTAAAATTTGCTGGAGCTGTAGCCATGCAGAGGATATTTCACGATATATATATATATATATATATATATATATATATATATATATATATATATATATATATATATATATATATATATATATATATATATATATATAGATGTATGTATGTATGTATTTATTTATTTATTTATTTTTATTTTATGAATTATATTTTTATATGATTTTATTTAATACAATTTTTCATTTTTTTTTTAATATCCTTTTTTTTTCTTGTATATAATTTTTTTTTTCCTTTTAGAGTATATATATATATATATATATATATGGCCAAAGGCCTCATGACAAATCCACCAGAATGGAGAACCTTCAACTATATAGTGAAACGCTTTATTACGACGACAATTATGTTGACGAAGACTTTAATGTCCAATGGATGGGATCAGAGATTGTGGCTCTAATATCAATGTAACGAATAAAGTTCATATAATTTAATGGTATTCTCTAATACCAATGTAATGAACAAGGTTTGTATACGCTGTGGAATAATTCACTGACTGAAATATATAAGTATCCATCGTATCACAAGTAGTAATTACATATAATAATTGTTGAATGTACAAAAGATGTGTGAAATGATTACAATGAGGGTCTGCTTATATACCTGGGTAGGTTCTCTTTCATGAATGGTGATGTTTCTAAGACGTGCCTCTTCATTACTAACTAACAAAATATTAGTTAATTAATTATTATTTATTATTATTATATCTATGTTTACATTTATCATTTTTATATGAATTATATTCATAACAACCATCAATTAACAAGCCCTATAGTCAAGATGTTCCACGATAATGGTAGTTTTGTTTACTGCCACCGACTAACAAGGAAGAACCAAAGGTTGGGAATTTATAAAAAGTGTCAGGAAGTCCCATCAACTAACAGGCCCAATAGGCAATATATTTCATAACAATTGAAGTTTTCTTATCT
Source organism: Pinus albicaulis (assembly GCA_034641835.2). NCBI lineage: Eukaryota > Viridiplantae > Streptophyta > Pinopsida > Pinales > Pinaceae > Pinus > Pinus albicaulis. The sequence goes on from JAXQQM020069101.1 coordinate 28,745, forward strand.
CCATCACTGTTGTCGATTTTGTTCACCTCCCTTGTGTTAAAGAAAGAAAGTGTCGATGGTTGTAGGGTGTTCAATAGGGATATCACCTATTAATTTTGGGCTTTTTTTATAGAGTGGGTCCTATGGTTTGTTCCTTTTAGAACCTCGAAGCTGACGTGATTTGGTAATGAATACGACCAATCAACATCATATTGGTATCAGAGCAATAAAAAATGGCAGATCGATGAGGAGAATTTAGAAGAAAATCTTGAGGAGTAGGTTGAGGGATACCTGTAGAAAATGTAGGTTTACAAATGGAGGTAAGATTCCTTTAAGAAATAATGGCAAGCCTGGAGGTTGCATAAAGGAGAGGAGCCAACACAAGAGATTTCTGTGAAGTAGAGGAAGAATCTTCCACTAAGGAAGAAGTAGAAGAATAATATAAGAGAAAGTGATGAGAATGATAACCAAGATGATTTCTAGATAAAAAATGGAGGTACCAATGTATAAATGTAACCTAAATGTTGATGAGATAATGGATTGGATCAATTATTTATATAAATATTTTTCTTATGAGGATGTTGATAACGGTAATCCTAGTAATGTAGTTAGCGACTAGACTAAAAGGCCATGCAACCCTATGGTGGGATGAAGTGAAAGAAAAACATAAAAGGAAAGTAAAAAATTAAAAGCTGGGATAGAATGGTGGAAAAATTTAAAGGTAAGTTCTTACCCAAATATTATCAGTTAAATATTTTAAACAATTACAAAATCTTGGGCAAAATTCTATGTCAATACAGTGAGGAGTTTTATAAATTGAGTAATTTTATCATTCAATTAGAGATTATCACTTTAGATATTTTCCCTTGGATACCAATTAGATCACTTTCGTTTCCTTCTGAGTTAAATCCTATGAAGATATATTGAAAATTAAAGGTCATAGTTCCTAATGATTGTAACCATTGGACCTCTAACACAACATCAACATCGCTAATTTGTATAGCAATCATGGGACTATCCAACAAATACTCCCCCATATTGAGCTTAATACTATGGTACTTCCCTAGAAAATTCATGGCTCATCCATTTCAATCATTAATTGAAACTATGGTGTTGGATATATGAAACAATTGAATGGTTTTGCTAATTTGTAATTGATGAAGTTATGGATATTTCCTTAATCAATCAACACTGCTAGGATTTTTTGTTTTGATATATCCTTGTATCTTGAGGATTTTTAGAGTATTTGTGCCAACCAATGCATGACATGATAAGGTTGGAGTAGTCTCTTCTAGCTCTAGATCTTGTGACAGTTCCAATTTTTTATCTTCTTCTTCTTTAGAGTATATGTAGAATAATGTCTTCTCAACATATTTATGCCTCTTATTGTACTTGTTGTCACATTTGAAACAAATTCCCTTTTATATTCTTTCATTCATTTGATGAGGAGTCAAACTTGTTGGTTTAAGAGAGGGATCATGATCTTTTTTATAGTTATTAGTGACTGATATTCTAGTGGGCATATTTTTACTTTCAACTTTCCTTGATAGATCAAAGAATGCTCTATATATTTAGGTTCAAATATACATACCTCATGTTGGATGCTTTCCTTTAAAGTTCCCATGAAGAGGTCTAACAAATTATCCTCTGAAATATTCTTTACTTTGAGACTTAATTTTTGGATTTATCAAATATTTATTAATAGACTAGATAATGCATTGCTCTTAATATCCCCATAATGTGCTATCAATTCCACTATAAAAATGGACCAATATATAATAGAATCCTTTTTAATATCACAAAGTAATTAATACCATACATGTTGGTATTATTCTAAGAACATGGATGTAATAGTTACCTTTTGTCAGGATTCCACTTGGTGCAGATCAAAGTATTTCTCCATCTGAAATATTCATTTTATAGGATAATTACAACAAAAAATCCTCATATCAATATTTAGAATGTAGTTGTTCTTTCATACTAACTTGAAGCCTTGATGATGTGGATCTTGGATTTAAAATTGATGATTATGTTCTATGGTTCAATATTGGTTTTCTCCAATTGTGATCAAATACTCCCCATATGAGATTGATTCTTAACACCATGTTTCTCCTTGTGTTCTTGATTTCCTTGGATCTCCACATTCCTTTTAGGAAGATATTGTAATGGATTTCTTTTAATTATTTTATTTATTCCTTAATGGATTTTGTATATATTCCTTGAAAATTTTCATTTATTCCTTATTTTCATTCATATTCTTTTCAATTTCTCTTTTAATATTTTTTTGAGAACCTAGTAAATCAACCTTTTTCAACATGCCACCATTTATTTCATTAAGTTTCATCTCTAATTGAGATACCCTAAATTATAAAATTCCACTTTCCTCTTGAGTCAAGGATGGACCATTGACACAATTAATCAATGTAGTAGCCTTCTTTGGAGGCATACAAGAAAATAATAATACTACTCCTCTTTATCACAACTTTTAATCACCGAAGAAAAAATGACCTTCTAATAAATAGTTCGGTCACTAATAAGTTATATAACTTAATTTGAAGAATATTAGAATGGTTTTAGCCCTTTTAGATCTCTTTTTTTAATACTCTCATATTTCTTTTCTGCAATTCCACACTTGTGAACTAATTTTTATGTTACAAGTGAAAGTCATGGTACCTTTCCCAAAACTTTCTGATTTTTTGGCCTCTTCCTAGGAGAAACAATGTATAGCATTCCACGTGTCCAATTTTTCAAATATAATTATGAAATTTGTACCTAAAGTAATTCTACATGTCTCCTAAAATACCTGAACATTTCATAGTACAAAAGTTTCTAAACAAGAAGATATACCAAAATTACCAATCTAATTTGTTTAAAATTTATTTCAGGATTATGCACTAACCCTAACTTCCACAGGGTATAAATCCAAAAATATAGTGAACCAAATTCTAAAAATTGAATGAGTCATTGCATGAGAATTCACCTTAATATGGTCCAAGTTTCACTGTATGCAACCTCATAGAAAAAAAATAAAATATATATATATATATATATATATATATATATATTGCAAAAATTCCATACTAACCTATTTGAAACTAATTTAAGGGGCATTTAGGAACCTAGAATTATTTAGAGGATATATTTGAAAGTGTACTGATAAAATATCTAAAATTTGAACTAGATGTTCACCATTATCTCATCTCAAACTTATCCAAGTTTCATGTTCTAAAACCTCACAAAACAAATTATAGCTAAAATGTCAAAATAACATGTTTGAGATTGATTCTAGGATCATTCAGAAACCCTAAATTCCTTGGCATATATATCATAAAATGTAGTTAAAAAATAGCTTAAATTTGAACTTGATATTACCCAATATGTCTTCTCACTATTCTCCAAGTTTCGCCATTAGAAACCTCCCAAAAAAAAATTATAGTGTGTTAGAGTCGGTCTTTACAGCATTCCACGATGACATGTTTGAATCAACAAAACCCTAGGACCATTGTCTCTAATACCAAATTTTATGAATATTTAACTTTTAAAATGATAAGAAACCAATAATTACAATCTTGTTTATTGGGGAAACATCCTTTTACAATTAATACAATATACAAGACAATATTTGATGATCTTAAGACTAGGTCTCCTAGGTGTATATATAGGAGACAATGTACAATTATAGTAAAATGGTACCATGAAAGGTTGTCAAAATGAATTCAAGTTTCATTAAAAATGTTATACATTTAAATAGAACATTTAGAGTGTTAGATTCAACTTTCGAGTTTTCTTGTACTTCTAGTAATGTTTCACCGCAACCCAAACAGATTAGGTGTCCAACATTCTCCCCCTTAATATGAAGGGGTGTATATGAGTCCAAAAAGAAAGCTAAAGTGGGAAAATGCATAGAAACCAATTGCTGAATGAAGTCTCTGAAATGGTGGTTTAAGTAAGACCACAAACCAAATGAGCTGCAATAACTCGATGTCCATACCAGCGGTGGTTTAAGGTTGAACACCAACTCTAGAACTAAAACTCAAAGCAATTTCTAGAGGATCTCCAAATCTCACTAGAAATTGAAGTCTTCTACTAGTGGAAGTGCTCTCTGATAATGGTTTGAATATGACCACAACCTGATGTCAGTTTGAATATGACTTTCAAATGATGTAGCAGAAGCCAAAGTCTTCTTCAAGTGGTGTTTTATGGTAGGCTACCAACAAAAAAACATGCTCATGGATCATGAATCTGTTATCTGGCTATAACTCTGAATTTGGCTATGGATGACTATAAATTAGGGGAATTTTGAGGTCTAAAATGGGTCTTCTAAGGAAATCATAAAATAATAATGTAAATAATAAAATAATATTAGATTACATCATCAAAGTTTAGAGGGAAAAAATAAAAAAACTACTTTTTCAACTCGTATTTTAAACTTATCTCCCTATGGGTTTACTCAAATTTCGAGCAGGAACACTCATTGGATGTAAATTTTGATTCCTCATCCAAGGACTACCCATGTTGCATAATTTGGATGGATCCTTCTACATGAAAACGTGATTTCTATCACTCTTTTTCATGTATTTCTCATTTCCATGTAGTAGGGTACATTGAAAGTATGCAACATAGGTACTTCTTGGATGAGTAATTAAATTTTGCATCGAATGAGTACTCCCACTAGAAATATGAGTAAAACCATAGGGAGATAAGTTGATAAAACAAGGTGAAAAATGTTAGGTCCCTATATTACTAGTGTAGTCCCTTATTGTTGTTAGTGTAGCCCCCTTATTGTTATTGTTGTACCCCTATAACCCCAATATTGTTATTATTGTGCCCTTACATTATTAGTGTTAGGTTGGCTAGGATTATATTTTGACCCCATGGACTCCTATATATAGAAAGAGTTTTTGTCATTTGTATCATCCACAGGGAAAATTTTAAGGATGGAAACTTATCTTAAAGATTAGAAACATTGGTGAATCTTACTAATCCATAATATGGAAACTATAAAATGATTAGTGATATTTTAGTAAAAATATTAAATATTCTAGTGATTTTATATAGTCTCTATAGAATTTTGGCGATTTTTAAGGTAAAATAATTTTTTCTTATAAAATTTGGGCGAATGACTTTTAGGAAAAAATGGGAATTGGAAAATATTTTTTTTGGAAAAAACATGGAAAATTAGCCCATCTACGAATATTATCCCCTAAAATTTTCCTTGATCATCCAAGAATTTTTCATTTATGAATGTAAAGGAGGTTTCCCCCTCGAAGTGGCTTATTTCTAAGATGTTGATCTCTATTTTATTTTATTTTTGGAGCTGGTTTCATAACATTTGGTATCAGAGCTTTGGATTCTAGGGTTTCGCTACTCCAATCAGGTCGTCATGGAATTTTCGCTATAAAATTTTTATACAAAGGTTAAAAAGCTGAAATGTTTACCGCGTGAAGAAAAAATCTAGAGGAACCTCGTGTAAAAATTTCAGATCTTGGTTTGTCATATTTTCAGAGATATGATCTGTGGAAGTTAGGGTTTTTGTAGGCTCTCGAATGTCATCTAAAAGAGGTGACCTTGGTAAAATCATCATCTCTCTGAGCATCGGATTTGAGTTCTGTAAAAATTGGTCAAAAGTAAATGGACTGTAGTTTCCTATATATCAATTGCAGAGCCAGAGGAGGAAATGGTGATACATGGCATGCCGTACAAGTTCGCTCTATAGAACCGGTCCATAATTAGGTCATTGTGGGAGATTAGGCATAACTTTGTCTTGAAGCATCCAAATCAAGTCAAAATTGTGGAATTCAAAAGAAGCTTCATAGAGATACTAGATGACCGAATTTCAGATATTGAAGATCCGAAATTATAGAGATACATTAGTTTCAATATCGAGCTCCTCAAAACCAAGAATATGGTGTGTATTTTTTTTCAAATTGGATAATTCTTGTTTGAAAATAAGTTTGAAGTGATTTCAAGGGAATATTGAAACATAGATATCAGTATTAGGTTCTAAAATGCCACCTAAAGGGAATTCAACACCCATTAAGCCTTCAGAAGGGTCTACTATGACTCATGAAGAGGAAGAAATGCAACATGACATATCAAAATTACAAGAGCAAGTGCACCAAATTTCACTCTTGAAAAGAGAAACAAAAAATGAAATGGAATTTTTGAAGAAATGCATGGAAGCTAAGATAAATAGTTTGAAGAAAGGCATGGAAGCTAACATGGATGGTTTGAAGAATGTCATGGAAGCTAAGATGGATGGCATGGAATTTGGAATGGAAGCTAAGATGGATGACATGGAAGCTAAGATCGATGAGAAAATGAAAGACAACATGGAAGACATGAAGAATGATCTAAAAGAAGACATGAAAGGTTTGAAGGAAGGTTTGACAAGGTTGATACAATAAATTATTCCAAATGGCAGAAAGATATTAGAGGAAACTCACGACGAGAACAAAATAAATGTTAATTTTGATTTCATAAACTCTAATGTTGGATTGAAGACCCACCATATTCTAAAGATCGATATGAGGAAGTTTGATGGCAAGGATCCCATAACAGGTATACTACAGATGGAGCAATATTTTTATCTCAATAGTGTTCAAAACACAAAAAAGGTACACATTCCAGCTTTATATTTAGAACCAAATACATTTGTATGGTATCTATGGCTTTGCTCCCGTAACAAAATTGTCACTTGGTCAATTTTTACGGAGGAAATGATAGCACATTATGAGGATACAAAGAGAAACACCTTCTTTATCTGATTTATAAATCTCAAACAAAAGGGTTAAGTGGTGGAGCACATTGGGGACTTCCAAAAATTGCATATAAGGGTAGTTGATATTGGAGAGGAACATGTGATTTATGACTTCATATTGGATTTAAAGGATAACATCCAACATGAGGTTCAACTTTGGGAACCCGATTCATTGGAGAAGGCATTCAGGTTGGAAAGAAAAATTGAATGTAAACTTATGGCGACAAGGAAGCCCACCACTCACATCTATAAATATGGTAGTGTTTCTACTCCTAGACTTCCACAACCTATAAGGTTGACACCACAAAGATTTGTAGAAAAAAGAGAAAAAGGGCTTTGCTACAGTTGTGATAGAAAATACACTAATGGTAATAAGTGTGCTGAGAATAAATTATTTACATAGATTGTGAAGAGGAGGAATAAAATGAAAAAGAAACTTCAAAATAAGAGGATATACACCAGGAATCAACTCTAGAGAAAGAATAAATGAGTTCGACTATATCGTGTAATGCATTGGCAGGAATTACCACTCCTCAAACTCTCAAGATAGAAGGACACATCAAGAAGGAAAAGGTAATAGTCTTGATTGATTCGGTTAGTACCCATAATTTTATTCATTGTAAGGTAGCCAAGGAATTGAATTTCTTCCTATACCCAGCACTAGAATGTCAAGCGATGTTTGCAAATGGAGGAACTATAAATTTCTCTGGAAAAGGCCATAATATCACACTAGCCATGGGGGAATATCTATTGAATATTCCAATTCTTTCCATTCCAATGGGAGGTGTTGATGTTGTACTAGGAGTACAATGGTTACAATCTATGGGACGATAGCTTTTAATTTTCAAGAAATTTTCTTGAATTTTTTTTCGGAAGGAAAGGAAGTCGAATTATGAGGTATCGTAGGGAAGCTGGGAAAGATAATAAGCTCTAATGTCATGACAAAGCTTCTGAAGAAAGAACAACGAGGCGTAATTGCACAATTATGCTCACTAGAAGTTCCAACATAAAAATCATATATTTCTCTAAATCTCCAAAATTTCTTAGACAATCATTCCAAGGTGTTTGAAACTCCCAAAGGACTCCCACCTATTCATGATCATGATCATGCTCTTCGTTTGATTCTAGGAAATGTTCCTCCAAAAATCAGGCCTTACATATAGTCCAAAAGAGAGAAATTGAACATATGATTGAAAAAAATTTAGAGGTTGGTATAATTCAACCTAGTCAAAGTTATTTCTCTACTCCAGTAGTATTGATGCACAAGAAGGATGGATTATGGCGCATGTGTCCGGATTATAGGGAGCTCAATAAGCTCACTATGAAAGATAAATTTCCCATTCCTATGATTAATGAATTATTGGATGAATTACATGGAGCAATTTATTTTACCAAGTTTGATCTTCGTTCAGGATACCATCAAATTAGAATGAAGACTCAAGATATTCTGAAAACAACATTTCGAACTCATGAGGGTCATTATGATTTTTTGGTCATGCCTTTTGGCCTTACCAATGCACCTTCTACATTTCAAGGGTTAATGAATTCCATTTTCAAATTATTCCTTAGAAAATTTGTGTTATTATTTTTTGATGATATACTAATCTACAATAGGTCTTGGAAGGATCATGTTCAACATGTTGACAGGGTGCTCAAACTATTGCATGAGAAACAATTACATGAAAAAACTTCCAAATGTTTCTTTGGAGTAAAAGAGGTGGAATATCTAGGTCATATTGTATCTTGTGAGGGTGTTAAGGTATACCCTAACAAAATTAAAGCCATTAATGAATGGAAAGTCCCCACAACCATAAAGCAGTTGCGAGGATTTCTCAGGTTAACATGGTATTATTGCAAGTTTGTTAAGAATTATGGGAGAAGAGCAGCACCTCTAACATCATTATTGAAGAAAGATGCATTTTCATGGATTCCTGAAGAAACTAATGCCTTTGAACATATTAAAGAGGAAATGTGCCTAGCACTGGTCTTAGCTATATTAGATTTCAAAAAAACCTTTATTGTGGAATGTGACACCTCGGGAAATGGAATTGGCGTTGTTTTAATGGAGGAAGCAAGACCCATTACTTTTTAAAGTTTTCCAATGAAAGGAAAGTATTTACAAAATGCTATTTATGAGAAGGAAATGTTGGCAATACCGCATGCACTAAATAAATGGCAACCTTACCTAATGGGAAGACACTTCGAGGTAAAAAATGATCATGATAGTCTTAAACACTTTTTGAAACAAAGACTATCTTTAGAAGAGCAACAACAATGGGTCACAAAGATGGTGGGTTATGACTTTGAAATCATCTACAAAAAATGGAAGCTAAATGTTGTTGCAGATGCACTCTCAAGAAAGGATGAAGAGGTAGAATAATTTCTTTGTGCCATTTCTATTATCCAACCAGATTGGATAATCAAAGCAAGGGATGAATGGAAGAAGGATGAAGAAGTGTTGACACTCATTCAAAAGTTGTAGCAAGATCCTAATATATCTGATACATTTAGTTGGAAAAATGATTGCTTATGGTATAAATATTGCTTATATATTTGTAATAATTCCCAACTAAAACAAATATTCTTTTGGAATTGCACACTTCTCCTTTAGGAGGACACTCAGGATTTTTAAAAACATACCAGAGGGTGAAGAAATAATTTTTTTGGGATGGCCTTAAATTTGATATTAAAAATTTTGTGGCGGAATGTTTGGTTTTCCAGCAAAATAAAGTTGAGACAATTAATACCTCGAGTCTTCTACAACCTTTATCCACTCCAAGTCAATGTTGGGAGAATATTTCAATGGATTTTATCACAGGTTTACCTAAGTACGAGGGAAAGAGTGTCATCATGGTGGAAGTTGATAGACTTACCAAGTATGCACACTTTTTTGCATTATCTCATCCATTTAAAGCAAGTACAGTTGCTACTGCATTTATGGAAACAATTCAAAAGCCACATGGAAACCCAAAGATTATTGTAAGCAACAACAATCCCATTTTTATTGGAAATTTTTGGATAGAATTATTTTCTTGTTTGGGTACTCAACTAGCTCATAGCTCATCTTATCATCCTCAATATGATGGTCAAACAGAGATAGTGAATGAATGTTTGGAAGGATATCTTTGTTGTTTTGCATCTGATAAAAAAACACAATGGGTCAAGTGGTTACCTCTGGCTGAATGGTGGTATAACAATTCGTTCCATACTATAGAAAAAATGACCCCATTTATGGCACTTTATGGATGTCATCCACCGTCCATCACATCATCTTTAAGAGAAAATTATAAGGTTCAAGCAGTGGAAGATCACATCAAGCATCAACAACAAGCTCTCCAACTCTTAAAGGATAACCTAAATTTGACACAAAATCAAATGAAACAACAAGCATATCAACATCGCAACGTGAGAAGCTTTGATGTAGGAGACTGGGTATTTTTACAGCTACAACCATACAAACAAATTTACCTCAAGCAAGATAATAAGGATAATAAATTATCACCAAAGTAATATGGTCCTTACAAGGTGTTGCAAAAGATTGGTACTATGGCATAAAAATTGGAGCTTCCTGCTTCTTCGCGAGTGCATTCAGTTTTCCATGTTTCATGATTAAAGAAGGTTATAGGTGACAAACTTTCAGTTCAAAAAATATTGCCAGAACTTGATGAGGAAGGAAAAATCATATTCGAACCTGAAGTATTCATGGAAACAAGAAGTCAATAGCTACGAAATTGATCAATTTCAGAGTATCTCATCAAGTAGAAAAACTTACCCATTGAAGATTCTACATGGGAGGATGAGAATTTTATATAGAAGCATCCAGAGCTACTCAAGTTTTGAGGACAACAATGTTTTGAAGGAGAGGGGCATGTTAGGTCCCTATATTACTAGTGTAGTCCCTTATTGCTGTTAGTGTAGCCCCCTTATTATTATTGTTGTACCCCTGTAACCCCAATATTGTTATTATTGTGCCCTTACATTATTAGTGTTAGGTCGGCTAGGATTATATTGTGACCCCATGGACTCCTATATATAGAAGGAGTTTTTTTCATTTGTATCATCTAATAATTGTTCATTTTTTTAATGTAAGGGAGGTTTCCCCCTTGAAGTGGCTTATTTCTAAGGCATTGATCTCTCTTTTCTTCTATTTTTGGAGCTGGTTTCATAACAAAAAAGTAGTTTTATTATTTAATTGTTTTTTAATCTTTTCACCTTTTTACCCCAAAAATGATGAATCATCCCCCATGGTTTACATTAAATTCTTGAATCCTATAGGGTCTTATAAAGTTTATTATGGTTTTACATTTTTCTTAGGAGGCCCATTTTAGACCTAAAAATTTCTCTAATGGCTCTAGGCTCTAGAAACTAGCTCTGGTTCAAGATATGGCTCAGGATTTATTGATAAATATTCAAAGCAAGTAGTTGACCATAAATTCCCTCCTTGTTAGATACAAGGTGAGAAAATGAAGAAATATTCACTAAAAGATGATTCAATACTCAAGAACAAATTTTGTGTTACGATCAATATATCTTCTTAGTAATTGAAGGCCATTTTTAAGAATTGATCCTTCCAAGGTGGATATTTGTTCTTGTAGGAGTCTTGTGTATGGATATTTTGTATGAATGATGATTTTTATTACCACAATTCTCACAAGGGTGAATATTAAAACATTGATATTTCACATGGCCAACCTGATCACAATGTTGGAATTTGAAAATCTAAAGTTGTGGAAGAGAAGAAGGTGAAGATGAATCATCCCGAAGAAACCCAACATAATGAAGATGGATGGGATCAGAGTAGTCTAGAATATGAAGGGACACATCCTTTTCATGTCCAATATCGGTTCTAGTATGTTTTTCACAACTTGTTCCTAAGGTCTGATGATGGGCTTGGGAAGTGCAGGATGAAACTATGCATCTTTATGAAAATAATTTCTTGAAGTGACCTCACAAATATGATTAATCTACGAATTTTGATGGGAGTCAGACTAAAAAATGGAGTTGTTTTGAAAAAAAACCAATTTAAAATGACAAATTTTCTTCTATATTTCATCTCGTTTTAGTTGAGACTCAAGTTGAAGAAACTCAATTGTCTCATGTGCTTGATTTAGATCGATTTTTATATCAACAATAATGGCTTTTTTTATTTTCACCATATTACTATAAGTAGATAGAATTAGAGTATTCAATAACTATAATACTCTATCAAGTCTAGCCATTATAAAATAACTCAATCTTATAAGATTAAGGTTCACAATTTCAACCCATAATGCACCTGCTTACAATGTGAATTCAACAAGTAAAATATGGATAATAGTCGATACAATATTCAAAATTGTTCACACCTAATCCTAAGGGATTGGGTTAGATTTTATATTATTGTAATTTAGTAAATAAGGAAGGCCAAGAGACATTGGGAAGTGAATCCCAATAGCCTCATCTCCATGTATAAGTACACACACAATCTCCATCTAATTCATATTCAGTTTTGCAGAGTTATCTCCTGGTCTAACATGGTATCAGAGCCAGTCCCTTTTTGGCATTCCTACCTTTGGTGTAACTCCCTCATGTTTTGCATTTTTGTAGAGTGTCATTGTGCATTCAGTTTTTTGTTTTACTGCTCCTGCCATTCTGCAATTCTGGAATAATTCTGAGTTTTTTTTCACTGAAAATTCTACCACATTTTTACTGTAAAAACAATTTTTATAGTTCTCTGCACATTTAATGTTACTGTGCAAAATAATTTTATTTTATTTTCTCTCAACTTACAGTCATCTCACATCCCTGTGCTCTCCTCACACTCCTCAGCCCTCCCTCACGCTCATGCTCACCTCCCTTCCACACCCACTCCCTCACAATCGCTCTTGGCCCCTCGGCCCCATCTCCCTGCTCTCTCACGCTCATAGCACCCATCCCCCTCACATTTTCTCTCGGTTGCTCTTCCTCGCTCCCTCACCCACTCTCCCCATCCCGCTCACGTACGCCCTCCCTCACCGGCTCTCCCCCACCCCTTCACCCACTCTCCCCATCCCCGCTCTCCCCCACCTGCTCTCCCCTGGTCTCCCCATCCCGGCTCTCGCCCTCCTTGCTCTTCCCCTGCACCCCCCCCCCCCCCCCCCCTCTCCCCACCCACTCTCCCCATCCCCCTCACCCACACTCCCTCTCTGCTCACGCCTGCCCTCCCCACCCACTCCCCCCACCCCCCTCACCTGCTCTCCCCATCCCCCCTACCCTCTCACGACCCTCCCCACCTGCTCATGGTTCTCATGGCAGCACACTCCTCCCAACCCCCCATCCCCACCTGCCCCTCTCAACCCACCGTCCCCACCCAATCGTTCCTCCCCCTCCCCTCTGCATTTTTTATTTTTATTTGGCCATAATATCATTCTTATTTCTACATAGTTTGGCCTTCCCTAGTAATCACCTTCCCCAGAAAACACCCCCACCCCCAAAAAACACCTCCACCAGAAAATACCTCCCTTAGATAATACCTCTATTTTTCCCCCAAATTTTTTACAGCATTTTTTTTTTTAAGTTTTTAACATGATAGCAAAGTATTTTTTTTTCTTCAAAAGAATGCATTCTCTCATATCTATTGTAGGAATTGTTCTCTCTGGCAAGGAGAACTATCCCGAATGGTCTCGGAAAATCAAGCACACTGTCGTTTTTAATGAGCTATGGAGAGGAATTTGTGAAGGAGAGGAGACCTTTCACCAACAAAGCCCACTTCAGATAAGGAGATCTCCATTTGGGAAAACAAGAACTGCAAGGCCTATGCCTTGATTGCAGCTTCTATAAATGAAGAGGTGAGTCACCATATTACACCATTTTCAAATGCCTATGAAGCCTTGAGCAAGCTAAAATAACTCTATGACTCACATTCAGAACTTGAAATTTTTCAATTAATGATTAAGCTATTTAGTCTTGAATTGAAAAATGGTGACCCTCTTGCTTTAGCTTCAGAAGTAAGATGTATCATGCATGAAATTAAGAACACTGGTGTAGAAGTTGATATATCTCTCATATCATATGTTAAGGCACTGTATCCGACTTACTCACATTATCTTGAGTCATTACAAGCAAGTGGAAACCTCATGAAAATCACCTTTGATTCCCTTGAGAAAAAGTTTGCAGAAAGAGAGAAAGCTTTTGGAAATATGACAGCCCCTCTATCTTCTGAAGAGGCTATATAGAGAGAAGATTCATGCTCAAGATTCTTCTAGAGGAAGGGGTGGACGAAGAGGAAGAGGAAGAAGAAATTTCAGAGGAAGGGGGGGCAGACAAACTCAAACTGAAAAATATCATCTTCATTGCATACGTTGCAATAAAGATTGGCATGATGCATCTACATGTATGTTGCCTTGGGATAAAATTGACCTACAAAGAAATTAAGAAAAAGGTAAAGCTCATGACAAAGACAAAGTTAAAGCACCTGAATCTTCTCATTATGTTGTAGCACATTGTAACAATGGAGTAACTGAAGACTTGTTTGATGTTTCATTTACTTCTTGGAGAAATGATTGGTTGCTAGATTCAGGAGAAAAATGTCACATGACATTTAGAAAATATTTTTTTGAAGAATTTACTGATAAATTTGATGGAGAATTATAATTCGCAGATAAATCCAAACTCAAGCCATTAGGGCTTGGCACAATCAGGCTTAAGTTGCATGGTCTTCTAGATCATCTTCTACATGAGCTTCTATACCTCTCTAAGTTGAGGAGAAACTTGTTGTCCTTGGTCCAGATCCGCCAACAACGAAAATCCATTTAGATTTTTGATGGCAAGGTTGAGGTTAGAAACGCATCAAATCTCTCACTTGTCATGGAGGGAATAGAAGAAGGAATACTCTTGAAGCTGCAAGGTTCCTCTGCTCATGCAAAAAACTTTGCATTCACTTCACATCATGATGAAGGTACATTCCCACCAAGTATTTTATGCCATGCTAGATGTGGGCACTTAAAATATGACAACCTTTGATTTTTGAAGCAAAATGGTGTTAATGGATTGCCTACAATTCCTAGGAAACTTAAGCAATGTGATGCTTGTATTCTAGGAAAGCATAGAAAACAACCATTTCATGATTCACATTCCAGAGAACATAGAAAACTTGAGCTTATTCATTTAAATTTATGTGGCCCTATGCATGTTTCTTCTGCAAATGGAAATAAATATATGATGACATTTATTGATGATTACACCAGAATGTGTTGGGTTTACTTATTGAAGAAAAAATATGATGATTTTCAAACATTCAAGAATTTTCATGCATGGATTGAATGCACAAACTCAATTGGCTCTTTGCATACTGATAATGGAAAATAATACACTTCAAAAAAATTTGAAAACTGTCTTCGTTAACATGGGATCAAACATCAAACAACTATGCCCTATAATCCCCAACAGAACGGTGTAGCTGAAAGAATGAACATGACAATTTTAAATATGGTTCGCTCCATGATGTTTTTTAAGAATGTAAAATTGATGTTTTGGGCTGATGCAGTTCTATGTGTTGTATACATAAAGAATAGGTGTCCTTAAAATTCAATTAGAAACAAAACTCCTTATGAAATGTGGCATGGCCACATTCCTTCGGTAAAGCATTTCAGGGTCTTCAGTTCCACCTGTTATTCTTTGATACCCAAGGTACAAAGGAATAAACTTGGTGCTAGAAGTCGAAAATGTATCTTCTTGGGGTATTCCAATACCTCCAAAGGATATCGTCTCTATGATGAAGTTAATAAGACGTTTGTAATAGCAAGAGATGTCATATTCCTTGAATCTTCCAAGACTAACAATTTTGTTCAGCGAAAACTTGATCGCCTAGATAGATTCACACATGCAAAGTATTTTCAAGAATTTGATAATCAGATTCCACATCTTGAAGGGGGTATTCCTATATTGATTCAATTTGTGGAATCATTTCCTGAATCACTCTCTCCCCCACATGAAGAACCAACGATGGATGACATATTGAACAATATGATTGACATAATTGAGATATTGAATCTTGATTCAATTCCAACTCAGTCAAATGAGCAGCCTGGGCCATCTCAGAAAGGCCCCCCCAAATGGCTGACAAAGACACTAGAAAACGTTCGTCCCGATGAGGTTGGAAAGACAGGAACAAGAAGTTCCACTAGACAAAACGAAGGTGATGTAGATAATTTTGATTCACCTGTTGATATGGATATTGCTTATAACTGTGAATTGAGTTTGTCTACAGATCATGAACCAACTTCCTTCAAAGAGGTTGCTTCTCATGACGAATTGAATGAAGCGATGCAAAAGGAATATGATGCCTTGATAAAGAATGGCACTTAGAATTTGGTTGATCCTCCTTTGGGAACCAAACCAATTGGCTGTAAGTGGGTCTACAAGAAAAAGTACAAAGCAAATGGCTCACTTGACAAGCACAAAGCTAGGCTTGTGGAAAAAGGTTTTGCACAGAAAGAAGGGGTTGATTATGAAGAAACTTTTTCTCCCACAAAAAAATGGGCCACCATCCAAACTCTCTTTTCCCTAGCATCTCAGAAAGGATGGAAAGTCCATCAGATGGATGTAAAAACCGCCTTTTTGAATGGAGATCTAAAGGAGAAATTTTTTATGTCCCAGCCTGAAGGATTTTTTGTGAAGGGCCAAGAACACAAAGTATGTAGATGATCTTTTGATGACAGGGAATAATGAGAGTTATATTGCATCCATAAATAAATAATTGAAGAAAGGTTTTGAAATGACTGACTTGGGTTATGTTCATTACTATCTGGGTATTGAAGTAACTCAACATCCTAAATTTATATTTCTTTCTCAAAAGAAACATTGGAGATATTTTGAACAAGTTTGGCATGGATGAATGCAATCCCTTAACCACTCCAATGGAAAAAAACTTGAAGCTCACATACATTGAAGGGAAGGAATTCGAGGATGCAACTAAGTATAGACAGCTTGTAGGAAGTCTTATCTACCTGAATACCACCAGACCAGACATCTCATTTGTTGTTGGAATCCTCTCTAGGTTTATGCAAAAACCTTGTGAAGGAAATTGGTCTGCTGCAAAAAGAGTTCTAAAGTACTTGAAGGGGACTCAAGACTTTGGACTCAAATATACATAGGTAGGAAATTTTAGCTTGATCGGATACTCTATTTCAGACTTTGATGGGGATAAAGAAACTGGGGTGTCTACTTCAGGTTATACCATGAGTCTTGGACCAAGATCTATCTCATGGAGATCACACAAATAGTCAGTTCTAGCATATTCCACAACTGAGGTAGAATATGTGGCAGAAGCTGAAGAAACAAACGAAATTGTGTGCCTCAGGAAAATCCTAGAATATTTGCAAATGAAACAAATGCATTCAACACCACTCATGATCTAAAACACTTCTGCAATAAATTTGGCCAAGAACCCGAAGTTCCTTGATCGAATAAAGCACATCAATACAAAATACCATCTGATTCGAAATCATGTTGAGGCCAAAACCATCCATCTATGTCATTGTTCCATAAATGATTAGACCACAGACATCTTCACCAAAGTGCTTGGAAGAGAAAAATTTGAAAAGTTCAGAACGATGCTTGGACTCACCAACATCCCTTCATATTAAAGGGGGGGATGTTGACACCTAATCCTAAGAGATTGGGTGAGATTTTATATTATTGTAATTTAGTAAATAAGGAAGGCCAAGAGACATTTGGAAGTGAATCCCAATAGCCTCACCTCCATGTAAAAGTACACACACAATATCCATCTAATTCATATACAGTTTTGTGGAGTTACCTCCTGGTCTAACAAAAATGTTGAAAGAGAATAAAAGTAGAGGAAGGGCAAGCCTTCAAGGTCACGAATAACCCTTATACCAAGTTTAAAACCTTCATGAATATTTTTCACTACTTTCACTCTCATTAACCTTGGGCATATCAATACCTCTTTCCAAATCTATATCATTTCTTAAAATATTCTTAAATCATCTTAAATTTAAAAAGTATTTTTAACCTCTAATATTCAAGATATTTTATATATTGAAAAATGAAAATTTCTCAAATCCAAATTAAAAGGAATTTTCCACTCTTACTCTTGCATGTAGCAAAAAAATTCATAATAAATTATTAAAATTAATCACATACATATGATTTGGATTTAAAAAAGGATTTTTTTTATAAAATAATTTTGTACCTTCTATCGTTCATAAACTCTACTTTGCTTCTTATCATTCTTGATCACTTTCACTCCAACATATACCTTTAATTTGGGCTCAAAATACTCCTCTAATCTAAATTTCAGTATAGGTAACAAACCCTTAATTCTAATAATAGGATCTATTTCCACATCCTTCTTTTAATTTTGTTGAAAAAATGCAGCAAAAAATCCTCAATTTGATTTTTCCTTGATTAAATTGAGAAAATTTGAATTTCCATGTCAGTAGACAACTTGGATGATGTTAACTTGAGTGACATGGCTTGTGTCACCTAATTTACTTAGTAAATTCCAGTTAAAGGAGTTATATTTCAATTTAGCATTTGTGATTGCTAACTTGTAGCAATCAAGGCCGGTTATCTAAGGTTGTTTTTAGTTAAACTAGTTCCAATTGTTGGAAGAACTAGTGGAGGGTCAAGTTGTGTAGTGGTACTTCATTGAGGAAGAAGTGCACATAGAGCAACCTAAAGGTTTCGAGATCTTCAATAGTGAGTCGCATGTGTGCCAACTCAAGAGAGCATTGCATGGGCTGAAGCAAGCACCTCATGCTTGGTACACTCGGATAGACAATTATTTCACCAGACTAGGCTTCACCAAAAGTGAAGTAGATGCAAACCTGTACCAGATTGTGGTTGAGGGTAAGCTATTGATTATTTTTATTTACGTTGATGATCTAATTTTTACTGATGATGAGTAACTGATACACTCATGCAAGGAGGATCTTGCAAGGAAGTTTGAAATGAAGGACATGGGACTCCTTCATTATTTCCTTGGATTGGAAATATGGCAGCGGAATGGTGAACTTTTTGTGTCTCAAGGCAAGTACGCCAAGGCGATACTGGGTAAGTTTCACATGGAGATCTGCAAACCCATGGATAATCCTCTTCTAGGAAAATGGAGGAAATAGGATGTTACTTCTGGAGAGGTAGTGGATGCTACTATCTACAACCAGTTAGTTGGTTCACTGATGTATCTAGTGAACACCAAACCAGACATTTGCTACGCAGTTAACCAGTTGAGTCAAGCTATGGTTAAGCCTACCAAGCACTTTCGGAAGGCAGGGAAGCATGTCTTGAGATACATGAGGGGAACATAAGAGTATGGTCTATGGTATAGACGAATAGAGGGAGTGAAGCTTCAAGGCTTCACGAATGCAGATTGGTCGGGCAGTCCATCAGACAAAAAGAGAACATCAGGAGGGATCTTCAGCATGGGATAGACAACCATTTCTTGGTACAGCAAGAAGCAATGATCTATGGCACTCATTTTAGTAGAATCAAAATACATGGCAGCAATTCAAGCTGCATGTGAGGCTATCTGGATGAGAAAGATCTTGGCTGGCTTGTTTGGTTCTCAAATGGATCCGACAATGATACATTGTGATAATCAGAGTTGCATTAAACTCTCGATTAATCATGTGTTTCATGATAATTCCAAGCACATAGATATCTGGTACCATCATCTCAGATATTATGTGCAGATAAGAATAATGTTGCTTCAATACATTCCCACGAAAGATCAGGATGCAGATATTCTGACGAAGGCGCTCATCGGGAGAAAATTTGAATATCATAGAGACATGATTTGGGTGAAGCATAAACCCTTTCTTGTTGAGAGGGAGTTTTTAAATTCAACAAGAAAAATTCAGCACCCACTCCTAGTGCATTAAGCACCTACACTAGTGTGGGGCCCACAGTGCTAAATTTGGTGCATGTCTATTTTAGTTATCCCTTAATTAAGATGGACAAACAAATGAAATCTAGTCTCAAAATAACTTGTAATAGTTAATTGAGTGTGGTAAACTTATTTAGCTCATGAATTTTGAGTTAGAGGTAGTTGGTGAGGCATGCAGATTAATTCTAGTTGTAACAGAGTTCAAAGTGCAGTGGTGCATTAGTTAATGAAGGTTGTAATCAATTTAACTCAGGTAAGTGAGTTAAACTCAGTTGTGCTAGTTGTAACTGTTAGATACACTAGTGAGAGATCAAGTGAATTAAATATTAATTAATTCACAATCAGTGATATCACATGCAACTGAGGATTTACTATTATTAGTTGCATGCATGTCAGATCCAGTGGAGACCCAGTTGAGATCTAGGTGAAAGGGAAGTTGACTATCAGTTGTAGGATTATTGGGTTGTACCCGTGCAACCAAACACCCATTGGAGTGCCCACGATACTTGCACAGTCAAGGAAGGCCAAAATTCCTATTCTTTAGGGATTGCATTCATCAGGGATTGTGTAAGCAAGGCAGGTTGTCTAGAGGCAGTAAATTGGCTAATTATTGGTCATTTTTTTGTATGAAATTGTGAGACAATTAGCTGAGTACAGGAGGGCTCTTGTGATAAGAGTTGTTTGTAATTGTTTCATGATTCCATGCTGAATATACAATAGAATATAGTGGGGTTTTGAGCAGCAAGCTTTCCCCGGGAAATTATCTGTGTTGTGGCTTGATTGATTCTTCATTGCTTCATGTGATTGGCGATTGTGTTTTTAATTCCACAATTGATTTGTAGAAGTGACTCAGTATTTAAATTTAGTACATTGTTAGATCAGATTGAATCCATGATATAAATTCTTGTTGTATACTTTCTAAAGATAGTTGGTGGGTTAACTCATGTATCTTTTGAACATATGGAAATATATGTTCTATGCAGTTAATCAGTTGATCCAAGCCATGGTTCGACCGACCAAATTATTTTGGAGGGCTGCTAAGCATGTTCCATGGCACCTCAGATGCACTACCGAGTTTGGAATATGTTATAAATCAACAGAGGGAGTGAAGCTATATGGATTCACATATGCAGATTGGGTGGGAAGTCCATCAGATTGAAAGAGTACAGTAAGTGGAATTTTTAGTTTTGGGTTTATAGTGGATTCTTGGTACAACAGGAAGAAAATATCTATGCAACTCAACTCGATAGAAGAAAAATACATGGATACCAGTCAAGTAGCTTGTGAGGCTATTTGGATGAGAAAGATACTTGTTGGATTATTTGGTCGGGTGATGGATCCCACTATGATCTACTGTGATAATTAGAGTTGCATCAATCTATCTTAAAATCATGTTTTTCACGATCGATCCAAGCGTATAGATATCCTGTATCATCATCTATGGGATTGTGTGAAGAGGCAAATCATATTTTTGAAGTACATTCCAATAGAGGAACTAGATGCATACATTTTTAAAAAGGCCTTGTCAATAGGGAAAATCAAGCTCCAGAGGTGCAAGATAGGGGTGGTTGATAATCCCTTTCTCTCTGAGAGGGAGTGTTGAAAAAATGTAGCAAGGAATTCTCATTTCGATTTTCCTTGATTAAATTGAGAAAATTTGAATTTCCACACCAACAAACAACTTGGATGATTTTAACTTGAGTGAAATGGCTTTTTGTCACCCAATTTACTTAGTAATTTGAGTTGGAAGAGTTAGAGTTCAATTTAGCATGTGCGATTACTAACTTGTAGCAATCAAGGTCAATTATCTAAGGTTGTTTTTAGTTAAACTAGTTCCAACTGTTGGAAGAACTAGT
The DNA here is from genome assembly GCA_034641835.2 of Pinus albicaulis. Classification (NCBI taxonomy): domain Eukaryota; kingdom Viridiplantae; phylum Streptophyta; class Pinopsida; order Pinales; family Pinaceae; genus Pinus; species Pinus albicaulis. Next base: position 50,208 of record JAXQQM020069101.1, read on the forward strand.
GGAGGGTCAAGTTATGTAGTGGAACTTTAGTCAAACTCAATTATCATCCAGTTAACTGATCAATCAACCCAAAATAGCTAGTGAATGCAGAGAATTCAAGTTACCTATTTGAGATGGAGATTTAGTTTTAGACCAGTTCTGAGTGTACAGGTGTTGCATGTAGTAAAAGGAAGGACCTAAAGGAATCAGACAATCCAATTGAGGAAATTTCCTAAAAATAAGGGCTAATTCCTCAATGAACAACACAAGGAAATAAGATCTCAAGCCAAGGAAAAAATTGACTAAGTTTGGGTCAGAGGCCTTCAGTGAGAAGTGAGATAAGTTGAGCACTTGCAAGGTGAGATCAGTTGAGAAAATAAATTGTAATTCATCTTTATTCTTCTCATTAATGCAAGAGGCATTGGGGTTTTTAGTAGATTGCTTTCCCCAGATAAAAATACTTGTTGCATGTGTATGATTTATTATTGTATGTATGCAAATTTTTTTTCTGAATTGCGAAATAATGTCCACAGAATAGTAGAGTAGGTTTGTGTCTTATGAATTTGGTTAAAAATTTAAGTTGTATATCTACAACATAATTTCTACAAATTTAACAAGATTTATTTTGTTGCACAAACTCAACATTTCACTAAACTCCCCAAAATTACCAGCATGAAGGGAATTCCTTATTTTTAATTATTTTTGTAGATTGGGTTACCTTAATGCGGCCAAGTACTTCTTGGACTCCTGCCATAGAGATAATATATGGTAATAAATTAACCACATGAAAAAAAAACACCTTGAATATGAGAATCATAACTGATGCTAGTGCATAAATTATGGTCGTTTAAAGTCTTTTCATTTTTTAATTTCGCCATTTCACTTTGTAATTTGGTTATGTTTTGAAAAACCACATCCAAGTTTTTCAACGAAGATCCAAGATAAAATCCTAACAAGGTGTTGTGTTCATTCCTGACTAGAGTTCGAAATGGGGAAAGGTGGCAAGGATAATTGGGTTGAGCCAAAAGCGCCTGATATTTTGGAAGTTTATCCTCACATCCAACATCAATTTCAGCAGACGAGCTGGTAAGATTTCTTCCACTGATGCACCGACTACCATGATGTCGTGGCACCGACTACTGATTTGGTGGAGATCGATGGACTCCCCTTCCCAGTCACAAAGGAGATAATAGCAGAGGTCACATCCTTGCCTAGAGATGGAGAGCAGGTTTTTAGGAGCCATGTATTGGCAGGAATCAACATGACATTATTCGTGAAGGAGGGGTTTAAGAATCAAAAGTGGAAAGATGGGGTTCAAAGAGCCTGGTTTCAAGACAAGTGGAAAAGGCTATTGAATATTACCAAGTCATACTTCACCTGCAAAGGAAGGTTCAACCGGGTAAACCTCTATCACTTTCATTTCCTTACACAGTTAGGTAGTTAGGTTAGGATGAATACATGTTTCTATTTTTTGGAGAGTATAAAACATATGGAAACTCATTTTAGAGCAAGAACAGACCCTTCCGCCCTTATGTCTACCACAAAGCCCTCATCAAGATGTTGATTGATAAAAAATTGGGAAAAACAAGGTGAACCTTGAGCCACTTTATATTTTGGGGATGTTTTCAACCTCAACCCCCTAAAGCTTTAAGAGGAAGAAATAAAACTGCTAAACAACGAAGAAAGACTCAGTTAAAAACTCATATTGGGCCAAACCCTAGCCAAAAGGACACAGAGATGCCCTCTACATCCTTTTTCCTAAATTCCCCAAATTATATCAAAGAAGAAGCACTAGGGTCAGCAAACTAGACCTTGCATCTCTTGAAATCTTACCTTCTTCTATCAATTCTCCCCTGGCTATGAGTTCACATGTTGAATCATCCCCTACAGAAAAAAATGTGCCAGAAATCATTAAAGCCAGGGAGGCCGAAGCTGATATCCAAGCTAAATAACCAATGTTTGAAACCCCTAAAGGAGGAAAATAACCTCATACAAGGCCAAAAAAAAAATTAAGGTTAAAAATCAAGTTGAGAAGCAATCCAGATTTGGAAAAATGGGTGATTGATGTAGATAATGTTCCATTAAAAGACCTTATGATCAACATAAATAAAACTGTAGGCTCTAAAAAGAGCGAAGAAAAAGAATCTAAGGGAAAAGGTCCTATGGAGACAAGGAAAATAAAGAAATAGAGGATGGAGAAATTTGATGTGCTTCTAAAAGTAACCAACACCTTCAGCTAGGAGGCTTGGGGCCATTTTGAAAATTTTGACCATGCATTGAGAAAAATAAAATTTGTTGTTTATTGCTGACTGTGTGCCTAAGAGTGTTATACATACAAAAATACAGATAGGCATTGACATCTACGTTATCAGTGATTTTGAGGAACAGATCTGACGTCTCCATTGAAAACGAATTTTGAAGGGAAGCGTTGATACCTCTGTTCTCAGCGAATTTTTCAAAAGAACACATTCCCATTATTGGAAAATTCTGAAAATAGACAGAAAGGAAATTATGACAGTGACAATATCATCAATTTCACCAGAAAACCCGAGGAAAAAGGAGCTCTAACAAAAGAGCGTTTTTTTAGTGAATAATCGAATTTGTTTTGCAAAGGGACTTGTTTGCTAGTAGGGATTTTGTTTCTATCGGTAAGGGACAAGTTTCTATCATTGAGGAAGATATTTTGAAGATACCTTTTCTTAGCCTATATGTTAGCATACTTTTCAGCAGATAGTTTTACTTTAGAAAAACTTAATGCAATTAAAATATATTTTCCACATGCATGAACTCAAAATATTTTTGTTGTTTTGGATTATTGTAATTAAGTTTGAAACTATAGTCATGTGATCAGTTTATGTAATATCTATAAATAAAAATTATGAAGAATGGAAACAGGTTGGTTTTCATTAAAAAACATACCATTATGGTGTATTTGAGAATATCTTAAATATATTGCAGTTTTTTATGAGAATTTGCAAAAAATTCTTGTGTTGTAGTTCCCTCTATGTTAATTCTCTGTTTATAAAATCTTCTTCATGTCTAGAAACTTTAGTATTTGAGATTGGGATTCATTTACGCTCCTTTATCATAATTTCTCAGTCATTAGTACTTGTTATTGTGTCAACTATAATATTGTTTTTCTTTTTAGTTCTCTTCTTCTAAATCTCTCAAATTGTCAGAGTTATTACTACCTTGCTTTTTGTGTCCAACTCATTAGATTTGTAGCATGATATGATAATAATAGAATCCATTCCCAATGGTGTATTTTCTATATAGCCCAACTAGGGAAAATTTTAGGGGCTAATATTCGCAGGTGAGCTAATTTTCCATGTTTTTTCCAAAAATATTATTCGCCAATTTCCATTTTTACTAAGAATTATTCGCCCAAATTTTATAGTATAAAATTAATTTACCTTAAAAATCTCCAAATTTTTATAGAGACTATATGAAATTTTTAGAAATTTGAATATTTTTACAGACATATCGCCAAACATTTTATAGTTTGCATATTAGGTACTAATAAGATTCGCCAAGGTTTCTAAACCTTAAAAAATTTTCCACCCTTAAAATTTTTCTTGAGCCCAACCAAATTTCAACACTTCTTAGACAAATTTTTCCATAGAGATTAAAGTTTAAACCTGCTACTCTAGTGACCTAAAGTAGTTGAGTTTAGGGAGAGATCGCCCTCCAGGTTGAAGGGCCATATTTCAACATAAAATAGGTTTGAGGTTACCTTAGAGTTTTTCCCTAACGACCAGGGTTTCTCTAAGAGAGAACATTTTGGCGTCGTTGCTGGGGAACGAAAGGCGTATTTTGCCCTGAACGATTTTATTGTCTAAGATCATATCTCTGAGGGAAAACTGAGATTTGAATATCAGTTTGGATGCAAGGTTTTTTCTCTAGAGATTCCACTTTGTATTGTGAATTATTTTTTGTGACGATGTCCTGGCTCATAGAGTCGTTTATACTTAGATGAATCCGGATCTGAATCCACCATTGTTTCTGTCAATCTCGAAGAAGTTGTTCAATAAGAAAACTTCGAAGAAGTCAGGAAAAATTCCAAAAAGGTATTTTTCATTACCTGCAAATATTGAAACTCTTGAAGATTTACAATTTGATATAAAATTTGAAAATACCTTGTTGAGATCTAAGTTTGAAAGTCGTCTCTCAGACATTGTTTTCTATTCAACAACTTTGAAAACTTTTTTTTATGATTCTGCCATCCTAGAAATAGAGTTACTTCCACAAGACAAAGAGATTTGGTCTAATTTTAAGAACATAGAATATAAAATTCACGAATTTCAGGAAGCTCTAACTAGATCTGTAACTTTTCCATACACTATTCCACCATTTCCTGTTACAACTACTCCTCTATCTTCTATTATATCTCACAGTATTGGTCCATTAGCCTTTGCTAATTTTTTATTTTTATTTTATATCTATTGTCCAAAACCCTACTGTAACTGTATCTCTTCACATCATGGTTGCTAGGTACGCACTTTTAAACCTTCAAGGCCAATTACATGATCTTCTTATAAATTATGGACAAAAATTGCTACAGTTTGATGGCACTAGTTTTTTCACAGCTTAACAACATGTGAACAAGCTCAATGGTTTTATTGACTTAGAAGAAGTTGATCATGAAGACATAAAACTGAGACTTTTTGCAACGATTCTATCAGGAGAGGTGAAGAGGTGGTTTAGATTTTTAGCAAAAGCTATTATAAATGAATTTCAACATTTTGAAAGGTTGTTTATTGCTAGGTGGGATGTGAAAAATAATCCCTTCCAGATTTTGGTTGAGTATGAAAGTTTGAAGAGGAACCTTGGGGAGTCAGTTCAGAAATTCACATCCAGATTAACAAGGTTTATAATTCAATTCCAACTGAGATCAAGCCTCCTCTTGGATTGGATTTATTACACTATCTTGATGGTTTTTATGACAAATTAGATTATCAAATCTGTGAGAGAAATCCTGCTACTTTAGAGGTAATGAAAATTAATGAAATTGGAGTAGAAGCCAATTTGTTGGAAAAGAAGGAAAAAATGTAGACCGAAAGGAGAGTAGGCTTCAAAGAAGAATCATCTTCGTCACTTGATGCAAAGTTTGATGTGATTTTGAAAGAAATGGAGAATTTTGTGGATAAATTAACTCCTCCCCGAGCTGAAAATCAACCGCAAGTGATTAATCTGAAATTTAGAAGACCCCAAGCTGCTCAAAATTGTCCTAGAGAGCATAAAGGTCCTGAAGAGCAGCAACCTATTGTTTCACCTCATTTTACTGAAGCTTTCGTTGATGAGGATGTAATTGATGAATAAGATCATCATATTGGATGTTTTGATGATAAAGAGACACAAGTATTTTCCACCAAAGAGGAACATGGCATCTCTCCTAGATGCTTAGGATAAAATGACAACATTCATCTTGGTGATTCAATTGTTTATCAACAGGGTTATAATAATGTGGTGGCATATTTTCAGAGGTAGTGTAACCTCAAAAACCAGAATGTACCTATGAAGACTCTGCCATAAAAGACATCAGTTGAAAAACAAGATGAACGTAGGAAAGAGATATTGAAGAAACCATAGGAGAATTAGAAGCATGGAAAATTTTAGGGGCTAATATTCGCAGGCGAGCTAATTTTCCATGTTTTTTCCAAAAAAAATATTCGCCAATTTCCATTTTTTATAAAAATGATTCGCCCAAATTTTACAATATAAAATTATTTAAACTTAAAAATCGCCAACATCATATAGAGAGTATATGGAAAATCATTATAAATTTGAATAATTTTACAAATATATCAATAAAAATTTTATACTTTGCATATTAGGGACTAGCGAGATTTGCCAATTTTTTAAAATTCAAAATAATTTCCCATCCTTAAAATTTTTGCTACTTAGAAGGACAATCTGAGAAAAGCAGAAGAAGCAAAAAATGAGATCAAGGATTCAGAAATTTTACAATCATATTTTAATATGGAAACTGAAATCAGTAAGTTGAAAGTATCCATTCCTTTTTCTGAAATTTTAAGAAATGAACAATATAGCAAAAGAAATTTTATTATGTTTAAAAGTTCAGGAAGTGATCAAGTCAACATAAATTCATAGGATTCTTTAAATCTAGATGATTATGCTCCTAAATTTGTTTTTGGCCCAAATGTGACTAGTATAAACGATGATGTTCCCCCATTTTATGTAATTCTGAACATATATGATATGATCCTATATAAAACCATGTTAGACTCCAGAGTTTCACATAACCTCATGCCCAAGTCAGTCATGAACCATGTAGGACTCCAAATTACCAGACCTTACAAATATTTTTTCTCCTTTGTTTCCAAAAAAGTAAAATGTTTAGTGCTCATAAAATATTTAGCTGTCACCTTAGCTTAGCTTCCTTCTAAGAGCATAATGATGGATATAGTGGAAGTAGACATTCCAGCCATATTTGGAATGTTTTTATCTCAATCTTGGAAATCAATATTGGGAGGAACTCTGCAGATTGACATTTCTTATGCCTCAATCTCATTTTTTAGTGAATTTAAAAGATTATACTAAGAGGTCCAAATGGCCTATATGGTGAGCAGTAGAACCCAACTAGCTAATCACCCCATCTATGAAGTAGATACGGAATTGGGGTCACAAATTTTCTTTAATGATTGATGTTTTGAGGAAGAAATATCAGCAAAAGATGAGACTAATGTTCAACAAAAATAGGTTCAAAATTTTTCAGATGAAGTATGGAATTTGTACTTTGATGGATCCACTTGGGAGAAGGGTTCTAGAGCAGGAATATGGATTATTCCACTAGATTTTACAAGATAATTACATTCATATAAATTTTATTTTGACTGTACAAATAAGGTGGCCGAATATGAAGCTCTCATTATTGGGTTGAATCTGTTAAGAGAGAAAAAAGCAGTGAAAATTCGCTTTTTTGGAGATTCAAAGCTGATTAAGAACCAAGTCAAAGGTACCTATCAAAACAATAATTTGAGATGAGATACTACATAAATGAGGCATGGGATTTATTTATAACTTATTTTCTGAACATGAAATCTCACTGGTACCTAGAGAGGAGAATGGAATTGCAGTCTCTTTAGCAACAACTACTAGTGCATTCACGATTCCAATTTATCTCAATGAAAAGTATGAGATCAACATCAGACACAGGCCTTCTATTATGGATAATACTAAGCACTAGAAATTGTTTGAATATGATCAAAAAATTAAAAGGTTTCTTGAAAGAACAAATGAATTTCTCAGTACTCCAACTGACAAGGATGAATGTGAAACTACAGATAAAAATTATGAAACAACAGTATTTTTGAATACTGTTGTTGGATAGAAATGATTCAATTAAGCAAAAATTTAATCCCTAGAATCTTGTCTCCTTTAGAAAGTTTATTCGATTCAAATTATGTGGAATTTGAGCCAAGGATCCTTCCAAGCGATGGTGAGATGGAAGACTACAATTTTGGGACCAACATTGATCCAAATATAGTTAAAGTTTATAATATTTTGAAAGAGGAGCATAAAAAAAAATATGCAGAATTTTTGAAAGAGTTTTCTAATATATTCACTTGGATATATGAATATTTGAAGATCTACTATCAGACTATCATCCAACACACTATACCACTTAAGGAAAATGAGAAACCCTTCAAAAAAAAGTTAATAAGGATCAATATGAAGCTGCTTCCACTATTCGCTACAAAATGAATCATTCCACTCAGGTTTTCAAATTGGATAGAAAACTTGGTGCCAGTGAGAAAGAAGAGCAGGGAATTCCACCTATGCCGTATATTTCAAAAATATGAATAAAGTCTCACAAAAGGATAATTATCCTTTACAAAAAATTTACCACATTCTGCAAGAGGTGGTTGGCACAGAAATGATTTCTATGTTGGATGGGTTTTCATGATGTAATCATATTTTGGTTGATCCAAAAGATCAGGAAAAGGTTTCTTTCACGATGCCATGTGGTAAATTCATGTATTCTAAGATGTCATTAAGACTCATGAATGCCAAAGATACTTTCCAGCACACAATGGATATAACTTTTGCTGACGAAAGAGATAAGTTAATTTTAATTAATCAATATGACATCATTTTTTTCTCAAAATATGAATTTTCCCATTTGAAACATTTGAGGACAATTTTTACCAAGTGCAGGAAATTCAGAGTTTCTTTAAATCCAAAAAAAACCCATTTCTCTATGAAGGAAGACAAGCTCTTGGGACTCATAATATCAAATGAGGGCATCCAGATAGACCCCATCATAGTGACAACAATACAAAATATTGAGAAATGAAGAAACAGGAAGGAGGAACAATATTTCTTAGGTAAAGTAAATTTTCTGCGGTGTTTTATCCCAAATTTTGTAGAAATTTTAAAAGTAATGTCAAATATGCTTAAGAAAGGAAGCGAAATTAAGTGGATTGAACAAGCACCTTTACTCATTAGTCTAGATTTTATAAGGACTTTATATTTTTTTCATTTACTTCTGAGCACACCATTTCTGGTGCTTTATTTCAGAAAAATCATGTAGATGAGGAACAACCAATCTCCTTTTTTAGCAGGGCATTGAGAGATGTTGAACTAAAATACAATATATTGGACAAACATGCATATGCATTAATCAAGTCACTCAAAGATTTAAGAGTTTTTATTCTGCATTTGCATGTGATTTCCTATGTGCCAAATGTTGCAATTAAAATTATTTTAGTACAGCTATACAATGATGGAAGTAGAGGGACATGGATTGCTAAGACGTTAGAATTTGACTTAGAAATAAAGCCTACCAAATTAATCAAAGGACATGGTCTGGCTAGACTTATGATTGAATAAAATCTTGTCACTTTTGTTGTGAATTTGATTATGGAATCATCAGGATTTATAGATGAATAATGTGTGATTAAAGCATAAGATTGTTTCAAATAATGTTTGTGGTATGCTAATACTATTTACATTCTACAAAATCTACAAGCACCACCAAGGATGAATAATACTCGGGGATAGATTTTTGAAATTGAAATATGTCAAATATTGTCTTTTAGATGGTTATTTGTATTGGAAATATCCTTAGGTATCTTATTAAATTTCCTGCTAGAAGATGAAGCTAAAACAATGAGTAAATATTGCCATGAAGGATCTTGTGGAGGACATCATTATTGGAAGGCTACTGCAGATAAAATTTTGAGAGCTAGATTCTATTTGCCAACCATTTTTTCTTATATTAGAAAAGAAGTGACAACCTTTTATTAATTTCAGTTCTTTGAAGGTAAGTCAAAATTAATGTCTCTACCCTTCAAACCTATTTTTGTGGAGTCACCTTTTCAGAAATGGGGCTTGGAATTCATAGGAAAAATCCATATATCATATTTAGAACAAGAGAGATGGATTTTAACAGGAACATATTACTTTACCAATAAGATTGAAGCATTCCCAAGCACTCAAGCTATTGATCTCTTGATCACTAAATTCTAGAAAGCATTATTTCTATGTTTGGTTGTCCAAAGATAATTATTACTGATAATGCACAATGTTTCAAATATAAGAGGCTAGTAAAATTTTGTGATGATTTCCATATCAAAAATAGCCATTCCACAACCTATTACCCTCAAGTTAATGGACTGGTTGAATCCTCAAATAAAATCCTGATCAGAATTATTAAAAAATTGTTAGAAGATAATATGAAGGCTTGTCATACCAAACTCATGTTTGGATTATGGGTAGACATGATTAGTACTAAAATATCAATTGATACTACTTTCCAGTTAGTGTATGGTGTTGATGTTACATTCTCTGTTTCAATTGGAATCCATGTTATGATATATTTATAGGAATTAAGAGAAGAGCCAAATCATATGAAAAGGAGGATAAATCACTTAATTAAGGTACAATAAAACTGAGAGAAAGTGTATGAAAAGTCATAAGAAGTTTAGAATCATATCAAGAAAACTTTTGAAAAGAAGATTAAGGAGGATGACTTTAAATGAAAAGACTTATTTTTGAAATGGGATGCTTGTATGGAGGACAAGGGTAAGCATGTGAAGTTTGACAACATTTGGAAAGGACCATATAGAATAACAAATTTCCTTGGTAAGAACAATTTCAATATAGAATATCTGCAAGGAGTAGTACTTCTAGGAGGTCGAGTCAATGGATGATTCCTAAAACATTACATTTCCTAAAGATGAAGAATAATTTTCAGAGTTAATTGTACATATCCATATATTTTGTTTGAAAAAATTGCGGGTGTGGATGAGCATTCTGAAGAAATTGAAGCCCAAAAAGAAGGACTTGAGGTTTTGATAATGTTTATCAAAATAATAAGTTTCTTTACAATTATTTATGTTTTTTTTTAGGTTCACAGTCTGTAAAAATAACATCTTTTAAGAGACGAATTCTTTATTTCCAAGTTAGCAAAGTTTTTGTTTTGAACTAGTCTTTTTTGTAACAAATAGGCAATTGGTATATAGGGTTATTGCTACTATCAGTGATCGACAACATCCTCCTGGAGCTAGCTATTATCACATTATACTCTTTTTTTTTTAGAAAATGCTGATAGTTTCAGTGTCAGCATTTTAGATGTAATAATAGGGAAATGATTGATAGCGATGCGCGTATTGAGGACAAGGGTAAGCATGGGAAGTTTGAAAAAAATTGGAAAGTACCATACAGAATAAAAATTTTCCATGGTAAGAACATTTTCATTCTAGAAGATCTGCAAGGAGTAATGCTTCCAGGAGGTCTAGCCAATGGACGATTCTTGAAAAATTACATTTCCTAAAGACAAAGAATAATTTTCAGAGTTAATTGTACATATCCATATGTTTTGTTTGAAAACATTGCAGGTGTGGATGTGAATTCTGAAGAAATTGAAGCCCGCTAATAAGGACCTAAGGTTTTGCTAATGTTTATCAAAATCATAAGTTGTTTTACAATTAGTTATGTTTTTTCTTAAAGTTCAGAGTCTTTAAAAAGAACATCTTTTAAGAGATGGATTCTTTATTTCTGAGTTAGAAATTTTTTTTTTTTGAACTACTCTTTTTTGTAATAAATAGGAAATTGTTCTATGGGGTTCTTGTAGTGATAGACAACATCCTCGTGAAGCCATCTATTATCACATTATACAAATTTTTTAATTTTTTTCTTCAAAAAATGCTAACAATTTCAGTGTCAACATTTTATATGTAATAAACAGGGAAATCATTGATAACAGGGCTATCAATGCTTTTGGTGTTCTGATAATGTGTTTTGAACAATGCACTGACAATGGGATTATTAACATTTCCTATATAGTTGACAGACTGACTATCTGCACTAAAAACAAATTTAAAATTTGATTTTTCAAATTACATTGACCATTTCAGCAGCAATGATAGGTTTGGAAATGTGCCACAAGGTAAGTACTTTGTTAAATCAATGTTTTATCCATCATCGTCAGGTTTTTTTGTTTATTGATTAATCATGAGTTAAACATATGAACTCATAATATGTAATGATTCACCCCAACCTGTAATCATTCACTTCGTCGATTAAAGTCATTTCATTTTGTAATTTGGTCATTTCACTTTGTAATTTGGTTACGTTTGGAAAAAACGTATCATACTTTTTCCACAAATATCGAGGATCAAATCCCAGTGAGGTGTTGTTTTCATTTCCAACTAGAGTTTGCAATGGGGAAAGGCGAAAAGCCTAACTTGGATGAGCCCAAAGCGCTTGATATTTTGGAGGTTTATCTCGACATCTAACATTAATTTGACCAGGCGGGTTGAAAATGTTATCGTTCTATAATTTTACAATTGAAAAGAATAATCATAAAATGACAATATCAAAACCACTTTGGAGCCTAGGATCTAGCCCTCCTAGACTCAGAGAGGGATCTCTGATATTAGGCTAGTTAAAATTATTATGATGGTTGCTTTTGATTGATAGTTTTGGTTGGATTAAGGGATATCTTTAAACTATTTCCATTGGGCTATGGAGTCACAGAGGCTGGGTCATTGCATCAATTTTTCCATAGTAATTGCAAGGCAAGGTAACTGTATTTGTTGGATCTCTAAAACATAGTGAATTGTGTTGGAAATAATGAGAGCGGGGGGGGAGGTGAATCAGTATTCCTTTCAATTAGAACATTATTTAATATTCAATTATTATTAGTGTTTGTAGAATGATAGCAGAAAACAAGAGGAACACAAATGCACACATTTTTTAAGGTGGAAACCCACTCCGAGACAAAAACCACCTAATGTTTTTCTAATAATTCTTTAATATTCAACTCCAATTGAAAATAAAGCTCAAACTTCCTAGAATCTAGAAAAGCATTCTTCTCCAGCTCCCACTGGATGGACGTTCCAATGCCCGAGATTCTTCAGTAGTCAACTGAACGAATGCCCCAACACCCAATGAGCTACAACTCACCCTAGCACCACCCTACCACCCTATAGAAGAATAAAATAAGAATGGACTCCCGTATCAGGGAAAATGGTCCACTTTACAATGATATAGAATGATGTAGAAGAAGAATATATACTAGACCATAACCCCAACTTTGACACAACCACCTAATGATGATCCTATACCTCCCAACACTGCCTCTTCAACAATTGGCAGATAGACACTAGTACAATTTTTACAATAATGTATTTACAATGAATTAGTACAATGATACCTTTACAATGATTGTATGTAGTGCTGCCCACTTGAAGAATTCATAGGATCAAATTATTGCTGTTGTTATGCACCTTGGTTGATGCTCTTTTCATGCTACCCTCTGCTGCACCTTGCTTTTATTTTATGCCCTAGAAAATCCGGTCCTTTGCAACCCTTGACAACACATGATATAGCTTTTCTTTGCCTTCTAGGAGCTCGATATTGAATCTAGTGTATCTCTGTTATTTCAAATCCTCAATATCTTATTTTCGGTCCTGTAGTAGTCCTCTGAGTCGTATTTCCAATGCCATAAGTCTGACCCAATTTGGATTCTTCAAGAGAGAGTTATACCCAATCTCTCACAATGCCCTAATTATGGATTGTTTCAGCATAGCGCACTTGTACGTAATTCCATGTGTCACTGTTTCTTCATTTGCCTCTAACATTGATAGAGAGAAAAATACAGAATGTGCACTATCTTTTAGTTTTTACGAAATTTAAATCCGATATTCAGAGAGAGAGTTATGACGATTTTACCAAGGTCACTTCTTTGAGATGAATTTCAAGAGCCTACAAAAACCCTGATTTCCACAAATCATATCTCCAAAAATGTTGCGCACCTTGATCTCAAATTTTTACAACAGCTTCCTTAGGATTTTGGCTTCACCTCATAAAAATTTCAGCTTCTGAACCTTCGTATAAAACAATTTAGAGTGAAAATTCCACGATGACATGTTTTAGATTGAAATCCCTTGCATAAGGAGGAAATGAGGATCACAATTTATATAAATTCTTAGGTTGAGAGGGGCTTAAACAAATGAATGTGGGAGGGATTTTAGGAGCTTAAAAAATATTGATTATGACTTTTCAATGACCCATGCCCCAACCCCATGGGGTTTTATCCCAGTAACTGGGGGTACAAACTTCAAACATGAATATCTCTCAAACCGTGAAGAATTACATGGCGTTCCATATATCAACGAAAACATATCGACATGTAGAAACCATAAGAAGCATTATTGACCTAGAATATATTAATGTGGTAGGTGAAAATTCCCATGCAATATTGGGTTAGCCCCTGGTGCTGCTTGGGTTGACATCAATGACAACCGCTGATCAACAATCTCCCCCTTTGGCATTGATGGCAACACAAGTACTCCCCCTGTGATCATGACACCTCTTCCTACAACATTCTCTCCCCCTTTGACATCAATGGGAAAGGGTAAATCTCCCTTAAACACAACCATCCTATGGACCTGTACACACTTCCACTCCCCCTGACACACAACCGTCCTGCAGACCTATAATCTACTTCCACTCCCCCTTTATATTCTGAAAAAGGAACATTTAATGAGAACTTGGGAGAATCCCAAGCTTCTGGCGAAGATATTCCAATGCTGGTGAATATTTAATATGTGATTCTTTTGGTGCTTCTTGGAATCTTGCTACTTGTCCAACTGCTTTCATAACATCTGGTTGGGAGGTTGTTACACATAGAAGACTACTAATCATAGAACTGTACAACCTTTGATCCACATCCTTAGATTAGTCGTCAATGCTCAATTTGCAACCTGTTACCATTGGAGTAAGGATTGGTTTGCAATCTTCCATTTTAAATTTCTTGAGCATTTCCTTGATGTACTTGGCTTGACATATAAATATTCCTTTCTCTAGTTGAGATATTTGAAGCCATAAGAAGTATGTTAGCTCACCAAGTAAAGACATCTCAAAATCAATTTTCACCTTTGTAGCAAACTTCTTACTTAGTCAATCATCATTGCTACCAATTATTGCATCATCCTCTTTAGCTATTAGACATGCTTTAGTTGCTTCAACTAGAACATATATGTCATTTTGAGCTTGACTTGCTGTAGCCACAATTTCATCATACATGCCTTTCCTAATTTCACATTTCGTGGAGTTGAATAGTATTGTGTGTCCTTGATCACACATTTCTCCAACACTGAGCAAATTGTGATTCATGTTTTCAACCAATAGAACATTATTGGCTAGAGAATATTTTCTTCCGAGAGTGACAGTACCTGATCCTATAACATTTGAAGATCTTTCATTTCCAAAGGACATGGTTCCATCCTTCTTCTCCTTCAGAGATAAAAATTTATTTCTATCTCCTATCATATGCGTTGAGAAACCGCTATCAACATACCACACATCTTTGTTCTTTTCAGCCTTGAAAGCGAGAGCACAATTATCATTCTTCTTCTTCTCCCATGTTCGTTCGTTCTGTGGCTTCGAAGATTCTTCTGGAGGATTTTCAAGTCTTCATTCTTTGGCTATGTGTCCAAAGTTTTGACATTTGTAACATTCAATATTATTTCTTAAATGTTCAAATCTATTGATGTTTCGCTGAGCCCTGGGAGGTTCATATTTGACAGATCTCCTGGAATTGTATTCGTTCTTAGGGTACGTGCGACATTCTATAGCTTTATGACCAAATTTTCCACATGAATAACAATGGCCATAAAAAATATGTTGGTACCTGGATGGAAATTTTCGTCGAGGAATTGTCTTCCAAGGCTGTTCTTGTGAATTTTGTCCAATGAAGTCTACATGCATGTCAGATCTCATAGGTTCAATGTATTTTGTTGTATAAGGTCCTGCTTCTTCTTCTTTTTAACCAATGCCAGTTTTTTCATTGTAAGATCATTGATTGTTGATGAGTTCTTCCAATGCCCTTGACTTGTTGGCATAGTTTTGGATAGTTTTTCCTTTCTTCACTTCCTCACGCAGCGAGACTACTTCGGCTTCTAATTCTTCCCTTTCTTGGTTTCTTTCTTCCAACTTCTTTTGAAGTGACTCTTCAATGCATTTGTGTTCTTCAACTTCAATTTTGAGACCTTGAATTTTTTCTTCAAGAGTATTGGAATGGATCTTCTCTGCCTTGAGATCTTTTATAAGCTTGATTGCTTCCTCATAAAATTATTCTATGGTCCATCCTTCTTCTTCATTGTTTGATACCTCTTTTTTATTGTGCTTGGTTTTATTTTTCTTGGCCATAAACAATACTCTCTCATTGGCCTCTTCTTCATTGTCATTGTCTTCATCGGATGATGAGCTATCTTCTTTAGAGAGAAAGTTCCTTTTGGATCCTTGCTTGTTGAATTTTTTAAAGCCTTTCTTTCCTTTTGAGTTGCCATTACTTATGTTTGGACATTTTGCTGCAAAATGCCCAACCTCATTACAGCTGAAACATATCAATGGAATTTTACCTTTGAATTGTCCCTTACCAATTTTTAGTTTTCTCGTGAAGTAAGCATATTATTCATCTGAAAGACCTTCTTCATCATCTCCCTTTTCTTCACACTTGCAGGTGCATGTATTTTCAATTGAAGGTTGTTCATCCTTATTAGTTTTCTTATATGCAACGAACGCAGTTTATAGATGCAAAGTACCGTCTTCTTCATCAAGTCTCATTTCATATGCTATGAGAACTCCATGTAATTCCTCTTTGCTGAGTTTGTCCAGATTTGCACTGTATTCTAAGACCGATACTGTAGAAATTATATGCACTAAGCATGCATATGTCCAAGATCCACCTGATCTCACACTATTTAAATTTATGCAAGATACTGAATCTATTCCACTTGTTAATCTTTTGCGGAAAAAATTAATTGCACACACATGTGAAGCATAAACAAAAAATATTCAATCGCACATAACACAGTTTTTAACCGGGAAAGCCTGAAGCTAAAAACCCCAACTATATATTATGTAACATGGATATCATATGAAAATCTCATACAAGCATACAAAGCTTATCACAAGCTCTCAGTACAGTACAATCGTCATACACTAATCAGGCCCAATCTTGCAAATCCATGCATCGATATTTGCCACCTGTTAGCCTGCCTCCACTGCATAATCCAAGTTGATTACAAAGAGCAATTCAATGTAATCCCACTCTCATTGACTATGTTATTATCATTGGAAAATCCAATGTATATGTAGATACAATTCATGCATCACTAGTAGTCACAACGGATAGTCCATCTTTCCCTTTCACCTATCTCTCCACTGGGTCTCCACTGGATCTGACATGCATTGTAGTTAACTGATGTATTGTTCAGTTGATTAAAGAGTTATTATTTATGAATTAATTAACTAATTAATTCACTCCACTCTCACTAGTGTATCATTCAGTTAGACTAGATATAACTAGCTCAACCGAGTCTAACTGAGTTAAATTGAATACAACTCCATAAACTACTCTTCCAACTATGTCATAACTCTGCCACTTGAGTTCTAACTGAGTCCTCCATGCATGAACTCCAGTAAACCCTTAGGAATTGCGTAATTCCTTCAGCCCACTGATTTTCCAAATCTGTTCACTGAAATAAAGTGCTCCAAGAGAATAAGTTGTTGTTTATTGTCGTATTATTATTAAGAGCTAATAATAACAGACATGCATCTATTTTTAAATTAGCGATCTATAAATAGACTTCGCCCAATCTTCTAAAAATAGAATCTCATATATTTTTCACATTTGACCAACCATATACAAATAGCCTCCTACTACATATAGAATATTCTCACCATGTCTAAAAATAAACATACACCTAAAAATAGCCTGTGTGGGCCCCACCTAGTTTAGGTGATTATTTTCCAACTAGGATCAAGGATGATGTTTCAGGATGCCTCCTTCATTGTTTCTTGTTGCAATATTCAACATATAACTTTGGGTTGAATATCTCTAATAACTTTCTAAGAATATTCTGTATAATAGTCTTCTCGTCAACTGGCTCTCCCAATCCTTCCAGAGTATTGGTTATTTCATCAACGTATTGGAAGTGTGTAGCAATGTTGCAATCTTCTTTCATTCTGAGTTGCTCAATTTTTTCTCTATATATTTGAAGCTTTGCTTCTTTGGAATTTGATTCACCTGCATATATATTCTCAAGCTTGTCCCATACATTTTTGGCAGTTTTACAACCCAACACCTTATGATAAGCAGATTTAAAAAGTCCACTGATAATAATATTCTTTGCTTTTGCATCATTTACCAAATTCTTCTTACCTTATTCATCCATAGTTGATGTAAATCCATTTTGAACAGTGTCCCATACTTCGTAACCTTGTGCCAAGAGATAGACCTCCATTATTCCTTTCCAGAGTGCATAATTATTTTCATTGAATAAAGGTACACCATTCTTGGTATGCTCCATGACCTCCTTCCAGCTGTTAAACTGCTATTGAAGGAACCAACCTCTGATACCAATTGTTGGAAATACTGAGAGGGGGGGTGAATCAGTATTCCTTTTAATTAGAGCATTAGTTAATATTCAATTATTATCAGTGTTTGTACAATGATAGCAACAAACAAGAGGAACAAAAATGCACATAGTTTTTAAGGTGGAAATCCACTCTGGGACAAAAACCACCTAATTCTTTTCTAATAATTCTTTAATATTCAACTCCAATTGAAAATAAAGCTCTAACTTCCTAGAATCTAGAAAATCATTCTTCTCCATCTCACATTGGATGGACGCTCCAATGCCCTAGATTCTTAAGTAGTCAACTGAATGGATGCCCCAACACCCAATGAGCTACAACTCACGCTAGCACCACCCTACCACCCTATAGAAGAATAACATAAGAATGGACTCCCGTACCAGGGAAAATCGTCCACTTTACAATGATATAGAATGATGTAGAAGAGGAATATATACTAAACCATAACCTCAACTTTGACACAACCACCTAATGATGATCCTAGACCTCCCAACATTGCCTCTTCAACCCTTGGCAGATAGACACTAGTACAATTTTTACAATAATGTATTTACAATGACTTAGTACAATGATACCTTTACGATGATTGTATGCAGTGCTGCCCACTTGAAGACATCATAGGATGAACTTCTTGTTGCTGTTATGAACCTTGTTTGATGCTCTTTTCATGCTACCCTCTGCTGCACCTTGCTTTTCTTTGCTTTCCTAGAAAGTCTGGTCCTGTGCAACCCTTGACAACACATGATCTAGCTTTTTCTTTGCCTTCTAGGAGCTCGATATTGAATCTGGTGTATCTCTGTTATTTAAGATTCTAAATATCTGATTTTTAGTCTTGTAGTATTCCTCTGAGTCATCTTTCCAATGCCACAGGTCTGACCCAATTTGGATTCTTCAAGAGAGAGTTATACCCAATCTCTCACAATGCCCTAATTATGGACTATTTCAATAGAGCATACTTGTACGACATTCCATGTATCACTGTTTCTTCATTTGGCTCTAAAATTGAAAGAGTGAAAACTAAAGACTGTGCACTATCTTCCACTATTTACATAATTTCAATCTGATACTCAGAGAAAGATTTATGACGATTTTACCAAGGTCACTTCTTTGAGATGAATTTCAGGAGCCTACAAAAACCCTAACTTCCACAGATCATATCTCCAAAAATATTGAGTACCTTGATCTGAAATTTTTACAGCAGATTCCTTAGGATTTCGGCTTCGAATCACAAACATTTCAGCTTCTGAACCTTCGTAGAAAAAAATTTAGAGCGAAAATTCCACAATGACCTATTTCAGATTGAAATCCCTTGCATAAGGAGGAAATGAGGATCACAATTTATATAAATGATTAGGTTGAGAGGGGCTTCAACAAGTGAATGTGGGAGGGATTTTAGGAGCTTAAAAAATATTAATTATGACTTTTCAATGACCCATGCCCCAACCCCATGGGGTTTTAGCCCAGTAACTCGGGGTACAAACTTCAAACTTGAATATCTCTCAAACCGTGAAGAATTATATGGCGTGCCAGATATCAACGGAAACATCTCGACAAGTAGAAACCATAAAAAGCATTATTGACCCACAATATATTAATTTGGTGGGTCAAAATTCCCATGCAATATTGGGTTAGCCCCTAGTGCTGCTTGGGTTGACATCAATGACAACCGCTGATCAACAAATTGTGGAATGAAAGAAGGGTGATTTCAGTTGTGGCTAAAACAGAATTAAGTATTTTTTAACCAAACATCAGAAGAAAAACACTTATATTGTAAAGACAACGAGAATTAAGGTGCTCTATGCAAAAAATCTCAATATTCATATTTTTTTCTTACAATCAAAATTTAAATGATACATTGAAAGAAGCAACAGTGGAAAACATTAAACACAGTAAAGAAAAGACATCACCAAGAAGATACAGCTTAAGAATCTTGCCAAAAGGCCTTTTATTATTGATGCTCGAGCTCCAAAATTACAATGCTCCGATAGAAAAAAGCTTACAATCTAGATTCAAACCCCTAATACTGAACATAAAGGAGGTATTTAAACTAATTCCTAGTGATTTTCGTATCAACATAGGAAATCTGCTATTTATTACAATGATAACTGAAAATTGACAAATGTGACCACCACGTGGACACGTTGGAATAGCTGTGACAAGTAGCTATAATCTCCATAAAGATGTTGCTATGTGTTGTATATTGTTATTTTTCTGGTAGATTTGAGGCTGATATTTTGAACTGATACACTAGTATGTGGAATTGATTGATGAGTTGAGTTGGTGGTTCCAATGATGTGCTGAGTTGTCACCCTTCCTGGTAGTCACACAACTTCTCCCATTCCTGTGGATTCATAATCTTGATTCTAATTAGCTTCCTGTAGATTTCATCTATCTCTGTATACTTCATGAATGTTGGCCTCAACTAGAAAATATGCTTGATTTCATGTTTAATTTACAAATCATTGTCCATGGCCTCTAAGAAGGCTCTTCCAGCCATTGAAACTTTGATTCCTACAAATTTTATAGTATCTTTAGCTCTACCCTTTAGTTTCTTGACATAATCAGACCTGTGCATGATCTTATCATTTATCAAAAAAAGAGAAGGAATTCCTCTTTTTATGAGTGGTTCAATTCTATTGAAAAATTTGCTAACACCTATTTGTAGTTGATGACACTTTTCTTCTACTTGTGTAACCAAATTATTTTTGTTTATTACTTTCTTGACCTCCAGGATGGTTGTTGTCTTGTCTTCCACTCCTAGTGGTTCCAATTCAAAACTGGTCTTAGAATTCAGGAACTTGATGATATTTTTTTTTTCAGACATTCTTGTTAGCTCTTTGTTTTCCTTATCAATGAAAACACTCACTAATCCAATTAGATCTATCTGTTCAAAAATTATTTGGATGGAGGGCCATATATCATTCATGGAGTCAATAATAATAGTCCAAATAATTCCCTTTTCTTGTCCAATAGTAGTTTCACTCTCTTCCTTGATCAATTTCTCAATCTACTATTGAGCCCTTTGTATCTGAGTCTCATGGGCATTGTTTGATATTTTCTTCAAATCTTTCAGATTGTTTATTTCTACTTCAAGTTTTTTAGTCTTTTTTGTTTGAATGGTCATGTTCTCCATAGCTTTTTCTAGCTTCTCTGCACCACTTGATGTACCTGTGGTTGATGGTTTTGATGTAGGAATGGATGCAATTGGGATAATTTCTAATGGAACAATGGCCATTTTTGCTTTCTCCTTTTCTTTCACTAGTTTTTCCATCTCTGTCTCCATCTGTTTTAACTGTGCAGACTGCTCCATGATCAACTTCATCATCTCATCCTTTTGTGCTTCATTTTATTCAATGGCCTTTGTTAAGGGATATTTAGTTGCAGAAAGTTTGAGTTGTTTCCTGAGAGCTACTATATCAAAATTCTTTTTCTTCAATATTTCTTCTTCAGCCTCCACATTGGTTGGGTCATACCTGATCTTCACTAGTAAATCCTCCAATAATTTGATTCTTGTGTATTTGGCTAGAGAAGAGATCTTCTCCATATTTATCTAAGATTGAAAGTTAGAAAAAGATACCTACAGTTTGGACAAGCTCATGGAAGTGCTAGTCAAAGTGGAGGAAATCATTTCTCTGGTTTGTTTATGCATTTCCATCTAATCTATTGGATGGATATCTTGTGTATCAAACTCAAAATCAGTGTGCTTATAATCAGTAGGTGTTTTGGGCTGAGAGATATGTGCTTTTAAGAAATCCATTCTCATTTTCCCTTTCTCCGAATCAAAGGTTGATAAAATCCTGCTCTGTGAACTGCTTGTTTGCTTCTATAACTGGTTGTAGGTACTAGTTTTGAGAATTATATTCTTACTCTTGATATTTTTGAATGTATCAAAAATTTCTTCCTTATTTCCCCCCGTAGTAGCAGTGGATGTATGATTTTGTAGGTTCTATTTTTGGAAAGGAATGGTGGCTGATGATGTGGAGAAAATGGTCTGGCCACCTGCTGGAGAAGAGTGGAGAATCCCTGGTGGTTATGACTATCTGTTGTTCTTTTTCACTTCTCTGGTCAATATCCATGTGGAATCTAGCTCTTTTTCTATATTTCATCTTAAATTCTCTTCTTGATGTATTAGTCTCCATATCGGACTGTTCATTTCTTGTCCTCTTCCATATTGTTTCTTTCTCTGGCTCTTTTCCCTTGTCTTCGTTATCTCATGTAGTCTTATTTTCATGTGGAGTGGAGGTTTAAATGGTTGAGGTGAATATCACCTATTCTTCAGCTTCATGTAGTGTATTTTTTGCCCACTCTACTTGATTCATATATTGTTCTATCTCAAGCCTATGTGTGTGGATGTATGGTGTTGATTTGTTCTCCACCATTTTCTTGGAGATGATCCCCAATGGGTCAAAAGACTAGGTGAAACTGTGACCGAATTTCATCTCCTTCAATAGCTTATTGACCTCCTCCCCTGCTGCTCTACTATTACAAATAAAAGGGCCAATTTGGGACTTGATTGTAAATTGGGATTTTTCCTTGGCAGAGACAAAGCGGACTTCATCTGCATTGATCATTTTCTTATGTATTCCAAGGCAAAGATCCTCATGGGGAGGAACTTTAGAATTTTGTAGGGGGCCAAATCACATCCATATATTCTGATTTCAATATAATTTTGGTACAAATACCAATATATTTCTCTCACTTGATTTGTCAACTGCATAATCTTCTTGATTTCCTCATTTACCCTTGGCTCTGTTGTACTGCTGAGTATATTCATTGTTGGATGTACAAATGAATAAAAAAAACTCTTATATTTATAATTCTTCTGCTCATTCATTAGAAAAGTGGTCCAAAAGATGACCGATTGAGGCTGAGAGTCATCATTAAGCTTTTCCATTTCAAACTGGATTCTTTTGGCCTGAAAATAAACAAACATATATACCAAAATTGAAGTGTAATTGAACACTTCCTCTGTGTAAAATTTGAAAAGTTGATCATGGATGGCATCAACAAGGAATTGGCTAAAGTTGAACATAATGAAAGGCTTATATTCTGAGGAAATAATAGACAGAAAACCTATCATAGCCTCTTCAACCCACTGTTCTGAGTGATACCCTAATAAATATGAGAGGAGTGTGACAATATGTTGGGTTCTATCAGGGAAAGTGGATGAAGGATATGCACGATTATTTTTAGGCATTGGGGCATCAGCGGTTATGGAAAGCTCTAATGTTTTTTCTCTATTGGATAAGTCTAGGTTTTGATATAGTTCTCTGAGAGCTTCATAGGAAAAAGGGATGGATTATTCAATAGTGGGAGCCTGCATCAAATGCTGGATTGATTGGGCATTAATGGTAAATAAAACCTCTCTTTTTGGGGTTATTACAACTCTTTGATTTATGTCATAACATGCATGGAATTTCGTAATGAATTCAGGAAAACTATGGGTCTTTGGGAAAATGTAATATGGCAATTTGGTTTCCCATAATCCTATGTCATCAACCTCATCTAAAAATTTATCCTCAAGCTAGAAGTAGACATAGAATAAATCGAAGTCTGACTCTGTCTCATCGATATTATAATATATATCTTCCAAAGCCACATGATCTAGGTCTACCTGAGGGTAAACCATAGGACTAAAGGGTTGTTGATCCTTATTTGGAGGAATTATGCCTTCTGTGAATAATTTGGGTATGCCTTTGACTGTTGCAGAGGCAAATGGGAGAAAATAAGTAGGGAATTCAGAAAGGGAGGTATTGTATATCAGAATGGGGAAGGGAAATAGAAAAGGGATAATAGAATAGCTCTAAACGATCCTGCAAATAACTGAATGTTTTTCTGCACTTGTATTTTGCAAAAATCCTTCACAAATCAATCACCTGCAATAATTGGATAGAATAACAATGGTAAACCTTACCAGTGGCGATGAATTTTGGTTTAATAGCATGATTGGGCAACCTTTTGACATGGCGCGGGCTCATTGGGTAACGGCATGAGCCATTAATTGCATAACGGGTTTGTGGCGGGAGCGCATTTGATTGGATGGAGGGAACATGTGGGAGATTATGTGGTGCATCAGTAATGGCTAACGATCATACAATGGTTGGATGGGTGCAACGTTTTAGATTGTAGCGGAAACCCTTTTTCGGAGTGGGGTGTACTTGGTAAGTAGTATTAGTGGGGGGGGCGAAATTTTTTGGGTGTGACATAGTGGCGGAGGTGCTATCAAAAACCATCTATTTCAGACTCACCCCCCTGACGTTAATGTTCTAAGGTTGAGGGGGGGCCGAAAATCTCTGTGGGCTGTCGGATGAAGAGGAGGGCAAAGGGATGAAGTGAGAGATGAGTGGTGTTTAGTGTTGATGGGACATGAGATTAGATGGTGGGGTCAAGAATAACATGTATTGCGGGGTATAGTTTGGGACTTAGGATATAGGAGAATATAATGCTTTCAGGACTTAGGGTAAAAATTATGACATAGATATGTCAAAATATCTGTTAAATGACCTTTAATTATGAACATTGGTATGAAACACCTTTTATCCCAACTTTAGAATAAAAGATCCTTTGTTCTTTGATTTTTATCCTTTTGTTCAAGAACACATGAACACATGAAATTTTCTTAGGATAAGCTTTTCGAGAAAATTTCATGTTTTCTCCCTTCTTTCTTCTCTTCATGTCTACCTACCCATGTCACTAATCTAACATTTTTTATTCTTTTGCAAGGTGAATTTGGACTTGCAGACCCTAAATCATTTTTTCTTTAAAATTCTAACCTACTTCTATCCTTATTTCTTCCATTTCTTAGATTAAACCGTTGAGTCAATTTCATTTCTACCTAACTACTAATGTGTCAAGATTAAACAATTTGGCACATCCTTATTTTCTAACCTATCAAAAGAAATTTAAAATTGTAAAATCATGCTTAAATTGTATAATTGAACAAACCTATCTAATCAATATTGGCATTTTGGTTTGCAACACTTTCAATATTATTTCTTTTGGGGTTTTTCTTTCTTTTTCTTTTTCTCTTTTTCCCTTTTATTTATTTTTTATGCCCTCTTTTCTTTTCTTTTTTCATATTTTTTGGAAATCACTTGAATATTGAAAATAATTCTCAATATGAAATCACAAACTCATGAAATATTCAATCACCTTGAGATCCTATGATTTATATGATACTAACAGACAAGATTTCTTCCACAAATGCACTGATTACCACAATGTCATGATCATGCGTTTAATCATGGTTTCGATGGAAACCAGGTGGAGATTGATGGAATATCCTTCCCAGTCATGGATAAGCTAATAGTAGAGGCCACAACCTTGCTAACAAATGGAGAGTAGGTTTTTAGGAACCATGTATTGGCAGGATTCAACATTATCTTCTTCATGAACAAGGAGTTTAAGAATCGCAACTAGAAATATGGGGTTCAGAGAGCCTTATTACAAGACAAGTGGAATTGGCTATTGAAGATTACCTAGTCGTACTTCACCTATGAAGGAAATTTCTACTAGGTAAACCTCTATCACTTTCATTTCCTTACACATTTAGCTGGTTAGGTTAGAATGAATACATGTTTCTATTTTTGGAGAGTCTAAAACATCTGGTAGCTCGTTTCATAGCAAGAGCATACCCTTCCCCCCACTATGTCTACCATAAAGCCCTCATCAAGTTGTTGATTGAAAACCAATTTTCCAAAGTAGGGAGAACCTGGAGCCACTTTATATTTTGGGGAGGTTTTCAACCTCAACCACATAAATATTTAATAGGAAGAAATAAAATTTCCAAACATGGGAGAAACACTCACGTAATAACTCTTATTGAGACAACCCCTAGCCAAAAGCACACATAAATCCCTTCTACATCCTCTAGCCCTAAAATCCCCAAATTCTTCCAAAGAAGAAGTGTCGGGATCAGAAAAATAGATCTTGCATCCCCTGAAAACTTACCTTGTGCTATTAGTTCTCCCCATGGGATGAGTTCACCTATTGAAGAATCCCTTGTAGACAAAAGTGTGCCAAAAATCATTAAAGGAAAGGAGGTCAAAGTTGAGACCCAAGATGAAGAACCACTATTTGAAACCCCTAAAGGAGGTAAACAACCTCATACAAGGCCAAAAAATAAATTAAGGTTTAAAATCAAGCTGAGAAGAAATATAGATTTGGCCAAGGAGGTGATTGATGTAGATAATGTGCTATTAAAGGACCTTATCATCAACAAAAAGAAGATTGTAGGCTCTAAAAAGATCATAGACAAAGAATCTAAGGCAAACGATCCTATGGAGATAAGGAGAAGAAAGAAACATAGTATGGAGAAATTTGATGTGCTTCCAAAAGAAGCTAACAACCTCAGCTAGGAGGCTTGGGGTTATTTTGAAAGTTTTGAATATGCATTGAGAAAAGTAAAATTTTTTGTTTACCCGTGACTATGTTTTTGACAATTTTATACATACATAAATACTGAGAGGCATTGACATCTCCATTGTTAGTGATTTTGAGGACCAGAGCTAACATCTCTATTGCCAAAGATTTTTGAGGGGAAGCGTTGATAGCTCTGCTGTCAGCGAATTTTGCAAAAGAACGTTGTCAGCGAGTTCTAAAAATAGAAAAAAAAAGGAAATGTTGATAGTCAGTCTGTCAGTGACATCTTCGAATATGAAACTAAAGAAGTTGAAAATGACATTATCAGAAATTTCACTATAAAACCCGAGGAAAAAGGAGCTCTAACAGAAAAGTATTTTTCAGGGAATAATTGAACCTGTTTTGCAGAGGGGTCTATTTTCCAGCAAGGATTTTACTCTATTATTAAGGGACATGTTTCTATCATCGAGGAATATATTTTGAAGATACCTTTTCTTAGCCTGTATGTTAGCATATTTTCCAGCAAATAGTTTTATTTTAGAAAAAATTAATGTAATTAAAAGATATTTTCCACATGCATGAACTCAAAATATTTTTTCTATTTTGGATTATTGTAATTAAGTTTGAAACTATAATCATGTGATCAATTGATGTAATGTCTATAAAGACAATTTCTAAAGAATGGAAAAGGGTTGGCTTTTATTAAAAAGCATAGAATTATGGTGTATTTGAGCATATCTTAAATATATTGCGGTTTTTAATGAGTGTTTGCAGAAAATTCATGTGTTTTAGTCCCCTGTCTGTTAATTCTTTGTTTATAAAATATTCTTCATGTCTAGAAACTTCAGTATTTGATATTGGGATTCATTTACGCTCCTTCCTCATAATTTATTAGCCATTACTACTTGTTATCCTGTCAACTATAATATTGTTTTTCTTTTAAGTTCTCTTCTTATAAATCTTTCAAATTTTCAAAGGAGTTATTACTACCTTGATTTTTGTGTCCTTCTCATTAGAACTGTAGCATCATCAGATAAGACTGGACTCCATTTCCAATGGTGTGTTTTTTGTACAACCCAACCAAATTTTATCACTTCTCAGACAACTTTTTCCATAGAGCTTAAAGTGTAAACCTACTACTACAGTGACCTAGAGTAGCTAATTTTAGGGAGAGATCCCTCTCCAAGTTGAAGGGCCAGATTTCAACCTAAATGAGGTTTGAGGTTACCTTATATTTTTTCCATAACAACCATGGTTTCTCTAATAAATCACATAAATGATGAAATAAAAGAAAAATGGATGTTAATATCAGATGTTGCCACAAAAAATAGTGTTGAAACCACCAAAAGAGACCCTAGCATAAACAACATGAAAAATTCCAAGCTATCTATATTGCTCCATCCTAATACCATACCTGTACCCTGCCTTATGTGCCTTGGTCTTCAAGATTTTTCTCTTTTCTTCTTGGATCTTAAATTTGGCTCAATTACAACACTTCAATGTTTTATTATCATGCAAAACAAAATATAATATTGATTGCGCACCATTTCACATTGGCATAACCCTCCATCTTCTTATCTTGTAAAATTGAATAATGTTATGGAGAATCTAGTATTTCATGAGTCGTATGCACTTGAGAATCCATTGCATTGTTCAAAAGCTATACAAAGTATTATGAACAATTTTCTTAAATTATGGTTCTCAGATATTATAATGTAAGTCACCATTACTCCCCTTACATTGTCTATGGCATGCCAAAATGGAACAATGCCTTCTTTCAAACAACTATACAAGAAAATGGATATAAATAATACCTTTTCAGATTCTTTTTTTTTTTTGTCTAATGGTGGTAGAAATAACATCATCCAGCAAGAAGGCCAAGCGTTAATTCTATGATGGGAGAGTGATTAGAAGAATTTTGTATCTTGAATTGTCATCTACCTTGCATCCATATTCAAGAAAATTTTTGGAAATTATAAACCATTTTTAAGCAGAGTAAAGAGGATGTTCCAAGTACCTTTTCTCTGTATACACTAGCACAGATGAAAATTTTCACCCATTGGCAGTTACGAGGGGAACCATATCGATAGCATGATAAATATTTTGGGAATCACCATTGCCACCCTTGGAAAAAACTATAACATGACTGTAATCAGATTGCGGCATGCCACAGAATGTTGTGACAGATAAGGAAGTGTCATTAATTATCCATGTGAAATTCGATTGATCTCCCGCAACACCATTCTTTGTATTATTAGCCACTGAAGTAAAATATATGTATAATTCACCAATGACAAGGATTAGAGTCTATAAGCACTTTATAAGAAGGCCACACAAACATGGCCCAAAATTGAGTAGGGCCACAAAACTTGTGGCTGAAGCTATTGAATAAGGTATATATACCACTGCTCTAATACCACACTATTAGGATGAATTAAAATTTCATTAATAATGATATACATATAAATACTAAATTTAGACAATTTAATTTTACTTCTAAGGTTTCTTGGACTTCTAGTAACTATTCAGCGTAACCCTAAGGGATTAG
>JAXQQM020072023.1:0-88440 GCA_034641835.2 Pinus albicaulis
GATTGTTGTCTGAAAAGTGTGCTTTAATAAAAGTTTGTCCAAAGAAGTCTATGGTTTGCCCTGTCCTTTGGCTTTCTTCAAACAGTTAATTTGAAAGGATTTTCTTATCTTATTGAAGTTAGATTCTTAATTGGTTTTAGCTTTGCTTCTTTCACAACATTTTAATGTTTCATATCATAATTAAATCTAAAATATCCTTTGATATAGATGACTTTCCCTGTGAAAACCCTTGAAGAATTGTTGTACAATTAAATCCTTTTGTGACTCCATAGCCCAATGGGTTAATGTTGTTTCTTGATCTATCTTTTCAAACGAAACCTTCTTTCAATTTACTCTCACCTTCACCCTTCAACTGACCTCTTCAAATTAATGATATCCATCCCAACCAAACATACAAGTTCTTTGAGCTTCATAATTAGCCTAATATTATAAAAAAAGCATAAAGATATATCCTTTAAAAACACTTAATAGAGAGATCCCTCTTTGAATCCAGGAAGGCTAGGTCCTAGGATTCCAAAGTGGTTTTGATGTGGCCACCTGCAGTGTTTATTCTTGCCAATCTTGTAAATCACAGGGAGTCAACAATAATGATATGGTAGAAGGTATTTCTAATTTCTCTCTATATTTCAATTTTCGTGAACATTGTGTATATGGGTATCAGAATCGGGTGAGTTTTCCTGTTGGTGCTAAGAGGGAAAACACAATGCTAGAGCTTATGCACAGTGATGTGTTTGGACCTATGTCGGTTCCGTCACTCGGTAAGTCTGTATAATATGTTTCATCCATATATGAATTCTCAAGGAATACATGGCTATATTTATTTAGGAATAAATCTAAAGTCTTTAATAGATTTAAATAATTTAAGGCTCTCGTGGAAAAGTAGACAGAGAAGAAGATAAAGGTGCTGAGGACATATAATGGTGGAGAATTCTGCAAGAAGGAATTTGAAGAGTTCTGTAAGAAGTGTGGTATAGCACAGTAGAAGACTAATCCATACACACCTGAGCAAAATGAAGTTACAAAAAGAATGAACAGAACGTTGATGGAAAAGGCAAGAAGCATGCTCAGTGGTACTGGGTTAGGACAATAATTTTGGGCAAAGATAGTGGAGACTGTATGTTACCTGGTTAACAAATCACCTTCATCAGTGTTGGAGGATAAGACTCCGCATGAGGTATGGTCTGGTAAGAAACTATCTCTTTCACATATGAGGGTATTTGGATGTGATGCATGTTGAGTTTCCTCTTGGTCCATATTTTTATGATTTTTATCAAATGATTATATTATTGTGACTAGTGTTTTTTTATCATTATTACCTTATTAAGCTGATAGTTAGAGGCATTCAGAGGCAATATTTATTAAATAATGAATTATTCTTGTTAAATACTTTGAAGATTTTTTTGTGTGTAAATGTCATTAATAATACACCTTCTTGGTGGCAGATGTACAAGTCATGTACTAGCACCAATAGTGTAGGAATGTTTCCTAAAGTGCATTTAAGTATGGATTCATCTCATGCACAGAAGCAACAGATCGAATTCAATGTCAAATATTGAAGAACTACATTCCGCGCCTTTTGTTGAGTCTCAAGACAATATTGTGCCCAGAGATTGTTGAATAACACCCATGCAATGTCATTTTTATGTTGACAAAGATGAAAAGATAGAAATCTTACCGGTAATGCAAAAATGATGTCATAGATGAAGAAATTGGCCACAATGGGCAAGGAGAGATTTGTTGCAGAAAACATGACTTTTACTCACTATGTAGAAAAAACGTAGATGGAGGCTATTAGGTTGAATGTATATTGTGCTTCTGCCAACACTACGTGTTTTCCACAATAAGCAATGATGGTTGAGGATGAAAATATTAGTATTGATAGTGATCAACAGATTCAAGGGTTTTGTGTGGTGAGCCATCGCTTGAATATTGCTTCATCATTGATAAATGAGATGTGGAACTCAATTACAACCTTGTCGAACAATCGATTATTTTATATACCCGGAGAAAACAACCCTATAGATATAAGGAATATTGAAGAAATGTTGGATTCCATATGTTGGTCAAATTAACAGCAAGTAGTTCCACATCCTCCTTGATTCATGTGACGACGTGCTGGAAGAAGGGCTCACGGTGACAACCCTAACACCGATGGGATTCACATTTGAAGATGGATTTCTTCTTCTAATTTCCATCTTAAAAAGGAACAGGAGATGATTATATCAGTTAAACAGGTTACTTACAGACCTGGTTGTGGAATCAACGTGGGAAGTCTTGGAAAATATCTAAGTCGACATCCACTTCTTGCGTTTATATGGATAGTTCATAGAACGCACCACAATGTTTTTGAAATGATTGGAAATACTTACAACTTAGCTCTACCTCCCTCTCATGTGAAGAGCTCAAGTCACAGTGCATTAATTCAAAGTTTCTAGCTTGCATTTCCTTTGACTGGGATTTATATTCATGACCATCTCACCGCAGATATCTCTTTACGCTGGCCACATCAATGCTTTAATATGCATGCATCCAGAAAATGCGTCTTTCATCAAATTAGCCCGGTGGCATTTTGGTTTAGGCATGTTCTCATAAAGCATTTCACCCCTCCCTCTCTCTCGGACCTCATGATTTAGGGGGCATCTATTACACAATATTTTTTCACCGTCCCTACAATCCCCATCACGAATATTGGAGGACCATTTTAGTGACTTCTGTGTATTGTCATACCTTGCTATAAGTGTCATTGCATCCCTTGGCATGTCAATAACATTTCCCCTGTTGACCATTCCTCAAGTAGACTCTCAAAAACCTATGATTTTGGGTCGGCATGGGTAGGTATTTATGGCCTTGTGCCCATGGAAAGCTTAGCACTGGGCCCCATGCCCTTCGGTGCTCTGTCTTAGAAGGTCACCCGCGATGATCTATTTTTGGAATTTTTTTTTTAAATATAAAGGAAGCTTCAATGCCTAACAACTTCGTGAGTGGAGTCATCATGGTTTGTTCGACTAAATAAAGTTGAAGTCCTCCCTTTGGATTCTTGTTTCCTACAATTGTGCAACTCCCCAAAGGGATAAATATCTCCTCTGCCTTATGAGGGATCCCAAACCACCTCCTCCTCTCCTATAAATACTTCCTTCCCACATTGATTCAGCTAGCTAAACAATCATTACTATAGCTAGTGTGTAGACTAAGACAAAGATTAATCCATTGTTGAGAGAGATTTTAGGCCCATTGCCTCATCGGATATGATCCCGAAAAAATGCTTGAGACGCACCCGACTGAACCCGTCGAAGGAAGCTGCAAGATCAGGGCATTAAGGTTGTAAACTTATTTTATCTATCATTAATACATGACTCATTTTTTGGTTCCAATTTTGTGTTCAATCATATGAGAAATGTTTGATTCTCCTTGACCAATCAAATAGTTGTAAATGAAAGTACGTTTTCATATGATGTCATCGTTCACTTGATCTTTTAGCAAGTACACAGATATTATCACTGAAGGAACGCGACGTGTGAAGAAAAATATCAGAGGATTGCTACCCCAAGCCATGACAGATCATTGGACCAATGTAGTTCATCTATCCCAATTCGTCTTTCATTTATAAGCTAGGATTCCAAAAGTCCAACATGTTCCCTTGTTCCTAAACCCACCCAAGGGCTAGAGGGATCGCCTTTTTCTGCAGAGGGTATTTTCCTGCTCAACACTTGTTGTCAAATGTATTTCTAATAAAACCTAGGGTCTTGCACTCCATCTCGACCTGAAAAAGTAAAAATTCAAGCATGAAGTCAACATGCAAGAAAGTCACCTGATTACCAGTCGATGATGAAAGTTGTTAACAGGCGCAAGAGAAACCACCAATAATGAAAATGGCTCTCAAGGTACAACTATTACAATCCGTGAAATGTGAACAGTGAGCTGAAGTCGAACACCTACGAAATCACTCGATCGTAGGCCAATGATGAGGACTTGTCATCGAATGCAAAGAACTTTCCATTGAGGCATGAAAGCTCCAAGGTACCGGAAGGGAGTCTCTAGATCAACTTCTTGGATAATGAGTTTAAGTCAAAAGGAAGTGACCGATCGAAGGAGGGTCATAACGTTTCCCTGTAATATTCCTACATTAGCATGCATCTAATAGGAATATTGATTTTTGAATTTTTCACCTAGTAGATGAATAAATGGGGGAAGAGACCCATACTTAACTTAGATCAGCATAAAAACCCTCTAGGTATGAAAGGGGATCATTCTAGTAGCTGGATTTCACACCCTCATTTGTGAACAGGGACTTTTGCATGTGGACAAAGTCAAGTTTGACCAAGTCAACAACATGCATAAAGAGGAGTGGATTATCAATGTAAGTAGCACAATGTGAACAAGGATCAACTTAGACAAACATATGAGAGTTGGATTGAAGACACTCGGGTGTGAAAAAGGGATGAAGCAGGTTGAAGAGGTCAAATTTGACCAAATCAAACAGCGTTGTTATGGGAGAGTGGCCTTAATGGAGATACAACGCAGTTTTGGAGGGAGATTGATCATGTGCATGTGGAAACCCTAATGGGTGAGACCCAAGGTGAGGAGGCTCACAAAGATTATAAGGAAGATAATGGCAGTCATTTGGGGTTAGCTTGATGATTATAGATTTTGGTTTGCATGACTATTGTGCCTTTTCCAACTGTTTAGTTCAGATTGCAGTGCTGTTTGGCAGAAGGCATTTCTGTTTAGGGATTCCTCCTCCTTCCTTGAGTGATCTCTTAGAGGAGCATTGTACTTTAGTTTTCCACATTTAGGATTAAGGCCAAGCATCCTCCTTTAGCTACAGTGTTATTTCTGTAGCAGTATAACGTTGTGTTGCAGGGTCTTCCAGTGGAAGGTCCACAACACCACTTCCGGAGCTTGTATTTCAGAGGAGGAAGCCTTTATTTCTTTGGGAGACTAGTGAGGAAGAATTTGAACTGATTATCAGATCTTGGCATGTGGCCAATGTATTTTAAATCTCCTATAGTGCAGTCCCTTGCAGGAACTACGTCATTTTACTCAATGTTACAGTAGCAGGGTCAAGACCCTTGTTTGTGAGCTTGTTCCCTGGAGAAAGGGCCAACCCTTCTCCTGGAAGGCTTGTATAGAGCATATTCTTCTATTCTTGTACATTTCATCTATATTTATTTAGAGCTGTAGTATAACTGCATTTTCCAGATCTGGATCTGTAGATCTGTCATTTTATACTTGTATTTTCATGGAACCCTTGCTGGGTTATTCTCATTTTGTATAAAAAGGAAAAGATCTCCATTTTTCTCAGCCATTAGATGATTGTAAACTCTATATCTACCATTTATCATAATTTCTGCATAAAACCTCATTAAAATAACGTTGTTACATGCTTTAGTATTTCCTGTTAGCAAAATTCATGGGGTTTGGTCTTATTTGAGTTGTATTGGTTTGGGGAGACCTGTTCATCTTGGCTAGAGGGATTTATTTTTGCTCCCATTCTGGATGTGAGATGTATAAAGCATATTATAAGGGATCTAAGTCCCATTTCCCATATTTATAGAGAAATTTATTGAAGACAACCCTTTTATGGCCCTATTCGCTACATTTCCCCCAAATTTTGGGATCATGAAAGGTGTAATAAGTTTCTTTTGTAACATTAATTGATGGATATGTGTTTCTTAACACATTTTATGAGTTGGTATCTTGCTGCTATTCCATCATTGTGTTTACATATTGCTGCAGTCCCTTCCTTGGGCATTTTTCAAGCCACACTAGGTGTGGGAGGTCTTTTTACCTCACCTAGTTTGATTTGCTTCTAATTCCCTCTTGGATTTGGGTCTTAGATTATTAAATATAAGGGATCAAAGGGATTATTTCAGAATAATACAGTGGTATCAGAGCATAATCTTGGCTCAACCCGTGAGTTTCAGCTATCAGAATAATAAGGAGACAAAGGGAAGGAACCTATCCAAGGAGGTTAAACAGATGAGAGAAGAAAGATGCAATGAAAATAATAGAGGGTTTCGAGAAGAGGAAAGCTACAGTGAGACCTCTAGAAGGTTTCAAGAAGAGGAAGGACCATGCACTTCCTATTCTCATAAAGAAGAAGACAAGAAGCATGGGAGACACTTGGATCATCAGATTCTAAGTGAATACCTTGTTGAGTACAGATCTCAACCTAGAGCCTTCAAGAAGACTCTAGCTTTTCCGCATTTCATTCAGCTG
This sequence comes from Pinus albicaulis, assembly GCA_034641835.2. Lineage (NCBI taxonomy): Eukaryota > Viridiplantae > Streptophyta > Pinopsida > Pinales > Pinaceae > Pinus > Pinus albicaulis. The sequence continues at coordinate 6,220 of JAXQQM020072023.1, forward strand.
GAGGAAAAGAGGAGGCCCTATAGAAAAGGAGAAATCAAAGGCAATAGATTCCTATTTTCTACTTTTGATGGGTCATCTGCAGCAAGAGCTTGGGCAAGGAAACTTGATGAATTCTTCCTACTACATCCAGTGGTAGAGAGAGAGGCAGTAGATATTGCAGCACTACACCTTGAGGGTGAATCCAATCTTCGATGGTTCAGCCACTTGAGACATGTAAGAGTGACTACTTTTGCAGAGTTCACTCAAATATTGATTGGGAAATTTGGCATGGAGAAATCAGAGGAGGAGAAGCCCTCACCACCATCGGAAGAGGCATGTACTAGCGTTATCATAACCATGGAGGAGCAGCCTCCATCTTTAGCAGTTTGGGAAGCCACCACATTGGAGGGAGGAACTCTTGCAGCCACTCAAGATGTTCCCAAGAATTACCAAGGTATGCCGAAGTTTCCATTTCCTCTTGTTTCAGCAAATCTTATGGAGATTTGTATACCATTGCATGCCCCACGGACAAATTCTAATGCTGATTTAGAGAAACATACTCTCACTGCGCTGAGGAGCCTTGATGACCTAAAGGAAAGGATAAACACTCATCCTACTTATTCATTGTTGAAATGTACACAACTCTTGGGGTTGGAGTATAGAATTTTGAAGGATGGAATGAGCATTGTTCTCTTCAATGCAATGCAAAACTATGTACTCAATAGTGAGCATGATCTGGAAACAATAGATGTAGCATCATGGAGACCAATAACATTGTCTTTGAATAACAATGATGAGTTGGATTCCCAACCATTAGCAGGGCATTCCAACGACCATTCCATATGTCCAGAAAAAGGAAGACAAATTGTTGGTGGGATACATTTTGTCTCCCATTTATATGATGGTATTCTTCATTCGAAAGATGCAAATGTTGAGCAGTATGATAGACACTCACCTTGGGTTGAGTGGATGATGTTGGAAAGCAAGAGGTGGGAAAGCCCCTTGCAAATCTATGACACAGGGCAACAAGAGGCAAGGCTACGTTGGCTGATCTTGAGAGAGTTTGGCCATCATGTAACATACCCTTTTTCAATAGGTATGTGGAGTATTGATGCATTACAGGGCACCCATATGTTATGGCAGCAGAAGATTTGTTTGTTTTGGGCGTCATATAAGACAAACATCATGATCTTACTCAATGACTTGTATGAGGGAGAGATAAGGGAGCAGCAAGAGTTATTGTTGCTATGGTTACTCTTGGGAGAGTATGGGCATAATTTTTCCCATACTTATCATGATATTTCCGGAGAGGAATGGCACATTCAAAGTGCAAAGAGGCTACCCTTCAGCATTGGATGACAAGGAGAGGCTTCTACATAGGAAGAATATATTCTCACATAGCAGCATGTTGGTGGATAAATTTGACATGTGGAATGTCAAGGAAGGGGATCATGGAGTGAAAAGAGCCTTATCACTAGGGCCAACAGTGATGTCACTTGGGAGTATGTTTCTTTTGATGGAGTGTTCCAAGGGGAGCATGCATCCTCTCTTGTTGCATATTTTTATGAGAAGACTCTCATGGGAGGAGTCATCCATGGACCTCACTTTCAGCCAACTCATTATGCATGGTAAGGAATATATTTCTGTACTTATTGATTATTACATTGAGTATGTACACTTCCTCAGCATGTATTAATAGTGCATTACTCCACCAGAGGGCAAGATTATTTATGTGCTTCATGGTCCTGCTAGAACCAACCTCTATGATGGAGATAACCCTTCTCTACATGACATTGGACAAGTGTGTTGTTATTTTAATTGTACTCAACTGATATATAATGCTATTTACCACCTCATGGTAGATGTGAGAACATGCACAGTTGTCATTTTGTTGAAAGACCACTTGCCACATGATGATCTAAAGCAGTAATTGGGAAGACTGTGTTGTATCCACTTGATAAACCATTGGTATCATCCAAACTTACATATCAGCTTCAGCATTTTTCTGATTTGGATGCCAAATGGTGATGATGTGCCATTCATTTTGAATGGGATGATTTGGGCTAGCATGATTCATAACATGGGAGAAAGGATCTTTGGAGATCTAATCTTCTTCTTTCCACTTGAGGGAAACCTTATTGCAACCCAAAATCAGCATATGCTCTACACTTATCATAAGTGGAAAGGAAGACAGTGTGGGGTAGGCCATTTTGTCTACGATATTCATTTATTCAGCCCACCTACATTGCAGGAGCCAAAGGTGGACGAGATCTTTCATTAGTTTCCATGTTGGAGGGTGACTCATCTTGTATGGATGATAGCTTGGGGGTGGAGGTTTTACATGCGGATGATAGTTCCCAACACATTTCAGTATCCATGCCTTGAGAGGACACAACACATAGTTGCCTCCTTGAGTATTTCACCTTTTCATGATGATGGCTATTTTGGATGCTCACCAAATGCTAGCTTGCATGCTTGGGAGGGGAACTATGGAGATTCATTGTTGAGACAACATCATATTCCTTGGAGGAGTTCATCATATGAGGATGCTACAGGAGGAGGAGAGTAAACTCTTTAGTTCCATCCTTGCAATTGGTTGAGGGCAAGCAACATTTGGGAGGGGAGGACTGTAATATTCCTACATTAGCATGCAGCTAATAGGAATATTGAATTTTGAATTTTTCACCTAGTAGATGAATAAATGGGGGAAGAGACCCATACTTAACTTAGATCAGCAAAAACCCCTCTGTGTATGAAAGGGGATCATTCTAGTAGCTGGATTTCACACCCTCATGTGTTAACAGGGACTTTTGCATGTGGACAAAGTCAAGTTTGACCAAGTCAACAGCATGCATGAAGAGGAGTGGATTATCAATGTAAGTAGCACAATGTGAACAAGGATCAGCTTAGACAAACATATGAGAGCTAGATTGAAGACACTTGGGTGTGAAAAAGGGATGAAGCAGGTTGAAGAGGTCAACTTTGACAAAATTAAACAGCGTTGTTATGGGAGAGTGGCCTTCATGGAGATACAATGCAGTTTTGGAGGTAGATTGATCATGTGCATGTGGAAACCCTAATGGGTGGGACCCAAGGTGAGGAGGCTCACAAAGATTATAAGGAAGAGAATGACAACCATTTGGGGTTAGCTTGATGATTATAGATTTTTTTCTGCATGACTATTGTGCCTTCTCCAACTGTTTAGTTGAGATTGCAGTGCTATTTAGCACAAGGAATTCCTGTTTAGGGATTCCTCCTCCTTCCTTGAGTGATCTCTTGGAGGAGCATTGTACTTTAGTTTTCCACATTCAGGCTTGAGGCCAAGCATCCTCCTTCAGCTACAACATTATTTTTGCAGCAGTATAACGTTGTGTTGCAGGGTTTTGCAATGGAAGGTCCACAACACCACTTCCGAATCTTGTATTTCAGAGGAGGAAGCCTTTCTTTCTCTGGGAGATTAGTGAGGAAGACTTTGAGCTGATTATCAGATCTTGGCATGTGGCCAATTTATTTTACATCTCCTACAGGGAAATCCCTTGCAGGAACTACGTCATTTTACTCAGTGTTACAGTAGCAGGTTCAAGACCCTTGTTTGTGAGCTTGTTCCCTGGAGAAAGGGCCAACTCTTCTCCCAGAAGACTTGTATAGAGCATATTCTTCTTTTCTTATACATTTCAGCTATATGTGTTCATTGTACTCATTTGATATATAATGCTAGTTACCACCTCATGATAGATGTGATAACATGCACAATTGTCATCTTGTTGAAAGACCACTTGCCACATGATGATCTAAAGCAGCAGTTGGGAAGATTGCGTTGTATCCACTTGATAAACCATTGGTATCATCCAAACTTACATATCACCTTCAACATTTTTCTGATTTGGATGCCAAATGGTGATGATGTGCCATTCATTTTGAATGGGATGATTTGGGCCAGCATGATTCATAACATGGCAGAAACGATCTTTGGAGATCTAATCTTATTCTTGCCACTTGAGGGCAACCTTATTGCAACCCAAGATCAGCATATGCTATACACTTATCATAAGTGGAAAGGAAGACAGCATGGGGTAGGCCATTTTTTCTACCATGTTCAGTTATTCAGCCCACCTACATTGCAGGAGCCAAAGGTGGAGGAGATCTTTCATGAGTTGCCATGTTGGAGGGTGACTCATCTTGTATGGATGATAGCTTGGAGGTGGAGGTATTACATGTGAATGATAGTTATCAACACATTTCAGTCTCCATGCCTTGTGTAATATCCCCAAAAGGGAGAATGCAATAATAATTCACACAATATAAGAAATTACAACAAGATAAACAATAAATCTAAGTACAAATCAGAATATGCAGGAAGAGATGAGCCATTCTATTATATTAGAGATGATTCAGTTACACAAGTACAAGATATAGGTATATCTAGCCAAGAAAATGAGCTAGGATCACCCTAAAAACATGTGTGGAGAAAGTACAACGTAACTGTTGAGGCTCTGCAGCAAATACTACGCTGTCTCTTCAGCAGAATATGAAAATATGGTTGCAGGCTGAAAAGAGAAATGTAGATCTACTCAAAACTGGAGCTCTGATGATGCCAAGATTCAAGATCTGGCCAATGTGATGGATTCCCAAGATAACTTAGAAGGGATTTTCCAGATCTGCAACTTTGGAAAATCACCTCCGTATGATTTGATCCTTGAACTACTGGGAAATACAGATTTGAAGCTAGATCTAGAGAATAGATCGCTGAAATGTATGCTCAGATTAGATCTATGCTTGAAGGGTTGATCCCTTCATCATATCTATGAGCTGAAAGCTTTAGATCTACCTTCTCAATCCTTTAATGGTGAATTCAGCTGCTGCAACACAGCTGCCAACATAAACTGCGCTGTGAGGGAAAGAGAGGTCTCCTGCCTGCTAAAAATTGCTGCAATAAGCTCCAGGCTGATGGTAAGACTGATGGCAATGTGAAGGAATGATCCTCCACTGGATTTCTAGCTGAAGTACTAGCAACTTCCTTCCTCCTTTCAGATCTGCAATATGGACAACATTATTCCTTAAGGGAATACTACTGCTAGGAGGTCAATAAATTTTGGCCTGATGCCAAATATGCAATGTGGCTCTGGGAGTGTTGATCTATAAGCCCAAGTGATGGGAATAATCCCTCACCTTATTCTGCAGCTGAATTACTGAAGACAACTTCCACCTTCCAAACAGATCTTCAGAAATCTGTAGATTTCTGAACATGAATGTTCTGCAGAAAGTATAAAAAGGAAATGGCACTTAAAGCCAGATGTATAATGAAGTACAAACCTCTTCCTTAGATATCACTCAAAGAAAGAGGAGGGATTCCCGAGAAGGAACACCATGTGCTAAACAGCACCGACAATCTCTTCTAAACAACCCAAGAATGCAGTGGAATGTCACTTAACAATTCCAGATCTAAAAGATCATACATTAAGTAATCCAAGATGCCTTTCACCTTTTCCTTCATCTCCTTTATAATGTTTGAGTGATCCCAAGCCTTGGCCCTAATCTCAACTGCGCAGTCTCATGTGGACAATATCCTCCAAGTGGGACTGCATTGTTTGACCAAATAAACCAAATAGTCTAGGTGCAATGTACAACTCCTCCATCATGTGTGCTTCATTTGCACGTGATCCTCCATTACTTGATCATTAATGCTGTTTGAAATCTTCAAGATCTTAGTTGACTGAATCAACCCTCCATGATCTTTCTCATTAAGTGAGACATGATCTCCAATCTCATTCACATTAGTAGTTGCTCAACTACCTCTTTTTGTAGATCTAGGCTAAATTAGTCCACATTCACACACACAAAGTGGATATTTATTCTTATTGAGCATTGTGGGTCCATCCACCATTTTATTTACTTAATTCATTAAGAAAATCAAGGACTCTAATATTCCAAATATGATGTGAAAATTTGGAAATATTACAGTCCCCCTAGAAAAATGTTTCTTGTCCTCAAGCAACTCCAAAAGTAGATGCAAAGCCATCTATTCCCCTCCAAATGGCATTGATCCGAATTTGTACGAGAATAGAGAAACGAGAATAAACATATAACCATAAATACAGAGATGTAGCGGAAATAACACTTCATTTCATTAATATCAAAGAACTGAAATTTGCTTACGGACATAATGGAAATAAAACTAGCTAGGGCGCTGGTAGCTATCTCTGAGAAGAGATGTGGCGGCTACAGGCCTCTGAACTGAGTTACAATGAGGCTCGAGGGCCTATTTATTATTGAGAAACAATGGAGAACCCTAAACATCCAAAAACCTAACCTTAGGAGATGAAGCGCCAAAACTATGGGCCCCGTTTGGGTAAATTGGTGTTTCAACTTCCCAGGGACGTAACTTTGGCATACTATCTCCGTTTGACGCACATGATACATCATTAGAAAGCTCTATCCGAGGAATACAAATTTTTCCATGAATATCATTCCAAAACAAAATGATATTCGCTAGAGGTGCGATGCCCAAAAAACGTCGTTTAGGGCCTCAAAACGGCTCTGGAAGTTCAGGACCCGAAAAACTGCTAAAAATAGTAAATTATGCCGAAACTGAAAAAATGAAAGAGACAATGGTGGGGGCCCAAGTGGAATAGGTGGGTGGCCACCAATATCCACCTGGATCATTCCTCCCCCCTTAGGAAGCAATGGTCCCCATTGCGTTAAGTTCCTCCATGAGATGAGGAAATTTCTGCTGAACTTGGTCCCTGGTGAACCACTTTCCTTGGTGCAGGAGTTGGCCGGCTTTGACAACCCGATACAGTTGGATCTGCTGTTGACGAGTGTTCTTGATTTGCATGTCCATGATACAATCTGTGGTGGCCTGTTCCATGCAGTCTGGGTTTAACTCTGTTGGTGTGAGTTGTTCTGCAATGTCCGAGGTGTCCAGTAGAGGTGGGAAGTAAGGACAAAGGCGATCCACATTGAAGACTGGGTGAAGACCAAGGAATGGAGGAATACTAAGCTCGAAGGCATTGTTCCCTACAGCCTTGGTGACGGTGTATGGCCCGTATCGGAGCGGGCAAAGCTTGCGGTGGGGTCCAGTGAGGCGCTCCTTCTACAAATGTAGCCATACTTTGTCGCCCACCTGGAAGTTGTGTGGCACCTGGTGTTGATCATGGCGTTGCTTGTACTTGGCATTGGCTCTGTCCAATATATCATGAACCTGTTGGCGGATGTGTTGAATTCACTCGATGAAGCTACTGGCTTTGTCTACTTCAGACTGGACATGAGCTGAATTGGCCTGAGCAGCTGCAAATGGCATGGCTACGTCAATGGGACATAGTGGCTGGAATCCCAAGCCCACCTGAAAGGGGCTATGGCCGATTGAACTGTGGAGAGCCCGATTATGACTATGTTGTACATAAGGGAGGCTCTCGTCCCATGTGCGTGGATGCTTTGAATTGTACATGCGCAGAATGTGTACAATCATTCTGTTGACGACCTCTGTCTGGCCATTTGTTTGGGGATGGAAAGCTGTGGACTTGGTGAGCTTGGTATCCAACATCGACCAGAGGCTGGACCAAAATGTGCTGAGGAACCTGCTATCCCGATCTGATATGATAGACTGTTGGATCCCAAAGTGCACCCACACTCGTTCAAAGAAGAGTTTAGCAGTGGCTTCTGCTGTGATATTCTTCTTGCAGGCCGCCATAATGGCCATCTTCGAGAATCTGTCGACGACCACAAAAACACAGTCATTTCCCTGCTTAGTAGAAGGCAGGCCCGACATGTAATCTATGGAGATGGATTCCCAAGGTCGACTAGGGGTAGGTAGAGGAGTATATAGGCCTTGCTTCTTGATGGTCGGTTTGGCAATGGCACAAGCAGTGCAGGATCTGATGTGCTTCTCGACATCTTTTCGAAGGTTCGGCCAATAGAAATACTTCTGTAGTATTGCTACTGTTTTCTCGACCCCGAAATGCCCAGCGACTCGACTGTAGTGTGCTTCCCATATCATCTTGGCACGCTCGCTTGAAGGAACACAAAGGTGTCCCGGGTGACATAAAAGTGCATCTTGGAGGTGAAAATTTGGAACTTGCGTGCCCCCCAAGAGTGCCTTGTAAGTGTGGCCGAATTCTGGGTCACTCTCATAGAGAAGCGGCCAATCAGAAGTCTCGTGCCCACAAGAGTTGAGCACGGTGGTGAGTGCCACGATCGGTGGTCGGCTGAGGCAGTCTGCAACATTATTGGTGCTACCCTTCTTGTATTTGATGTTCAAATGAAACTGTTGCAGATATGTGGACCACTTCTGATGGCGATCATTCTGCAACTTCCCTTGTGTCTGTATGAACTGCAGGGGCCGGTGGTCTGTGTGGATGATTGTTTCCTTCCCAAAAATGTAATGCTTCCATTGTCGACAGGCTTGCACAATGGAATACATTTCTTTGTCATAGGTGGGATACTTGCGAACTGTCTCAGACAATGTCTCACTATGATATGCCATTGGATGTCCCTGTTGAGTAAGAACTGCCCCAATAGCATAGTCAGAGGCATCTGTCTCGATCTCAAATGGCTGCTACAAGTCTAGTAAGGTGAGCACTGGGGCAGAACAGAGGCAATTTTTCAATTCTTTGAACGCCTTCTGTTGAGGTTCCGACCAAAAGAATTTTTCTCTCGCTCCTCCTTTGGTGACTTGACTCAAGGGCCAAGTGATATGAGAGAATCCCAACATGAATCTACGGTAGAAATTAGCAAGACCCAGAAAGCTGCGAAGCTCTGTTATAGTAGTCGGGGCTGGCCAATCCCGAATGACTTGGATCTTGGCTGGATCCACATGCACCCCCTTTCATCAATAATGTATCCCAGATATTGAACCTGGGTCATGCCAAACGTGCACTTCTCCAAATTGGCACACAACTTATGTTGCCGCAGTGTTTGGAGGACTTGTCGGATGTGATGAAGGTGCTCTTCCCAAGTCTTGCTGAAGATCAGAATGTCATCCAAGTACACCACTACGAATGAGTTGGTGAATGGCCGCAAGATGTCCTCCATCATCCTCATGAAGGTTGCGGGAGCATTCGTCAACCCGAAAGGCATGACCAGCCATTCAAAAAGGCCTTCCTTAGCTTTGAAGGCAGTCTTCCACACATCAGAGGGTTCAATTGGTACCTGGTGATACGCAGACTTCAGGTCGATCTTACTGAAATATTTTTCACCTTGGAGTTGGTCCAGAAGGTCATCAATCCGTGGGATTGGGTACCTATTCCGGACAGTGATCTTGTTCAGCGCCCGATAGTCAATACAAAGTCTCCACGTCCCATCCTTCTTCTATACCAACACGATCGGGCTCCCACAGGGCGATGAACTTGGTCTGATGTGACCTTTCTGCAACAGCTCCTGAATCTGCCTCTTGATTTCATCATTCTCTAGAACAGAGCGCCGATAGATCGGTCCATTAGGTAGCGGCGCACCGGGGGTCAGATCAATCGGGTGCTTGACCTGACAGTGTAGAGGAACCCCTGTGGGTGAGGTGAATATGTCCCCGTACTCCTCCACAACCTTATCCATTTGTTGTTGTTGTGTAGAGGAGCCCTGTCTGGAGGTCGTGGCCACAATCTTCTTCTTGCCCTGGGGGCGGATCATCAAGAAAACGAATTTCCTGGTTTGGGAAATGAGCTTACTGCATTGTTTTGCAGTAACCAAAGAGATAGCGACAGGAGGTGGTACCTCTGGTATCCTGTACAACTTATTTCCCAAAGTAACAATAACAGCACGAGGTCGAGACTCATACACAACATGATGCTTCCACAAGTATGGTTTTCCTAATAATACATCATAAACATCAATAGGAGAAACGTCACATAATACCTCATCCGTGAAGGGCTTGATGCTATAGGGAAGGCGACACTGCTGGCTGACGCAGAGATCTCGTCCTTGGTGAAGCCACCCGATGGTGTATGGATGTGGGTGAGCTGTGGTCGGCAAGCCCAACCGCTTCACGACGTCTGCTGAAATGAGGTTCTTTTGGCTCCCATTATCGACAATGAACTGTACAGGGGAGCCCTTTACCCACATCTGGGAGTGGAAGAGACGTTCCTCCTCCTCTGGATCTTCCGGTTCCTCCTTCTGGACCTTTGTAGTGGCAACAGTGGCGTTGGGCTCCGCATCAATAATCTGTTTCCCTTTTTCATTTCCCTTTTCAGGTTCTGATTCGGAGTCGGAGCATGCATCTGACTCAGAAGCCCTCATCTCGGCCACTAGCGACTGCTTGGCCCGACACTCACTTGTGTTGTGAGTGGAGCTCTTATGGAACTCACACCACTTTTCCGTGTCCTTCTTTGGCTTTACGGTGTTGTTCTTTTCTTGTGGCTTTGACGGGTTGTCTTTAGCCGCCATGCCTTGGCTCTGTCCTTTGTTCTGCGGTTTGGAAGCACCTTTTCCTTGCTTTTGATTTGCAGAACCAAAGTCTCGCTTCTTCTGTTTGAATTCCTGCTCAATCTTGGCAGCATACCGGTATGCCGTACCAAGCGAGGAGATGTCGAGGAACTCCATTTCCTCCTGAATGTATCTGTGCAGACAGCTGCGATACTTTAGCACCAGATGTTTCTCTGAATCTTTGATACCCAACTTTGTGCCCAGGGTATGGAACAGATTCGTCAGCTCATGCACATCTTGATCCCTTTGTTGTCGCAGCGTGGTCCATTGTATGTACTTGTCCTCATAGCTCCCCACGGGATAGTACTGTTCCTTGACGGCGTCTCGGAAAGAATTCCAAGTTGGTACGGCCAAGAATAGAGAGGGTTCTGTCTGGTCCTTGTTCTCACAGTAGGTTTCCCACCAGTCCTTAACATGGGGGGTAGCTTTGAGGAGTGCAAAAATAATCTTCTCCTAGTCTGAAAAGTCATGAACAGAGAAATATCCTTCTAATAGATTCAACCATCTATCTACGGCATCTGCGTCTATTTGACCCTCAAATATGGGAATGTCAAAATTTACTTGTACCTTAAAAGGAGTCGCGCCTCCAGAGTGGCTGCTGGATGCAGATGCGCCGCTGGTGGGCAGCCGTTGAAGGATCTGAGCAAAGTTATCCATCATCGCGTTCCTTTGTTTTTCGAGGGCCTCCTCGAGCAATATTTTGATAGGATCTCTTGCTCCCTCATCTTTCTTTTCGTCCCCCATGGGCGTCCGTCGAGGTTTGTGAGGTTGATCTTGCAAAGGTTCCACCAGATCGAGCCCTAGCTCCTTATACCCCGACCTCGTTGGGGACATGCAAAGAAGGATCGAGAAAAAGCAGACCTCTCTGATACCACTGATCCGGATTTATGCAGGAACGCAACAAAATAAACATATAACCATAAATACAGAGATGCAGCGGAAATAACACTTCATTTCATTAATATCAAAGAACTGAAATTTGCTTACAGACAGAATGGAAATAAAACTAGCTAGGGCGCTGGTAGCTATCTCTGCGAAGAGATGTGGCGGCTACAGGCCTCTGAACTGAGTTACAATGAGGCTCGAGGGCCTATTTATCATTTAGAAACAATGGGAAATCCTAAATAGCCAAAAATTCAACTGAGATGGCATAAAACTATGCGCCAGTTTGATAAATTAGTGCTTAACTTCCCGGGACGTAACTTTGGCATACTATCTACATTTTGGCCTTTATGATACACATCATTAAAAATACTATCTGAATAAAAATTCGACATGAATATAATTTTTGAAATGGATGATATTAACTGGAGGCACGATGCTCAAAAAACATCCTTTAGGGCCTCAAAGCGGCTCGGGAAGTTCGGGACCCAGAAAAAGCGCTAAAAATAGTAAATTATCTTTTAAAAATGAAAAATGAACAAATAGTTGAGACCAGTGAATAGGTAAGGTGACCACAAATATCCACCTAGATCGAGCATCCACATAAGGAAGGCTTCCTCCATTTTCTGCAATAGGTTATGTATGTTTGGTTCCAAATTTGTCTTTTAAAAACATAAAGAATGACCTCCAACTATTTATTTAGATGTCCTCCTTCCATCATGAAGTACCAAGTGACAACCATATGATGTCCAACATCATCATCAATACATGAGGTGCATGCAATAAGGTGGTTCTCTTCAAAAAGGAAAAGCTCCATCACACAATACATATCTTCATCCCAGGTTTCATGGATTAGATTGAGCATTGAGATGCTCTCATACTTAGCCCTGTTGGCCTTTTTGGACCCAAACTCTATCATTCCAAGGTTATGAAAAAGAATAAGGGAAGAAGTAATATGGGTAGACAAAGATTTCAAACCATATTCTCCTAACAATAACCACCAGGACCAGGTAACCCTGTTTCATCTCAAAGCTCCTCCATGTAAGATGGACAAGGCCAAACTCTCCCAAAAGCAACTTAATGATAAGATCTTTTCTACTTTCTCTCCTCCTCATGTGAATTATGAAGAAAAAGCATACTAATGGTGTTGTGTAACCAGCTCCAAAAAGAGAAGAAAAGAGATATCAACGCCTTAGAAATAAGCCACTTCGAGGGGCAACCTCCAATACATTACATAAATGAACAATTCTTGGATGATACAATTTACAAAACCTCCTTTCTATATATAGGAGTCCATGGGGCCATAATGTGATCCTAGTGGGCCACAATGTAATCCTAGCCGACCTAACAATAATAATTTAAGGGCACAATAATAACAAAATGGGGGTTACAAGGGTACAATAATAACAATAAGGGGGGATACACTAACATAATAATGGGCTACACTATTAATATAGGGACTTAACATGCCCCTCTCCTTCAAACAAGTGTTGTCCTCAACGCTTGATTATTTCTTGATGCTTCTGTATAAAATTCTCATCCTCCCATGTGAAATATTCTACAGGAAATTTCTTCCACTTGCTGAGATACTCTAAAATTGATCGTACTTGTCGAGTTCTTGTTTCTATGACTGCTTCATAACTTCTTTCGATGTGATGTTGATCTTCCTGTTGTTTCATTAGATTCTGCACCCAAGTTGGGTTATCCTTTGAGAGTTGGAGAACTTGTTGTTGATGCTCGATGTGATCTTCCACTAATTTATCATCCATATTTTCTATTATTTGATCCTTCAAACCATCCAACTTAGCCTCCATTTCTGCTTTTAAACCATCTATTTCATCTTCGGTTGCTCTTCGTAAGATCGAAATTTGTTGCACTTGGTACCATAATTTTGATATCTCATACTGCAATACTTCCTCTTCATGGGTCATAGTATAGCTTTTTGAGGGCTTAATGGCTATGAAATTATCTTTTGGAGCCATTATAGAACCCAAATACTGATACAAATTCTAAAATATTCCTTTGGAATCACTTCAATTTCTTTTTCAAACAAACGTTATGCAATTTTAAAAACCGGATACACACCTTTTTCTTGCTTTTAAGGAGCTCGATATTGCAATTGAGTTATATCTGTAATTGAAAATCTTAAATACCTGAAATTCAGCTCTGTAGTAGATCTCTGAAGCTTCTTTCAAATGCCACAGGTCTGACCTGATTTGGATTCCCCAAGACAAAGTTGTGTACAATCTCTCACAATGACCTAATTTTGGATTGGTTCAGTAGAGCAAACTTGTAGGACTTTCCACGTGTCACTGTTTCATCCTTTGTCTCTGAAATTGATAGCCAATAAACTACAGTCTGTGTGCTTGCGACAACTTTTTACGGCACTCCAATCCGATGCCCAGAGAGAGAGTTATTGAACTTTTCCCACGATCACCTCTTTGAGATGCAATTCAGGAGCCTGAAAAAGCACTACCTTCCACAGATCATATCTCCAAAAATATTGCGAACCAAGCTCTGAAATTTTTTGACGACTTTCTTCAGGATTTCAGCTTCGCACCATATGAATTTCAGATTCTGAACCTTCGTAGAAAATGTTTTATAGCGCAAATTCCACGATGACCTGTTTAGGAGCCTGAAAAAAGACCTAACTTCCACAGATGATATCTCCAAAAATATTGCGAACCAAGCTCTGAAATTTTTAGGCAATCTTCCTCAGGATTTTTTCTTCGTACCCTAAAAATTTCAGCTTCTTCGACTTCGTAGAAAAAAATTTATAGCGAAAATTCCACGATGACCTGTTTGGAGCAGCGAAACCCTAGAATCCAAAGCTTCGATACCAAATGTTGTGTAACTAGCTCCAAAAATAGATATGCTTGTAGAAATGAGCATGAGGAAACCTCCAATACATTACATAAATGAACAATTCTTGGATAGTACAATTTACAAAACCTCCTTCTATGGAGTCCATGGGGCCATAATGTAATCCTAGTGGGCCTGATATAATCCTAACCCGACCTAACAATAATAATGTAAGGGCACAATAATAACAATATGGGGGTTACGAGGGTACAATAGCCAACAATAAGGGGGGCTACACTAACTGTAATAATGGGCTAGACTATTAATATAGGGACTTAACAAATGGACATATAATATGTCACATCAGCCCAATACAAAGAAACATCACTAATGCACATCATGAGATCACTATGCCAAATTTTACACAATACAAAACACATAGACATAGGAGATGTCATGTGGTGGCCAACCTCTCTCAAGTAAAACCAAAATGAACATGCCTTTCTTTGGTGAAATTTATCATTGAAACACAAGGCATGATTCAGAAAATGATGAGATATTGAGTGGTTTCCATACTCACCCAAGAGCAGCCAGCACAGCCATGCCTCCTTCTTCATTTCATATGTTTTTTTCAAGGCATGGATCAGAAAAATAGGTGCCTTTGGAGAGTGACAGAAATCTCTCAATGGAAACCAACATAACCAAGCATGCTGGCCCATACAAATCTACAAGTGGTTTTGCAACCCATTTCTTATCATCCTTACCCATTCACTCCCATGTGGATGATGAATAAGTTACTGCATAATCATGTCATCCTCCCTTTGTAGAATATCATCCTTCCCAATTTGTTGAAGAACTTTGCATTTCATGAAATGTTGAAATGCATCTCTAATGAGATCTCTTAATGATATTATCTCTCCATCAAAGGCCCTCCAAAACCAAAGAAGTTTTGGATTGGATACAAGTAGAAGTTTCTCTTTGAGCAGTGAGAGGCTCATTGAGAAAGGGTCATCTAGAAGGGAGAAAATATTTCTCACTTCAAGATGTCTACCATTTGTCATCTTTGCTTCCATTGCTTCATGAGTGAATCTACCTCCAAAATTATCCAAGAGTGATGAAGCCTTTTCTTTGTCACAACTACTAAGTGACAGTGCTGTAGATATGTGGGGTAATACATATGCTGTCTCAAAGTAAGGCACAATATTGATCTCATAATCATCCATTGTACATAGGATAATGCTAATCCCATTTTTTGAAATTCTACATCTCAGCTCAATGGGTTGAATGTAGCTCATCAATGATGAACAAGGATAGTTTTTAGTCTCCTCCTTGATTAAATCAAGGGTCCTCTACGCTGTGATATGTCTATGCTTCAAGTCAGCACTTTGTTCTCACCCTTGGTTATGCATTGATCTTAAAACAATATGTGGTGAAATTTTATGCATACCTTGGATCAACTGATATGTGGGAACCTCTTGACAGAACACAAGATTTCCTCCAACCGAGACAATAGTATCTCCAACTGCTGGTAAGAGTGATGGCCTCTTTTCTTCTTCAAGTGTACCAGCGCTGGTAACTTCCTCTCCTTCCTCATGCATCTCCTGATCCATGCATGGGACTCCATAATTCAAGAGCTTGAGCGTACCTTGCAAAGATGCAAGTTCCTCTTCTCCAGATAAAAGTACTTCTACAATAGGTGGTGAATGTAGTGACTTCTTGTCCAGAGTGACAAGATTGACATTCTCCTTGGTTTCCTTGGGAGATGTATCTTTGTAGCACATCTCTGTCTTCTCCACATCAAAATTATTCCTCAACTTGTGAAAGAAATCTGAATACTTGGTCACCTTTGCATGCTCTAGGTGCCCAAACCACCAATCTTTTGCTTCATCTAAGAGATGAAGAGCTACAATTTGAATAGCCTCTTATTCAACCATGGGATGTATCTTGAAAAATGAATCTAACTCCCTCCTCCAAGCCTTGAAATTGCTTGAGGAAGATCCATCAAATGTAGGCAAATAAAATCTATTATGCCTCTTTCTTCTATTGCTTCTATAGGATCCTCTTTCTTCTATAATCTGGAAGAATTTTTGGAGAGTTAGCTTCTCCTTGAAAGCTCTAGACTGTGCTTTGTACTCTTCAAGATATAGACTGAGAGTCTCATGAGTCTCAGGCTCATTCTTTTATTCACTTCTATACCTCTCACTTTCTTAAAAGAAAGTGGGCATAGTGGATCTATCAGGAGATCTAGGATTCTCTGGTCTTCTTTGCTGCTGATAGGAAGTGCTTTCCTCATCAGATCTGCTTCTTGGATGTCCTTCCTTCTTTATTTGATTGACCTCCTTGGAGAGATCTTGCATGGATCTGAAGAAAGGAGTGACATATTTCACATCCTCCATGATAGATATTATCTATCTATTCTTCTTTCAATGTAAAAGGATGAAGTGTCCACAAGCTAAGCCAAAGATCATGCTTTGATACCACTATAATATCCCCAAAAGGGAGAATGCAGTAATACTTCACACAATATAAGAACTTACAGCAAGATAAAAAATAAATCTAAGTAAAAATCAGAATATGCAGGAAGATTTGAGCCATTTTATTATATTGGAGATGATTCAGTTACACAAGTACAAGATTTAGGTAAATCTAGCCAAGAAAATGAGCTGGGATCACCCTGGAAACATGTGTGGAGCAGGTACAACGTAATTGTTGAGGCTCTGCAGCAAATACTGCGTTGTCTCTTCAGCAGAATATGAACATATGGTTACAGGATAAAAAGAGAAATGCATATCTACTCAAAACTAGAGCTGTGATGATGCAAATATTCAAGATATGGCCAATGTGATGGATTCCCAAGATAACCCAGAAGGGATTTTCCAGATCTACAACTTTGGAAAATCACCTCCCTAGGATTTGATCCTTGATCTGTTGGGAAATACAGATCTGAAGCTATATCTGGAGAATAGATGGTTGAAATGTATGCTCAAATCAGATCTATGGTTGAAGGGTTGATCCCTTCATCAGATCTATGAGCTGAAAGCTCTACATCTACCTTCTCAATCCTTCAATGATGAATTCAGCTGCTGCAACATAGCTACCAACAGAAACTGCATTGTGAGGGAAAGAGAGGCCTTCTGCCTGCTCAAAATTGCTGCAATAAGCTCCAGGATGATGGTAAGACTGATGGACATGTGAAGGAATGATCCTCCACTGGATTGCTAGGTGAAGTACTATCAACTTCCTTCCTTCTTTCAAATATGCAATATGGACAGTGTTATTCCTTAAGGGAATACTGCTGCTAGGAGGTGAATAAATTTTGGCCTGATGCCAGATCTGCAATGTGGCTCTAGGAGTGCTAATATATAAGCCCAATTGATGGGAATAATCCCTCACCTTGTTCTCCAGCTGAAGTACTGAAGACAACTTCCACCTTCCAAACTGATCTTCAGAAATATGCAGATTTGTGAACATGAATGTTCTACAGAAAGTAGAAAAGGAAATGATACTTAAAGCCAGATGTATAATGAACTACAAATATCTTTCTTAGAGATCAGTCAAAGAAAGAGGATGGATTCTCGCCCGGGAACACCCTGTGCTAAACAGCACCAGCAATCTCTGTTAAACAGCCCAAGAATGGAGTGGAATGTCACTTGACAATTCCAGATCTAAAATATCATACATCAAATAATCCAAGATGCCTTTCACCTTTTCCCTCATCTCCTTTATAATGTTTGAGCCATCCCAATCCTTGGCCCTAATCATAATTGCACAGTTTCATGTGGACAAGATCCTCCAAGTGGGACTGCGTTGCTTGACCAAATCAACCAAATAGTCTAGGTGCAATGTACACCTCCTCCATCATGTGTGCTTCATTTGCACATGATCCTCCATTACTTGATCATTAATGCTGTTTGAAATCTTCAAGATATTAGTTGACTGAATCAACCCTCCATGATCTTTCTCATTAAATGAGACATGATCTCCAATCTCATTCACATTGGTAGTTGCTTAACTACCTCTTTTTGTAGAAATAGGATAAATTAGTCCACATTCACACACACAAAGTGGATATTTATTCTTATTGAGGATTGTGGGTCCCTCCACCCTTTTATTTACTTAATTCATTAAGAAAATCAAGGACTCTAATATTCCAAATATGATGTGAAAATTTGGGAATATTACACCTTGAGAGGACCTCTAGACAGCACATACTTGCCTCCTTGAGTATTTCACCTTTTCATGATGATGGCTATTTCGGATGCTCACCAAATGCTAGCTTGCATGCTTGGGAGGGGCACTATGGAGATTCATTATTGAGACAACATCATATTCCTTGGAGGAGTTCATCATATGAGGATGCTACAGGAGGAGGAGAGGAAACTCTTTAGTTCCATCCTTGCAGTTGCTTGAGGACAAGCAACATTTGGGAGAGGAGGATTGTAATATTCCTACATTAGCATGTAGCTAATAGGAATATTTTTTTTTGTATTTTGCACCTAGTAGATGAATAAATGGGGGAAGAGACCCATACTTAACTTAAATCAGCATAAAAACCCTCTACGTATGAAAGGGGATCATTCTAGTAGCTGGATTTCACACCCTCATGTGTGAAAAGGGACTTTTGCATGTGGACAAAGTCAAGTTTGACCAAGTCAATAGCATGCATGAAGAGGAGTGGATTATCAATGTAAGTAGCACAATGTGAACAAGGATCAGCTTAGACAAACATATGAGAGTTGGATTGAAGACACTCGGGTGTGAAAAAGGGATGAAGCAGGTTGAAGAGGTCAACTTTGACCAAATCAAACAACATTGTTATGGGAGAGTGGCCTTAATGGAGATACAACGTAGTTTTGGAGGGAGATTGATCATGTGCATGTGGAAACCCTAATGGGTGGGACCCAAGGTGAGGAGGCTCACAAAGCTTATAAGGAAGAGAATGGCAGCCATTTGGGGTTAGCTTGATGATTATATATTTTTGTCTGCATGATTATTGTGCCTTCTCCAACTGTTTAGTTGAGATTGCAGTGCTGTTTAGCACAAGGCATTTCTGTTTAGGGATTCCTCCTCCTTCATTGAGTGATCTCTTGGAGGAGTATTGTACTTCAGTTTTCCATATTTAGGCTTGAGGCCAAGCATCCTCCTTTAGCTACAGTGTTATTTTTGTAGCAATATAACAGTGTGTTGCAAGGTGTTGCAGTGAAAGGTCCACAACACCACTTCTAGAGCTTGTATTTTAGAGGAGGAAGCCTTTCTTTCTCTAGGAGATTAGTGAGGAAGACTTTGAGTTGATTATCAGATCTTGGCATGTGGCCAATGTATTTTACATCTCCTACAACACAGTCCCTTGGAGGAACTGCATCATTTTACTCAGTGTTACAGTAGGAGGGTCAAGCCCCTTGTTTGTGAGCTTGTTCCCTAGAGAAAGGGCCAACCATTCTCTCGGAAGGCTTGTATAGAGAATATTCTTCTATTCTTGTACATTTAAGCTATATGTATTCAAAGATACATTGTAACTATGTTTTCCAGATCTAGATCTGCAGATCTGTCATTTTATACTTGTATTTTCATCGAGCTCTTGTCGGGTTATTCTCATTTTGTATAAAAAGGAAAATATTTCCATTTTTCTTAGCCATTGGATGATTGTAAACTCTAGATCTACCATTTATCATTTATTTCTGCATAAAACCTCATTAAAATAATGCTATTACATGCTTCAGTATTTTCTGTTAGCAAAAGTCATGGGGTTTGGGCTTATTTGAGTTGTATTGGTTTGGGGAGATCTATTTAGCTTGGCTAGAGGGATTTGATTTTGCTCCCATTCCGAATGTGAGATGTATAAAGCATATTCTAAGGTATCTAAGTCCCATTTACCATAGTTATAGCATAATTTACTGAAGATATCCTTTTTATGGCCCTATTTGCTACATTTCCCCCAACTTTTGGGATCATGAAAGGTGTAATAAGTTGTTGTTGTAATATTAATTGATGGCTATGTGTTTCTTAACACATTTTATGAGTTGATAGCTTGCTACTATTCTAACATTGTGTTTACATATTGTTGCAATCCCTTCCTTGGGTATTTTTCAAGCCATACTAGGTGTGAGAGGTCTGTTTACCTCTCCTATTTTGATTTGTTTCTGATCCCCTCTTGGATTTAGGTCTGAGATTATGAGATCTAAGGGATCCAAGGGATGATATTGGTTGATGTAGCACACATTCCTGAAAAATGTGTTTTTCAGGCATGCCTTGGTAAGCATTCCCATTTGGGAATATTACATTCCCACATCATCAACACGAGAAATAGGAACAAGATGATAGTGAATCAAGACTAAACAGAGGATAAATGGTTTAAAAATGTAGAAAGAAACTTCTCTTGAACATATCGGTGACACGACTTTGGAATTTGGTAGTATTTGACATCAAGGAATCTGAGGTCATGAAGACGTGGAAAAGAGTAGATGAGAGGTCAAAATAGATAACCCAAAACCATGGAGGAAAAATGATGAATGGGATGTCCCCAACCCGACACGAATTTCAGAGCAGTTTCATGTTCAAGAGCGATATACTGCCGACACGACTGAGAAATGGTTCCATTTTCCCCCAACATTTCTGGCGAGTACCCCAATTATTTTTGGAAACAAGCTTGAAGGGGATAACATATGCTTGTCATATAAGTTTTTCCTTCGGAAAAATCCATCCCAATACATTTTACGAGCCCTAGGAATGAGGAACTCGATAACGTCATGGTGACAATTTCCGATGTCATTTAGGTTTTAATGAGTCTGACAAAGGAAGAACTCAACATCTTTTCATATTTAAAGAGTTTTAAAAGAAGCAGAAAAGAAAAATCTAGCAGGTCCCTTTTCATAGGTAGTCTCACAGATCCGAAAAGGTAGAAAACAATATCTGAGAGAACCTCTCAGTCGCGATTGGCTAAGGTATTCCTTTTTCGTAAATAATATGTCCCAGCCTAAAAAAAGGGTAAACGTATATTGGGCAGATGAAGTTTCATAGCCCTTAACAAGTTCAAAATGATAAGAGTCTCGACAATGTTTTCAATTTTAGAGAGTCAGAAAAGAGTTGAAAGATGACTCTAGGGGGTGACTTTTTCGTGTTTTTACCGACTCTGAGAAAGTAATAAAAGACAACTCGTCACTTCATCATCATCATGCTTAGGACCTGTTGCTACACAAGAAATGCATGTAAAACCCACTTTTCGAGATAAACATTAAAATAATCGAAAAATAAGCTCAAGAACTTAATTAGGGTTTCGAAAAGGTTATAAAATGACATAAATAGTAAAAATAAATTACTTTTCACCTTTCCACTTCTTGTAAGCATTTTACCATTTTTAACTATAATCCTGTGGAGCTGGCAGTGGAAAATCCAAGAGACCAATTGCAAATCCATTTTCTTCATGTAAGAACTCTTATCCTTGCCTGCATTTTATGCTAGATTTCATTTCCTGCATTCTTAATTTCTCATGCTTTTGGGGGAATTTTGTTCAAGGTTGGGCGCGGTGGTCGGTGCGGGTTTTGGGCACGGAGTCGCGCTAACCCGCGTTAAATTCTAATGGTGAGGCACCAATTGGCGCTGCTATTTCTAAAACAATTGTGACAATTTCCGCAACCAATTTTCTTGAAAACTCTCTCAAATAGTTTCATTTAAACATTTTGAAAAGTGAAATATTCAACTAATGAAAGTCCCAATGATGATTTCGCAAGTGATTAAAAGCCAAAATGGTCATTGAATGGAAGGAAAGAGAGCACGGGGAGGAAGATAAGCTAGCCATGAGAAATGTTAGATGCATGGATGCCCTAAGAGATTGTGGGCTCTTAAAAGTTTCCATGGCACCATGTCTTTGAGCTCAGCTAAAGTTACTATAGTATCTGGTCAGTGTGTGGGACACCGATCGGGAAATATTTATGATTCACGATCAAGAGTTGGAGATAGAAGTCTCTAACATATACACTAGTACAAAATGACTAATTAGTTAAAAAAAAACAACTAAAATTTGGATATAAATGACTATTTTTCAGTCGGTGACCAATAGTAGCTAATTTACAGTATCTAATGGAAAAAGTATCCTCAGACACGTAATTTTATTGATATTGGAAAAGAAATTACATAAAAAGTTGCAGGAGTTTACAAACATAAACTTCCACTAATTTTCAATTAGGAAACTAACCTATTTATAATATATATGTCCTAACTTAATTTAGTTATGAACCACTTGAAAAAATAACAAGTGTCCATTTACAATAAATGATCTTCTATCCAATCTACTAACTTTATTCCTATTTTAGAGCCTAAGATACGCCTCAATTCGAGAGTCCTATCTTTGCTAACAATATTCTATTTCTAAGTGTCTCTAATATTTATTAAATATTCTAATTTAATAAATATTTTTATCCTAACTTTACATTATTATATTTGGATCATATAACATTCCCCCCTATGATCCAAAGATACATTACAACATATACCAAGTTCATTCCTGAACTTAGTAAATTTGATTCTGCTAAGAGGTTTGGTGAAGATATCAGAGTTCTGATCTTCTTAAGGACAATAAATTGGCTTGATGACATCCTTTGCAATGAGTGATCTGATATGATGATACTTGGTGTCCACATGCTTTATCTTTGAATGAAAAATTGGATTCTTGGCAAGATTTATTGTTGACTGATTGTCGATGAATAACGAAGTAGCTTCTACTGGAGGAATACCCAAGTCCTGTAAAGCTCTATGAAACCAAACAATCTCACATGCTGCTTCCCATGCTAAAATGTACTCTTCTTCTGCTGAAGAAGTGGCCACTGTAGCTTGCTTCTTGCAACTCCAGGAAACTACATCTGACCCCATGTTCATTAAATAACCTGAGGTTGATTCCCTATCATCAATACTGCCAGCAAATTCGGCATCTGAAAATCCACCAAGTACAAAAATTTTAGTCTTTTTGTAAAGAAGACCAAAATCTTTTGTTCCTTGGATATAACGAATAACTCTTTTAGCTGCATTCCAATGGTTGTTTCGTGGTTCCTGCATAAAGAGGGAAAGGATGATAATGGCATAATAAAGATCTGGTCGAGTAGTTGTCAGATAAATCAGGCTACCAATCAACTATCGATAAGTAGTGCTATCCACCATTTCCCCCCTTCAAATTTTGAAATTTTCAAGTTTTGTCCCATAGGGGTAAGAACAGGCTTGCAATCTTACATTCCAAATCACTGAAGAATTTATGTTGCATACTTACTCTGGGAAATAAAGATATGATGTGGATGTTGGAATACTTCAACTCCAAGACAGTAGTGAAGTAGTCCCAAATCTGTCATCTTAAAACCTGCATGTAACTCTTTTTTCACCTGTGCAATGTGATCATCGTTGTTTCCAGTGATAATCAAATCATCTACATACATAACCAGAATCACCAGATTTTTACCTTGTTGGCATACATACAAGGTATCATCAGATTCACTTAGCTGAAAACCAACTTTCTGAAGGTACTCATCCATTTTGGCATACCAAGCTTGTGGAGCTTGTTTTAACCCATATAAAGCCTTTATTAGTTTGCAGACTTTATGTTCATGTCCTTCAATTTCAAAACCTAGTGGTTGTGTCATGTATACTTCTTCCTATAAATCACCGTTGAGGAAAACACTTTTTACATCCATCTGATGAACTTTCCATCCTTGTTGAGATGCTAAGGCAAGTGTGAGTCGAATGGTGTTCCATTTAGTTGTAGGAGCAAATGTTTCCTCATAATCTATCCCTTCTTGCTGTGCAAAACCCTTAGCAACAAGTCTTGCTTTATACTTGTCAATTTCACCATTTTTCTTGTACTTAATTGGGTAAACCCATTTTCATCCAATGGGTTTAACATTCCGAGGACAATCAACAAGTTTCCAAGTGTTATGGTCTTGAACTGCCTGATATTCATCAACCATAGCCTGTTGCCATTCTTTATGTTTTACTGCCTCTCGGTATGTAGAAGTTTCAGTAAAAGCATTTGCTATCAAGGCTCCTTCATTTCTTTGTGATCCCCTTGTTCCTGTTTTATTCTGTTCATTAGGCCCTACATCTTTCAAAATTTGAACTGCCCATTTTGGAAAATGATGTTCACTGGTTTGAGATTGTGAAAAATCACCATAATTCGAAAGAGGGTTGATATAAACTGATGTTTGTTGATCAATCGCAGGTTCTAGGGGCGGAGAGTCATTGTCAGAAGAACTGATGTTGCTAGGAGAGTTGGATGAACTTCTAGAAGACCCAGATGACGCTGATGAAGAAGACGGACTAGATGAATCATTTTCAGATGAAGGAAACTGAAGTGCATACCAATTTTTTGAATTTGGTTTACTTTGTAAATTTCCGTTTCTTTCATCACTTTTTGTTTCTAACTTTTGAAGAAGACTTTCAACTTCTTCAGCACTCTTACTCTCATTTTCATCAAAAATCACATCTATGATTACAATAAATTTCCCATTCAACAAAATTCGGTACCCTTTCTTCTCATCAGAATACCCAATCATTGTGCACTTCAAGCTTTGTGCATCAAGCTTAGTTCTTTTTTCCTTTGGAACTAAGGCATAACAGACTAATCCAAAAACTCTGAGATGTTTTACTCGAGGTTTGAAGCCAAACCATGCTTCATAAGGTGTGATTTCGTCTAAAGAAGCAGTGGGAGATCTGTTCCTCAAGTAGACAGCGGTATGAATTGCTTCAGCCCAATATAAAAGACTTAAATTTTTGAAAGTTAACATAGATCGCGCCATTCCTAACAAGGTACAATTCATTCTTTCTACTACTCCATTTTTCTGTGGAGTTTAGACATTGGTAAGATTTCTTTTTATACCATTATCCATGCAACACATTTTGAATTCATTTGAAGTGAATTATTTTCCATTGTCAATTCTAAGAGTGCCAATCTTCTCCTTTACTTCATTTTCAATAAGCTGATGAAAAGTTTTGAAATTTTCAAAAGCTTCTGACTTTTGCTTCAAAAAATATACCCAAGTCATCCTACTAAAATCATCAATAAAGAGTAAGAAATATCTGCATCCTCCGAGTGAAGTTGGTAAGGGTCCACAAATATCACTGTGAACCAACTGCAAATGCCTGTTTGCACGCCATGAACTTGTAGGAAAATTCTCTTGATGTTGTTTTCCTAAAATGAAAGATTCACACTTTGCATTTTCCCTTTTAAAGGTTGGAA
This sequence comes from Pinus albicaulis, assembly GCA_034641835.2. Classification (NCBI taxonomy): domain Eukaryota; kingdom Viridiplantae; phylum Streptophyta; class Pinopsida; order Pinales; family Pinaceae; genus Pinus; species Pinus albicaulis. The sequence continues at coordinate 31,511 of JAXQQM020072023.1, forward strand.
GTCCTTTAACCATTCCCTATTTTTGTAACTGAGAGAGACTATCAAAGTTGAGATGGCCATATCTTACATGCCACAATCTAATCGATGAAATGTCTGTACTTGCTGCTCTTTCAAAGTCAGAATTTCTTGGAATAATTGTCCCTTTCATCCTTAACAGTTTTCCATCTTCATAACCTGTCATTACTATTTTAATGTTCTGTTTTGCTGAGTTAATTTTAACTAAGCCATCTTCCATAATGACCATATGTCCTGCTTGTCAAATTGTGACTAAAGATAACAAATTTTTCTTGAATGTTGGGACATACCATACATTTGAGATCATTGTTTCTCCAATGCCTGGTAAAAAAAACTTTAACTACACCTTTGGCTGAAGGAGTATGTTTTTTTTTATCAACAAGATAGATTGAATTCATATGGAATTGTTGGAAGCTCCAAAATAAATCCCATTGAAAATTCATGTGTTGAGTTGTGCCTGTATCCATAATCCATGCAACTTCACAATCACTTCTAAGAAAGATTGAAACCTGTAAAGCTGTTGATTCTGTATTGGTGAAGACATATTCGGAACCATCAGGATCATCTTCATCATTTTCAAACTGTGCAGAGTTTGGTTGAAACTTGGGAATTTTCTCAATAGAAGTTCTACAATATTCTGCATAATGGCCAACTTTGTTACATCTCCTGCAAACAATTTGACTAAAATCTCTTCCTCTTCCTTGAGACTATCCTCTGCCTTGATACTATCCTCGGTCTCTACTTTTGCCTCTATTTTGAGTTTTTCCTCTGCCTGGAATTTGTCCTCTGCCTTGATGATATCCTATGTTTTGATTGTTTCCTCTTCCTTGAAAATTTCTCCTTCCTAAATTGTAGCCTCTGTTGAAAGTGTTTCCTCTGCTTTTATTGCGACCACGACCTTGGGCTGCTTGATATTGACTGAAATTTCCTCTTCCTCTATTTCTTGAACTATCGGCTGAGGAGTTACTTGAGTTGGCTTTGGTGAAGAAGACATCTTCTCCAAGATCTGATAATAAAATGTATAGAAATGGAAAATATGCCCAATAAATAACACCATAGAAGACAAAACTTCAGATCTTCATTAATATCAAAACCCTTAAGGTAGGGCAACACCATACATTCACTCCTTAAGGAAGGAGATCACTCCACAAGCCATATGCTTGCCCATATAATAATCCTTGACATCTCTCAATGGAGAGTCTCTAGCCTCTATATAGGTTTCATATATGCAATACCATGGGTAGTTACCATGGGTCTATCAATACCATACATCCAATACAATGGGTTTATCACTTTATTCCCTAGCTACATGTGGTCCCTTACATAATGTGGGTTAACCAATTTATTTATTAACTATGGCCCATTTATTTATCATTCTTATATTATTACATCATATTATTCCCTTGGGTACCTCCCTCTGTACCCTATATTATCCCCTCTAGGTACACTACATTACACCCCCCTTAAACATGTTTCGTCCCCGAAACATGAGAAGAACACAAATAATAAGATCTACTCAAAAGAGTATTCCACTGGTACCATTCATGTGCATCTAGCCATCCAAGGGGAAGGTGAATGCTTGATCTACTCACTGCCTCACTCGCTTGAGATGGAAGCGGGTTCTGGTGGTTCTTCATTGTTGATGTGTTGTTAGTGGATTGCCGCACCTCTCTATGTGTCGTCCAGGGGTTGTTGTCCTTGTTGCTAATTCGTTGCCACCTTGCTAGTTGTTGTCTTGTTGGGTGATGTGGGTGGTGATATGTTGAAGCTTTAACTGATGTAATATCTTTCCTTAATTCCTCCATTATTGGTGATGGAGTGGTGTCTGGTTCTTTTGTTGGTACTTGCTTTGATGTCTGTGTTTGGCTGTCTACCATCAAAGGCTCATCATCTGATGTGTCTGTGTCATTAGATATTTTTTCTTTTTCCTCCTCGATCTCTGCATGGTTCCTAATGCAAATATCATGCAATGTAATTTTCTTCTTTTTATACCAAAGCTTCATGAATTTCTTTTGCACATTAAAATTGACAGTACCAATGGATTCCATCCAAGGATGTCCCAAAACAACATCCACAACAGCCATATATGAAGCATAAAAATCAGAATGCAACACATACTTATCCATAGAAATCTTCAAATCTTTATAAATTTGAACATCTTCATTATCAACCTGTGTGTTTTCAATATGCTTTGCTGGAACTTGCAATTTTTTAGCCAAATTCACATTGATACAATTATGCTTGCAACTAGGAATGATAGACACAACGATGTTCTCTTTCTGAATACTTCCATGAACCTGTAATATGGAAATATTAGTAAAAAATAAGTCTTTATGGCTCTTGCTATCCTTCTTTTGGGCTTGAGACCACTTGTCCAAAAAGACTTTTTCATGTTTTTTCTCAGGAAGTTTCCTCACTGAGCTGTCAAGTGAGGTCCACCATTTATTTGCCTCATCTTTCATATGAAGCCCTATGGAGCATATCCAAAAAATTCGATATTGAGTCTTGAGATGTTGTAAAAAATCTTCAATAGTAGGGCCATCATCTTTTCCTATAAACTTCATCTTGCGAGAATCCATAAAATAAAGTAAGGGTTTTGAAGAAAATCACTTACTTTGGAAAAAATTTAAAATGGACATTACTCGGTCAATATAACTCAGAATAGTTAATATAACCTGTTTTCGAAAATGGAATAGCCATTCTGCATCTAACTATATGGCTGAAATCTCGATCTAGGCACTCTGGAAACACAGATTTGCGCTGCAACTGTCTCGCCGTCACAAAATTTCTGAAAAAATGGCTGATTTTAAATCAGTGATAACTCCCTCATCCGGACTCCAATTTGACCGATTTGTTTTTTGAAATCGGGTGATTTTTCAAGAGGAGCTCAGATCTATAATTGGTTTTCTGAGATTGTGCACCATAATCTGCTAAAAATTTCATGAGATCCGCCGTACACAAATCGCCGTCATAAACATTTCTGCAACACAACTGAATTTAAATTAGCGATATCACCCTCATCCAGACTCCGATTTGACTGATTTTTTTTTGAAATTGGGTATTTTTCCATAAGGAATCCAGATCTGATATTTATTTTTGAAAAATTTTCACCAAATTTTCCAGATCTGCTCTACAAACTCGCCGCCCAAAAATTTCCTGCAAAATAAATGAAAAAACAAATCTCCAAAATCTGCCCAAGAAAGTGCTCTGATACCACTTGTAGTAGATCTGATAAGAAAATGTATAGAAAAGGAAAATATGCCCAAGAAATAACACCATTGAAGACAAAACTTTATATCTTCATTAATATCAAAACCCTTAAGGTAGGGCAACACCATACATTCACTCCTTAAGGAAGGAGATCACTCCACAAGCCATATGCTTGCCCATACAATAATCCTTGACATCTCTCAATGGAGAGTCTCTAGCATTTATATAGGTTTCATACATGCAATACCATGGGTAGTTACCATGGGTCTCTCAATACCATACATCCAATACAATGGGCTTATCACTTTATTCCCTAGCTACATGTGGTCCATTGCATAATGTGGGTTAACCCACTTTGTTATTAACTATGGCCCCATTTGTTATCATTCTTATATTATACATCATATTATTCCTTAGCTACCTCCCTCTGTACCCTATGATATACGCTCTGGGTACACTGCAAAATCTGCCACCCTGCTGCTTTGAGGCCCATCCTCTTGCCTTGATATTGTCCTCGGCCTCTGCTGATCTCTTTTTTTGAGTTTTTTCTCTGCCCTAGACTTTGTCCTCTACCTTGATGATATCCTATGGTTTAGTTGTTTCCTCTTCCTTGAAAATTTCTCCTTCCTAAATTGTAGCCTCTTGTTGAGGTATTTCTCACCTTTTACTACGACCACGACCTTGGGTACAGCAGTTTTATTGAAATTTCCTCTTTCTCTGTTTCTTGGTATCAATTTTGATTACTTGAGTTTGCTTTGGGTGAAGAAGACATCTTCTCCAATGCGACTTTCTTCTTCCCAAAGGTTTTATCATTTTGAGCTAACATGTCACTCAATTCATCAAAATTTATCTTCTCTAACTATCTAGTGATTTGCAAATTTTCAAAAAAATGTATATGATTGTGGAAATACGGCAATTAGAATCATAGTCGAAGATTTTCATGTTGACTTGAAAACCAACATTTATTATTTCTTTCTTGATGTTTTTTAAGTCATGAAATATACTCGAGGACATCACCACCTTCGGTTAATTTTACATTTGAAGCAATTTTAATTGAAGATCAACCTTCTTTTGATTAGTTGTGTATCGAAAGAGATTTTTGAATGTATACGTAAAGTAATTATGTATCTAAAGAATTTTCAATATGTATGTGCATTCATTATTAATTGAAGCTTTTATAAGAGCTAATGCTTGCCATTTTTTACTTCCCATTTGCAAGTGTTGCATCGGTAGTTTATTAGGCTTAATGTTGCCATCGGATATGTCATGCCTGATTCATTATAAATGAAGAGATTTCGATTCAGAAGCGTTTCCATGTCTTATAATATTTCACCCCATCTGGCTTATCAGTTGAGAGAATAGATTAATTAACTTTGACATGATAGTGTTGGAAACGATGCACCAAAAGAATCAAGCGAAGAAGAAATGAGCAACTCATCACACGAAACATGCCACGTAGCAACCCCGCATGCCCATAGCGAAGAAAAATGATGCGTAGGGCTTGGCCTTGACCCTCATATAGTCATTGAAAAGAAGAAAAATGGCCAGGCTTTGCACTTTGCTCTAGTCGATTTGTCGTTCGGTGTTTACAATAGAAATCTTTGCAAAATTTGACAATGCCTTTACAAATTTCTTCTTAAAAAAAAAAATTCTACCCCCCCCCCTCCTCCTCGAAGTCAAAATTACTTTGAGTTACAATATCACTCTTGTCGCACCATATAAAAAAATTACAAATAGAATCTCCTTATTACTCGTAATTACAAAATCCTTATTACTCCAAAGTAAAAAAAAAAAAATTCTACTTATTCCTCTAAAAACGAAGTTCTACTTCACCTTATTGCTTGAAAAACAAATAATGACAACATTTTTCATTTTTTTTTTAACATGCCTGTGACTCCCGATTACAAGGCTCAATTTCCAATAATGATAACTCCAATTTAATTTGAAATACTTTCTATACTTGCTTCACGAAGTTTTAAACCATATTCTTAAACTAATCTTAATTTACAGAACCTGGTCGATTCTGTATCCATCATAAAAAATTTCCCAAAATATTCGAGTCCCTCGAAGACTACTTGAACGCATATCACCGTGTGCTTAATAAATAAGGAAAAGTTATTTTATAATGGTTCTTGGGACATCGGAGTTACTTCCCACGGTTTTCCTACAATTCAACTCTTAATTGAATTCAATTTAAATACATATATGTAGAGCTTACCGCAATTCAACATTTATAATTCACCTCCAATCATCGATGGATACATTCCCCGATATTCTCACTTCACAACATAAGTTGACTTCAATATACGTGACTACTCCCGTCAACGATGCGAAGTAGGAGCGTATACATTATACACACGCACTCAGCAATTGAGTTACCACCAAATTCTTATCGCTTTCTTGGTGCAATTCATAATATTGCATACTTCACCCTTTACCTTCCTTGTTTATGCTCTAATCCTTGTTTGATTGCTTGGAACGTTAGTTTCAGCTTAATTGTGCATCTATCTCCTTTGTGGCTTGATTGTTAGCCGTTCGACGAAGCATGATGGCTCTCGAATCCTTTCTTTTGTGGTTTGCCATATAACGGGTTGTATGCCCTCGTCATACATGCAAATTCCACTTCTCTTAGCATTTCTTGCCCTTCCCTTTGCGTTAGCTTGTGTTAGATTTTGAGAACCAATCCTTACGAGATCTTCTCTGCTTGTAGATCGTGATGGCGTCCGTACCTTCATCGAACCACGTAGATTCTTATTCTTGTGGTGTAGTAATCGCATGTCTTGATTCTCTCTATTTTTGGGTGCAATCCCCCCGAACTCGATCACACTACCTCGTTTGGTGTGAGATGAAAGTGCCTCCCTCTATGTAAATTCTACATTACTAATTGTTTCTGATACCACAATAATGGCGAAGTGTCCTTGAACACGTAATTTTATTGATATTGGAAAAGAAATTACATTAAAAGTTGCGGGGAGTTTACAAACGTAAACTTCCACTGGTACATTCAATTGAAATACTTTATTATAAGCTATGTCCTAACTTAATTTAGTTATGAACCACTTGAAAAAAATAACAAGTGTCCATTTACAATAAATGATCTTATCCAATCTACTAACTTTGTTCTATTTTAGAGCCTAGATATGACTCAATTCTAGAGTCCTATCTTTGCTAACAATATTCTATTTCTAAGTGTCTCTAATATTTATTAAATATTCTAATTTAATAAATATTTTTATCTAACACATTGTTATATTTGGATCATATTTAACATTATCTTATAACATGACCAACTTTTAGTCATTTTTTAGCTTAGTCATTAATTGGATATCTCAATTTTTGTTGTCTAGTAGTATGTTTGGTCATTAATTTAGTCATTGATTTGGTCATTAATTTATTCATTGATTTGGTCATTGATTTGGTCATTGATTTAATCATTGATTTGGTGCGATAGTGTCATAATGGACAATAAATATAACAAAATATTCACAAAATGATCACAGAAAACCAATTAATGACCAAAGATATGACAAAATGTTGGTGGGTGTTATAAGATACTATAAATTAGCTACTAGTCATATATATGTAAATTTAGTCATGTTATAAGATCTTATAAATTATTACTATTAGTCATATATATGCAAAATTTAGTCACTATTTGCAATCACAAATTTATCATTTCAAGTGGTCATTTATCTTTTTTTGGTAGTTTCATATGCATTATATAAATGACTACTTTATTAATCTATCTTCATTTCAATTTACTTTCATTAACAATCATAATAAGCTACTAATTTAGTTGTATATTCATTTTATTTGTTTTCATCATTAATAAACATAAACGACTAATTAAGTAATTTTAGATTGATTTTATGTGTGCATAATTAATCAAAATAAATTAGTTAGTAAGTTTTCAACTAAATTAAAAAAATAATATTCATACAATGTACAAGTTCATCTAATATGAAAACACAAAGTTACATATGTTAATTACAATACTAATTAATGTCAGTGAAAATATAAATAATTTCAACCACATAAATTATATTATATAAAATGTCCAGTATTACAATGAGTTTCCAAATAAATATTGGTTGGAGTAAAATTTACACACATGAAATATTGTTTCATACGATTAAACATTATCATTCCATTTTAGGAACATTTTACGGGTGAATTCACCAACTTTGAAAGCTTGGCCATCGGTATATATATGTGTGTGTCTTATGTGGGATATTGGCTCTACAAGCACCACTAGACCAATTTTCTTCTCTCTCTTTAATTTTCATTTTATCTCTCTTATGTTATCGTTCTCCTCTTTCTTCAATCCACAGCACTTACCATCGATACTGATTCCTTTTCTAGAAAAAAAAAAAAATCTGATACAAAGTATATGACATGAAATTCGATGAACTAAACTAAAGTAGACTATAAAGGATTTCTACGATATATAATTGAACATAAGAAATATTGCTAATGTCACTTTTCCCATAAAAGTAAGAAACTCAGAACAAGTTTTCTTCAGATTGACAATAGTAGCCCATATCTAATGAAATGACGATTATAAAAAAAGCAAATAAAAATGTCATCATAGAATAAATTTTGTACCTATTGTGTTCTCAAAATACAACATTTGTTGATGAAATGTTATCTTCAAATAAAGTAACAAATGCAAATAAAAGCACACATTTCTATCCTGGTATTTTGAATTCTCATGCTTATGGTACATTGCAATTTTATTTATCATAATCAAACACATCGGAGACTATATTTCTACTAAGAATGTCTCATGCTCTACTTTGTAGTTGTATCTTTTCCTCTAGTTATCTTTAAGAAGCGGTGACATGCAATAAAATTTGTCAATAGAAATCTAATGGGTGGAGAAAAGTATTGTTGACACAGGAATTCACAACTTAAGAAACTAAAAAAAGAATAAGTCAAGACTTTGTAAATTTGATACTAATCGGAAATATGGCGTACGATATAACAATATTCATTCGTCAACGTACTATTCTAGGAGAAAATGAATCCAATTGCAGAAGACAACAAATTATATCTATAGAAAAACTAAACATGTTGGCTCCACATTTAAGGTAAAAGTAACTCGGGACTAGCTATGTCATATACTTTTTAGAGTCTGCGACTAGGCTACTAACACCATTAACAAAATTTTCAAATATATCTACCACGTATGACCTCAAATGTAGCAAAAAATTTGATATATGCACAACTTTGTAAATATTTCAAAATGGTGCAATGATATAGAGTATCAAAAGAAAGCTATGGAGATAATTACATATTCACACTATCCATACATTCCAAAACAACATTCGAATAGCGCCGCCAACTTTTAGTGAAAAATATGTCAAAATCATCCATTCATTATCATGAATATCCCTAGTACAATACGATTCTTGGAAAGGTGGTTCTTTGAGTGAAAGCCTTCCCAAAACAAACAAAACTTAATAGGACACAAATATGAGAAATACCCTTACCTTTTTCTCCCTCAAAGATGCAATCTTCTCTATAAAAATGTCTAAAATTATAGCGCTTATCTGTTAAATTACAAATAGAACAATAGGTATGGAGAAATAAAGAACCGCACAACTAGAGGAAAAACATTTTCGTAGCGCAACGTGGAGACATAAAAACTATCATTGGTGCTAGTGTACTTGTAGTCAATGTTTTACAAAAGTAATTATTCAGTTGCTTGTTTGGTGTGCCGAGGTGAAAGTAAATAGCAATATTTTTTCTCTTGTTGCACAATATCATCAATTTTTAGTTCCTTGCACAAATGAACTAGTACCAAAACCATTTCTCACCAAAATTAGCAACTACAACAAAACACATATAATGAAATTAGAAATGTTTTACAACATTAATAGGTTGCAATGTAATTTGAGTGTATACTACATCTCATTCCACATCTTCATGTCATTCAATAAGGTGTTTATTAAATTATAAATCTTGTATATATAGCGATACGAATAAAAGTGTTCACAACCAAAGTAAGGATGATATGAGAGAACCCATGCATTGTAACATTGTGAAGTTGGAAGGGAATTAATTGAGTTGGAAAATTTGGATAATTGGGTATATGACATCGACTTCCTTGTTTGTTGAGCCTTTACCTAAAATCCCATTGATTATGATCGGTTTCATTCGTAACATTAAAATTTAAAGATCGGAGCATTTTATGATGGAAAAGATAAGAATTCATTATTTTTTTATGCATTTGTATCCAAAGAAGATTGCAAATTGAAAATTAGTGAGCAACCACCTCACCCTAATCATTATAACCCCGTGGAAAATAAATAACCTTGCTCCCAACGCAATAGGTAAGGACACAACGCAGGTCTCACGAGCATGTGAAAGCTGCTGAATTAAGGCACATCTCCTTTCCCCTGCTTGATGTGACATGAACAAAAAAAATTGTCGATTGGATATTCCTTTAGAAACCTCTTGACATTCCAATAATGCTTGTGTAAAGTAATATGATATTATAAATGTAAACTTTGTAGTATAAGAACATTAGCAGAAAAATATTCTATATTCATTCTCTCTCTTTATTCGGTTATTGTCTTTGCCGATGTTAACACTAGAAAATCGTACAGAAGATGACATTAATTAATGTCAGGCAAAGGATTTACGAGGAGAACATTATGGAATCAAGAAATTATTTAAAATATCTGAGTTTTGAGAAAATCAAATTTGAACTAGCCTTTAATGCTAAATTGCATGCTTAATCCTTTGATAAGAGTGCTTTTTTTCCCTATAAGCGCGCATACCTAAAAAGTGGAAACATGTAAGCACACCCAAGGACCACACAAAGAAATGGACAGTTACTCCTTATATGAAGCCACCTAAAGGACAGCCACCGGTGTCTCCTTAGACACTATGTGAGCACATGAGAATATTTGGAGCTTCCTGATGCAATCATACCTCCCGCGGGTCACCATCCACCATGTACCAAGGGAGGAAGGGCAATTTGGAATGCCCTATATAAAGCCACCAAGAGATGAAGAATGGGTGATAATATTTTTATGCTAGCTATAATTTCCCAAGCAATACCAACGAGTGTGCCTTTGTTGGAGATAGGGGACTCGATTTTTGGCCACCCAACATTCCTAGTCCATCACGGTGGAGAGAGAGGAGCGCATCGGAGGTAGAGCTTGGAAAAAACAACATCCTTGCATCGGGACCTAGAACCATTGTCTAGGGGCCCTTTTGCAAGTGGGTCAAATTTCTTCTCCATATCAAACGTTTAATAAGAAGATGCCTTGAGCCATCGTTTGCATTATTATCATTTTGACTCTCTTCAATAGCTTCTGTATATTTGTGTTTTAGTTTTTAGTTTACTTTGAGCATACATTCGCATAATTTTTTCCTCTAGATTATATGCTTTTGAGCTCCACCACATTCTGCCTATTACCAATATTTTATAGGGGTAGACCACACCCCTTAAACTAGTGTGATTTTGTACATCCGTGCGTAAAATCCACCACAACAGGATTGGCGACTCCACTAACGTTTTACAGGTTTATGTGGTTGTGCCATCTCTTGCAGGAGACCTTTGTTTATGCTGGAGAGTGGAGCTGATAGTCCTCTAATCCATCTTGCAGTCCCTAGATTCACTTCGAGTGATAGACTGAAGAAGGCAACTCCTAATATTTTTACTTGCAGGATTTTTGCGTGCAGTTGTTTCCCACAAACGCACATTGCTTGCATTCAGGACTGACTTGCGTGCAGGAAAGTGCACATGTCAGAGCCTTTTCTGCGCAAATTATAGAATGAGATTTTTCTTCCCATATTTTGCATTTTTCTGCTTGTAATTGTGTTGGGCAGCCCCTAAATTATCTGCCAGCACTTGTGTTGATACCCCACAGCTTCTGAGAACTTACTTTTAGCTGCCTTCTATAGGCTTACATTTAGTTTTCCTTTAAGATGGTTTTTTGCAAAAATCTTCACATAGTTTAAGTAGGGGGAAAATTAACTATTTCATTCTGAACAATTTATGTTTTGCAAATTTTGGTATTCACACTTAGATAAACTAGTCCAAGCAAGTGGCCTAAGACCACACATGCATAGCTAGTTTCATTTTCTAGTGTAGAAATTGTTTAGTTTAGTTCAATTTTTGCATTAGGAAGTACTGGACTAGGATTGAATTGTCGATTAGAGCAAGTAATCTCTGCTACCTTTGCACCCTCGGGTGATCCTAGGTAAGCATATGAATTCTCTATATTTACAATTCACCATCTCCCTTTAGTTAGTCATATAGATTAACTAGGAAAATTTGAAAGTGACCCTTTATCCGCAAATGTTTTCCATTTGAGCCAGGAACAATATAACATAGTTTAACTAGGGGAATTTTTTAAAGGATCACCGATATCCATATGTTCAAACTATGATATTCTTCACCATATGCTCGCACACACTCACCCACTAAGCAAAGGAAGACACCTAAAACTAACTTAAACAAACTCACTAAATTCTCCCCACAGGGGCCACAAAAGAATTTATAGTTTAAGTTAGGATCAAGGGGGTAGGAATCCAATAAGCCACCTTGATCATACTTCATATTGAAACATAGAAGTTGTGTATTTAGGGAGCTTCAAATCCACCTATCAGCCAACGGCAATGAAAACCCGAGCACGGCAGAGACCTGATTCAGAGGGGGTTAGGCTTAGGCGCAGTGCATGCAGTATCAGTTGGGGCTACCTGACTCGGCTGATACTCGGTACTGTTAGCTGACTACCAAGAAGCCCAAGAATCGAATGCTCACATGGGATGGTGGTTCTTAGTGGCCAAAAAATAGGGCATCCTTTACCCTATAGTTGATGGTTCAGGAAAGCACCAGACCCTTTACCCTTACCTTGGTGGATTCTTTTCGGCTGACTAGGGTCGTCGCCAGCTCTTACGGGACACTGTGCTAGCACTCGCAAGAAATATTCTCAAGGCCCAGCTACTTTTGAGTGTGTGAGGATGTAGAGGTCTTCTAGGATTTTGAGTATCACGCGCAAACAAACAAAAACAACCTTTTTTCTTGATTGGTCACATAGATTAAGTTAAAGGGAAAACTCATTTAATTTTTGCTTTGTTTTATGTATTTGGCCATAAATTTTCCTTGATCATAGACTCTATCCTCTCAAAGTTTTCCAAAACCTAACCTGGTCAACACCGAACGGCTCCAATGGAACCTCGTTGATCCAAGCGTCTTTTGGACCTCCCCCCATTACAGGGAGGGGTTCCAGGTCTTTCATCATTTAGGCGTCAAAGACGAAACAATGGCACCATCATTGGTTCGTCCTTCATTAGAGCAACCATAGTTGGGAACCCTAGTCAGTATCCCAACACCACACCCGACACCACTCCTCCCTCGACCCCTGGGTGGCAGAGGAGTGTGTCCCATTCAGGAAGCCAGCTGAACACACATCGGTGTATGTCACAGGCTAACCCTCGTTCTAACCAGAACTTTGTGTCTTCACACGTTACAATGGCATCAACCTCCTAGCCACCTTTCTTAGCTGCGTTGAATCTACCCGATTTAACCAAGCTAACAAATGACCCCATCGCACATGATCCCTCATGGCCTCCAATGCCCACAAAGCTCCCTTCGAATATACCAAAGTTCGAAGGCAAGCAAGTGGAATACCTAGGTAATCATTTAATGACCTTTCACCTGTGATGCTCATTGAATAGTATCATCAATGACACTATTTGATTGAGGCCATTTCAACGCACTCTTGCAGGAGTCGCCAAAAAGTGGTACGTGGAGCAACCTCCTGATTCACATGGAACCTTTAACGCCCTCGCTACTGTGTTCCTCACATATTTTCAGTTACCCATTCACCACGATTCGAGAATGGAGTTACTGACTCATTTTAGACAAACCCCTGTCATTCATATCTCTGACCATCTTCATGAATGGAAGTGGCATTTCATTTTATGTAGAGCTAAACTTGATGATCGGGTCCTCTTACATTTATTCTTGAAAACTTTGACCGCAGAGATTTCAAAGGATGTGATGTAGCAATACCCCACAACCGAAGAGGATGCAATCAGTAAAGCCCAGAAGCTTTAACTGATTTATACGCAGTCATGATACATTTACAACATCCTTCCTAGTGCCTTGTGCCTACAAACTTATCAAGAATTTCCAGGTGCGTCAAACTCTTCAGACGAATTAATAGGGTCAATGACCTAAGGCTACCTAGGCATCAGTAGTAAAAATCCTGGTTACGCATATAATTCTACTCAAAACATGCCTCAAATTGAATTTCAAAGTCATCATATGCCTCAGCAAGATTTGACTAATAGGGCGCAAGCATATCACCAAGGAGGACTCTATCTTCCAGCTTAGGGGACCCAATACACAAAAAGAAACATTGACGGAAGAGCTCCCCCCAATGGCCAAGTGCAAACAAGGGAAAGTGTTATGCTCATTCCCAAGCACACGACCCACCTACGCAAACCAATGCAGAGGTGAACTTTATGTAGCCGTCCAAAAATCAACCACACCAGTATAACCAAGAGAAATACCCTCCTAACGTGGTTAAGAAAAAGTCAAAGAACAAGCCAAAAGGGAACCCTGGATAGGGGGGCAAAAACCAATAGCACCCGCCGCGATCCCAAGCTAGAGGCCACTCCAATCAAAATCAGAACCAGGATCCAAGCAATGCCCAACGGCAAGGCAAAAGGCCAACTCTGCGAACAAACCACTCTTGTTCAATATGTGGTGAGTACGGGCACTATACTCACCACTGTCCCGATCTCCCTGAGCTTAAAAATCTATAGAGTAACCGAGGACAAGGAGGATATTCCCAGCAACCTGTTGTTTTGAAGGAACCTTTCCCCCACCAAGGAATGGTCAGCACTCAACAACAAAACCCAGATGATTCCGGGAAAAGCATCCATGAAATCTACATGATTGGGGAAGAAATGTTTTTCCAAACATGGAACCACAGTTACGACACCCCACCAGACACCACTACGTTAGGGGTTAGTACTAGAGCGCCGACTGCACCTTTGACCATTTCAAAGATACCTATAGAACCATTGTCAAAGATGGCAAAGGGACCTAATAGGAGAACGGGTAACTACTCCAAAGCAGCCCATAATTATAGCATCGTGGATGATTTAGCTCAATCACCCACTGCTATGTCTGCGGTAGAAGTACTGCAGTTGTGCCCAAAGCAACGAAAAGCCCTACTTTCCGCATTAGGCACTATCGAACCTATCGATACGCGCATGATGGCTTTTGACTTAGACAAAGCCACCCCTAGGCTTCCTTCTATGGTCACCTTCTAGTTACCAGTGTCGGTCCATAGTATGACTATTCATCAATTTGTCATTGATGAGGGTGCATCAACATGTATCATGTCGAAAAATTTTTGGCAGAATTTGGGTTCTCCCGAACTAAAACCCTTGGTCATAACGCTTCGAGCATACAACGGTCGTCCCTCAACCCCCGTTGGCCTCTACCAAAATGTCCTGGTCTTCTTAGCCAGAAAGACGATCCATGTGGACATTGAAGTCTTGGATGCTCACTTGGATTACAATATACTCCTTGGGTGGAGTTATATGTATGCGATGTCTACCATAGCCTCCTTCGTCTTCCACATTATGATGTTCCCCCACAAGGATTGCATCATTACTATAGACTAGCTGACACTGTTACACCATTTTTTGGTCATCTAACCTATTATTATTAGATGGACCCAAGTACACCATGTAAGACCAATTTTACCCTAAGTAAAATTGCTTTCACTATGTTAAACCAGGAAACCCCAAAAGGAAATATTAAACAAACCTATATTTGTTTGATTTTCCTCATGGAATAATTAATTAAACCATAATTTAATTATTATTCCCAGTCATGTTTAACCCAAAATCAAAGAAACTAATTAGATAAACCTTTATTTATCTTATTATTTTCTAGGAATAATTATTTAAACCTTATTTAGATAATATTCCTTGTTAAATATGACCAAATCACCCACAAATAATTAAATAAATCATTATTTATTTAATTATCTTTCAACCACTTCCTTAAATAATTAAATAAATCATTATTTGTTTGATTATCTTCTAACCGCTTCCTTAAAAAGATAAATAAATCATTTATTTATTTATTTTTGACAAATCAAGGGATTTGACCCAAGTCAAATACCTTTTCCCTCAAACAAATATAATAAAATATTCCATAAAAGGTGGATCTAGATTTGGTTAACATTATTTTAATCATGCACCAAGATCTAGAATGACCCAATATTTTGTTATAAATAGGAAGGTTTTTCCTACCATTCTTCACCTTTTGTTGCCTATTAGATCACTCTGGATCTATACACTTGGTCCCATTTTTCCATCATTTGTTGTGTGAGCTCCCATTGAGCTCCTTTCTTTGCATTGGGTTTTCTACATCAACAAGAGAGATAAATCTTAGATCTGAAGTGCTGAGGACTTCCAAGAACCCATCCCACTGAGGAGAATTGGATACGCCTTCTTGTTTTCCTCTCAGGTGCCCGATTAATATAAAAATTCTTTCAAAAATTGTTCTTGTCTTGTCTATTGGTATATGGAGCAAACCCTTGTTTTTACTGCTTAATGTCTTTCCATGCATAGATCTGGTGTTTTGTAGCTCTTTTCTTGTCTAACTAACTGCAGATCTGAAGATATTGGCAGTCACTTTTGTTGTTAGGGCTATTAGTTATGCGTAGCTAAAGTGGTCCTTTTTCGTACACTTCGACAAAGGATTCATACTAACAGACACACAACGAGAAGCACCCTCTAACCAACACAAATGTAATTATACCCTATGCAGATACAACCTTGAATGGTCTTTCATGATACCAAGAATATGGCCTTGGCCAATTCAAATCGTCGTCCATTCTAGGGTCATTCCTAGGAGATCCTCCCATTAACCCTGAGGCATCGCCCGATGCCACAGGGGCCCCGGTGTGCATGATGTCGACATCAAGCACTGAGGCTAGTCAAAACATGGACTCAAGTAGTAACGACACTAAGGCATTGACCACAATAACCTCTCCAGCCTATGCTACCTCCCAAACCCCTTTCCTCTATCCCCCAGCTAGCTTCATCTCCCAGCAGTTTTTGGCAACACTAGTGTTACCCAATGTATCGTTGGCATTCCCAATTCGGTACCTCGTTCCCCCTTCCAGAACAGGAGCCACCAACGTTGCTGCCATAGGGTTAAATCCCCTTAGTCCCAAGGAGCCCCAACCTACCCAAGAAATGGTCGAGACAACCCTAACAAAGGCAATTCCCATTGCAAAACTGGTAATCACAGCCAAGAAAACCGCAAATAGAGGAAAGAAGATGGTGATCCCCGCCATTCAAAGGCCATATGCGATGTTATAGGCCACCCAACCCATATATTTCTAGATCTGGATGAATTAAAAGCAATCATCGGCTTCGAAGCAGACATCTCGACGCCGCATTCCCATAAAAAGGAACTTACCATGAAGGGTAAAGGAAAACCGCTGTGTACAAATCATGCATGCGCTCTCTGTGGCAACTATGGGCACTATACCCACCATTGTCCAGAGATACCATGATATAGATATGCCTTACATGAGACCGAGCGATCCTATTAAGAGGATCCCTCCATCTAGTTTGTCAATGATGAGCCGCGTATCATCCTATACCTACAGGAAGAGTGAAAATCACTTGAAAGACTTCCCTCCAGACCACCCCCTCTAGTAGAAAGGTGTGTACTTTGCGATGAACTTGATCATTTCATCATTGACTGCCTAGCCTTGGAAATGTTCCAACGATGGTACCCAGTCCATATAGTATACCGCGCCAACATGGATGCCCCATATTCATGTCAGATATGTGGTGACAACCACCCTATACATCGTTGTCACTACGTACCAAGATTCCACATAGCTTTAGCCTGTATGCAATCAACCATAGTCCACCTCTCCCAAGAAGACGGTAAGGACACAGAATCCATGAATAGTTTGACAACCCAAGAAGATGTGACAAATACATCCACGTCGTCATGGCCGTCTATAAGACAACCAATTAGGGAGATTCGTCCCCCACCAAATGCCAACAACTCTACACGCCACATACGATTCATGTCATCATGTATCAGAACCATGACTCGGGTTGTCTGCTCATCTACCATAGGTGTCAAGTCAGCTGCAGCTACAAGAGTAGTTTTCCCTACGACAATACAAACCCAATTTGTTTGTACTCTGTTGACTGCATCTATTCCACCATATCCACGATGGAGTATTTTTTGTGTCTCTCAACTAGCTCCACCTGGATTACCCCCGTTCAGTACAAACCTACGTAGAAAAAATCCTCCTTCGGGGCCTTGTTTCATTCATATGAGGATATCCTAGAGGCCATGACAGAGCCAGATTACCCAGGGGATGCAATGCATCACCGTTCGCCGTTTCTCCCCAAGAAAACGTTTAGTCCTAACAAGACAATTGAACCAGAGATCTATGTGATCGAATCAAAAGACTTCCTACCAGCAAGAAAGGTTGACTGGTTCAAGAATCCCATTCCAGCACCCGATGCATTCAAGGAAGGAAATATGTCAAATATTTAGCCTATCATTAAGGTGAATATATCCCAAAATTCGACGAAAGTCGAAGAAATCTCACTGGGGGCAGCCTGTTCACGAGAAGAAGTATTCTCTTACACCAAATTATTGCAAGAGTATAGAGATATCTTCACGTGGGACTACTCAGAAATTCCTGGGCTTAGTCCCACTATCGTAGAGCACCATATTGACACTTGGCCTGACATACCCCCAGTACGCCAGAAACAATGTCAACTGCACCCATCTAAGGTAGAAGCAATAAAGTGAGAAATTGAAAAGCTTCATAAAGCTGGGTTTATCTACCCCATCGCCTATACATCTTGGGTTTCCAACCTTGTTCCCGTCATGAAAAAATAGGGCACAATGCGCGTCTGCATCGATTTTCAGGATTTGAACAAAGCCTGTCCCAAAGACAATTACCCCACTCCATTCATCGACCAGGTCATCGATGCATGCGCAGGACACGAGGCTTTATCCTTTATGGATTGATTCTCTGGATACAATCAAATCCAGATCCATCACATGGACTGGTACAAAACCACGTTCACCACCCCCTGGGCGCGTTCGCATACAAGGTGATGCCATTTGGCTTAAAAAATGCTAGAGCCACCTTCCAAAGGACCATGCATTATATATTTCATGACCTGGTGTTAGTGTCAGTCTTTAAAACCTTCCTCCAGTGATCAAACATGCTCTTACAAAGTGATTTTAAGGTGTCAAGGTCAAATTTTGTCATTTCAGTGAGTCTTCAAGTAAAATTTGGTCACTGGGTATTAGGTCTAGGGTTTGTTTTCACTCTTTTCAAAGTTGTCCAAATGTCAGTCCTTGCCACCATTCAAATGATTGTACCATCATTCAGAGGGTTTTCATCATCATGTCAAGTTCCACTGGGTCATTTTACACCTTGTTCATGCTTCAGTTCTGCCTAGGTAAGGTTCATTTCCCTCTCCTAGGGTTTTGGAGGTAATTTCTCTTGGATGGTCAAATCATCAGCAAAACTTGTATCCTGATGTTCATACACCTTCCCCTATCCTTAATTTACCTTATTAAACACTTCCCATCACTGAGATCACCCAAATTCCTCATTTTCGCACAAACCCTAGTTTCTTGCTACAACTTGGCAATTTTCTAGGCTAGGCCTGTGTTTTGCCCTTTTGGACCCCTTCCCCTCACTCAATCTATGAAATTCCACTTTCCCCTACTTCCTAATATCCCTCCCTACTTCCCAAAATTTTCTCAAAAATTTAGAAGCCCCTTATCCCCTTCATTTCGCTTCATTTCGACAAATCCCTTGTTCCACACATTGGGATAGGTTTTACTCCAATGATGTTCCTGAGCAATAAAAGATGAATTTGGGAAAAATGAAAGCATTTTTTGTCCAAAATAGGCCAAGGAAGAAAAACCTCCTTCAATTTTTACACAGGTGTCATGGTTTTAGAGAAATGTCAAAAATACAGTCGCCTTAGGAGAATTGATGCACCTCTGAAGTGACCTTGGGAAAATCAAGATTTCTCCTAGCTTGTTTGGCCAAATGACTTTCTTGATGAGTCAAATGATAAATAGACACAAATATATTTCCAATTAGCTATCATGCACTCAATTTGGAGTTGAGGAAGACCTTCAAAAGTTGACTGCAACAGCACTTTTCCTTGAGGCAGCCTCATTTTGCACATTTTGACCAGTCTTGGGAGATTTGATTTTTGACAAGGCAAATGAACTCGAAATTAAAAAATTATAGTTGTGTTGGAAAGTAGACTCAATAATATTTCCAACAAGCTATCCCGTGCCCAATTTGGACACTGGGAAGGCCTCCAAAAGTCTCCTTCAAAAGGGCGTGACGCGTTGGGTTTGTGGCGCGATGCGTTGGGTTGTGGCACGACGCATTGGGCCGGGAAGCAAGTTTATTGTCATTTCTTCAAAATATTCAAATATGCTCGGTCTCTCTTGGTCCAAGTAAGTCAATAAACCTTGTAATTGCAAATGAACATGTGTTTGGTGTTGTTTGTGAGTATTTGAATACTAAAAATTCAAACCCTATTATGTTGTTGGAAGAATGCCCCTTTAGGGTTTTGAAATTGGTTTGGTTTCAATCATTCCCATTTCCCCCATATTGTTAGTCCCTCCTCACTGTCTATCTTCTCACAACAGCCCATTTCCCTATTCCCTTGTATTCCTAAATCATTCATTTCCTATCCCATTCCCACTATCCCCATCCCAATTGTAAATTTCCCCAAACCCCAAGGTTATCCCAAGAGATTAAGTGGTTGTCCCTAAACTTATCAAATCACAGATTTCAAATGGAAAATTTCACTTGATAATAGTCCAAAGACACCAAACTCCTCATATTCACCCAAGACAACAAAGACTTGTACGCTGAGATGAAGGAAACACAGTGACTCTACAACCGAATTGCATGCACCAAGGAGACCAAAAGTTGTTGGAGAAAGCTAACAAAGAAAAGAACATGTTGAGGCACATGGCGAATCATTATTGGACAAGAAATCATGTTTGCAAGGCACGAATCAAGATCCTGAAGGCTAAGTTGAAGAGGGCATTAAAGCGTCAGAAAAGGCAAGATAGACTTTAGATTTTGGCCGAGGCTTCCTTGGCCCAGCATAGTGCATGATGGAGGAAACTTGGGACAAATTTTGTCAATTTTGATTTTTTTTGGCCTTAACACAGATTTTCCTGCCCGACGTGTCGCGCCACTTGGCGCACACTTATGATTGGGAGCTCCTCTTGGGTAAAAATTTGCATTTTTGGATTTTTCATGAAAATTTATGCATGCCTACCCATTACCCAGAGATTTTGATAAGTTTTGGGTTGCCGGAAGGGTCAAAAACACCCTAAAAATGACCTTTCTTCCCCTTTTTGGACACACAAGAAGCAGTGTTGGGAAAACTCATTTTTGGAGGGGAAAATGGAAACCAAATTTATAAATTCCACTTGTGTTGGAAAGTAGACAGGTAGAGCTTTCCAACGAGCTATCCTGTGCTCAATTTGGACACCAAGAAGGCCTTTAAAATCGGCTCCAAAGTGGCGCGATGCATAGAGATTTCAGGCGCGACGCATTGGGGATTTTGGCTCAGTTTTGACTCAGTAGCTCTATTTTTCGCCTAGTTTTGGCTAGTTTGAATTTCTTACTTCCAAATGTAAAAATATTGATGTAATATGATGTAATTTGATGGGTCTTGATGTAATTTTGTCAAATTTTTACTCATGAAAGTAGATTCATTCATCAAAAGGTGAATTATAACTGAATGAATTAGTTTCCTATCTTATAGAGGCAAGTTGTTCCACTGCCTATTTTCTAGTTCTTAGTTTAGATCTTGTTGAAACAGCTCCTAAAATAGTGAGCTCGACCCCTAGAGGAATGTGGATGAGTTATGCTTGTCTATATCTTATAGTTTTTCAGTCATTTGCATGGTTGGACACTTGGGATTGCTTTAAGCTTCATTGTACATTTCATCTCTGCATTTTGGCAAAGGAATAGACCAGGGTTTGCATCAATCTTTGGGATTCATGTGGCTCTATGTTTTGATGGTGTGTTTCTCTCTATGATTGTAAGGTTATTGATGTTTCATGTGTATCATCTTCCTTCTCATTTCTTCTTAAGTTAAACAAACAAGTAATAAAGGTGGAATTCATTAGATTTGCAGTGTTCTACCTTGAGTTTTGTTTAATTTTCCATGTTTTCAACTGTCTGAAGAGGATTCCTGAAAGCCTCTTTCCATATTCAACTCCTCACCAGTCTGAGCTATCCATTTCATTCAAATTTGAAGCATAAAAACAATTGTCTTTCTTGCCCCATTCAGCTCTCTGCAAAACTGATCATTTCCCGAACCCAAAATCTGCCCTTCCCTTTGATCCAACAAACACCTTCAAAATCAAATCAAACTCTTTTACATATATACCTGGCCTAAAATCAGCCTTTATTCAAGTCATCTCAAGCCTCATTGATCATTTTTTGCGAGATTGACCAGGAGAGAGCCCTCTCCCGATCTGGTAGGGCTAGCTACCAGATTAAGCGTGGTTTGATGTTACCCTAGACTCTGCCTTCCTTCAGCCTGAGGTAGATTTAGGCCATAACACCTGGCACACCTTATCCTTGTCTAGTTAGGCGACTTGACAGTCTTCTCTAAGAATCACTCAGACCATCTTGAGTATCTATGATTAGTATTCTAAATATGCCGTCAATACAACTTACGCTTAAACCCCCTCAATTGTGTCTTCTGCGTCAGTGCAGGAAGACTCTTAGGTTTTATTGTGTCCCAGCAAGGCATTCATGTGGACCCTCTCAAGGTCCAAGCCAACAAAGAGGTACCTCCACCTCGAACCCTCAGACAACTTCAAAGTCTGCAGGGAAAGGCCAACTTTCTGAGACGCTTCGTCCCAGACTATGCCACCTATGCTCAAGGATTCTTGCACCTCCTTCTCCAAGACATCCCCTTTAAATGGGATGACCACGCCCAAAAATCATTTGATGCACTAAAGGAAATATTATCCTCACCACCACTCATTAGTCCCCCAGATTACGACAAGGATTACATCCTATATCTATCAGCTTCCGAATCCACTTTGGCTAGAGTATTAATTCAGGGAGGCCTAGATAGAAAGGAGCATGTAATATACTACGTCAGCAAAACCTTGTCAGGACCAGCATTGAGATATGAACCCAAAGAAAAAACTGCCCTAGCAATAATCTACGCAGTCCAAAAACGTCACCACTACATCATCTTAAAAACCACCACGATTGTCGCAGATATTAACCCCATTAAATACCTGCTCACGCGCCGCTTAATGAACCACAAGTATGCCTACTGGATAGTCATTATCTAAGAATATGACTTATATTTTCACTCCCCCAAGAGAAAAAAGGCACTTGCCTTAGCAGAGTTCATTATGGACCTCCCATGACATTCCAAGGGATCACCAGTAGATGATTCATTGCCAAAAGAACACCTCTTATTCGTAGCAGTTGACGACCCTTGGTAAGGAGACATCCTCCTATTCTTGCAAACCCAAAATTTTAGACCTGATCTCACACGAGACGATCATCGACGCATATGCCAGAAAGCCCCCAAATATCTCCTTCTGGGAGATGTCTTATACTGGCGAGGCATCGACATCATTTTACGTCGATGTCTTACCCATAAACAAGCAGAGCAAGCCCTTAATGACTACCAGGAGGTGCTTGTGGTGGCCATCTATCAGGAATGGCCACCACCTAGAAAATCCTACAAGAAGGATACTTTTGGCCCTTCCTATTCCGCGATTGCATCACAGTCGTCAAAATATGTGAACGATGCCAACGTTTCTCTCATAAGGCAAGAGTACCCCCTGCTCCTCTGTAACCCGTCATAGTAGGAAACTCCTTTTGCAAATGGGGGATCGACTTCATGAATTTCAACCCCGCCTCATCGGGCAACCATAAATACATCACCGTGGCTATCGACTATTTTTCCAAGTGGGTCGAGGCCATGCCCACATACGACAACACAATAGAAAATTCCACCCTATTTCTGTTTAACCACATCATCGCCTGATTTGGCATACCCAAAGAGTTAGTCTCTAATCATGGAAAACACTTCGAAAATGAAGTTTTTCAGGAACTATCTCACCAACTCGAATTCACCCATGAATTCACATCACCATACTACCCCCATTCCAATGGACAGGTAGAAGCTATTAACAAAGTACTCAAAACTATGTTACAACGCATGGTGAATAACCATAAAACCAACTGGCACCATATTCTCTTTTCTGCCATGTGGGCATACCGCACGACGGTAAAAACGTCCACTGGGTTCACTCCCTTCCATTTGGTATATGGGGTCGAGGCTGTGATTCCCATAGAATGCGAGATCCCCAATTTACATGCTTCCATCTAACTCCTCAATGACACTCAACCTTTGGAGTAGCGCCTAGTACAACTAGAGCTTGTCAATGAAAATCGACGACAGTCACTGTAGCATAACGAGACCCACAAGAAAAGGGTTAAAGCGTCGTTCGGCCGCCACATCACCCCTCGCTTATTCACCGAGGGAGAATTAGTCCTTCGCTATGATGTCACAAAAGAGGCCTTAGGGCCAGGAAAGTTCAAAACCTTGTGGAAAGGACCCTACATCATTAAACACTGCCTCTGATAGGGGGCATACATATTGACGGAATTGGATGGGACTTGCGTCACTAACCCCGTCAACGGCTTTTACCTCAAGAAGTTCTACCCATAAGGGCCCCAACAACCCTTTCCCCTAGAGTTAGACTACACAAAAAACCCACCCACTCAAAATTTTTGACCCAAAGACTTATGTAAAATGTGCTCAAAATATCACCATGGATCACCAAAACGAACCATATTTTGGATTTGCTGATGGAGCATCAAGATGGTCTCAAAATTTAGCCGCAGCCGCCTTGGTCAATTACCGCCCTGGCCAACCACCACTATGTTCAAATGGCATGTGTATCAGTTCAGAAACAAACAATCAGGCATAATATGATGCCGTTATTGGAATTATGTGTGATGCCCTCCATCGGGGCATTCATTGTATGCATATCTACCTCAATTCCCAGTTAGTAGTATCGCAGCTAAACCAAACTTTTGAGACTAGAGACACACATTTTTTTAGAAAATATTTGTGTGACAAAAGATTAAGAAGACAATTTGATTACATTTCATTTTCACATGTACCAAGGAGTCAAAACCAAACAGTTGATCGCATAGCTAACAATATCCTAAACTGGAATGCATCTCGAATAAACCATCATACATAAAAACCAAAAATATAGGCATCTATCATCGTAACACAACACAAAAGCCGAAACAGGTGATACATCATGTAGGGCTGCAAAAAACATCTCTCATATATATATATATATAAATATGTGTATCTGAGTACAAAAAATAATTTCGTTGGCCCATTGGCCAACCCAAAGATACAAAAGTCGTCAAAAAATAAGGGAAGCATCCTCATAACGGGTGCTTTCCCTATGTACAAAACTGCTCTATGGGGGTGCCCCCTCAAGAGGGGCATATGGACCCACCACTGCTCCTGGTACCATCACCGGAGCCGCTGTCACCACCGTGATTGCCACCCAACATAGATTGGGCCAATAATCCCTCTTGCGAGCCATCACCATCTCTAACCAAACCTCCTCGAAGTCGTCCATGAAACCTCGAGCAGGGATACCCTGGGTCAAGCAGTCCACTCGACCTCAGAAGTCCTCAAGAGCGGCCACCTGAGTTGTCAGTACTACATTGCATGCCTCAGCTGCATCAACACGAGCTCGCTCGGCCGCAATCTCTGCTGCAGCCGAGCTACTACCCTCACCAGAAGGGCCAACACCATCTCTGCCAGGTCCACTGGCACCACCACCCGGTCCACCTACACCACCTCCTCCCTAACCACCTCGAGGTCGTAGCAGAGGATCGTGACCCACCAATTGGGCCACGGGGCGACCTACCTCGCCAACATCTGTACAAGTAACCAAGATATTTTCAATGTCGATGGCAAAACACATAAGTACATAAATACTCAAACAAATGCAGATAACAAAATATATAACGCATACCTGCAAGTCCCCAAACATAACCAAAAGGGAGACCCATGTCTGGGTCACCCTAGAAGTCCATCCCTGCATACGGGTATGGAAAGAACATCTATGGGTTGGCCTCAAACTAAGCCTCTGTCATGGTGTTCCAGTAACACCCCACCATGCCACCACTGCTCCGCAGCATCACCGGAGCCTAGCTCCTCATCTGTGGCTCCTATGGCCCCCCAATGGGCACCGCCACCATTGGCCTCAACAGCACCACCCGCTCATACATGATGCTGCATAGTATACTGGCATATGAAAATGACTTTGATCCACGTTGGACCTTGTTCAATTGCAACACCATACCATCAAAGCAGAATCAGGAAAAATCAAAGAAATGCCCAGACCTCAACCGGCACAAAACTCCAACCTGTGGGCCAAATGCTCGATGCAGAGATAACGACCCCACCAGTCGTACGATCACTGCCGGAGCACACCACTTTTCCACATTTGTCACTGATGCAATGCTAATGCATCCCTCGGTGAGAGGCGCCCCTCC
Source organism: Pinus albicaulis (assembly GCA_034641835.2). NCBI lineage: Eukaryota > Viridiplantae > Streptophyta > Pinopsida > Pinales > Pinaceae > Pinus > Pinus albicaulis. The sequence continues at coordinate 57,406 of JAXQQM020072023.1, forward strand.
ATAATGGCGCCTCTAGAATCTATCCAGGTTCACTCTCCCAGAGGGGAGTAGGTATCTCAAAGCCTCCCCCTGAGACAGTAACCCGATCACGAAATAGATATCCGTCTCAGGACAGATCACCAGGTTCGTCCCCTACAACACGAACATGTTGCACCAATGGTGTATAATGTAATGTAATAAATGGTTCTGCGACCACAGGAACCCATTCTCAGCAAATTTCAGAAGGCCCCATGCGGCCAACTGACGATGCGCCCCCGCATCAGCAACTAGAGTGGTCTGAATCTCAGACCAATCCCGCTCTCTCCACACCAACCTGCTAGCAACACAGGCACCCATCAGTACAGAGAAAACCATCAAAAATTGACAAAAAATTAAAAAAAAAATTCTGTCAACATGGCCTTTGCACGCCTATCCCTCAGACGGGCACACCCTCTCACGCCTATATTCCTCACAAGCGTGCCCTCGTGAGCCTGTATTCCTCACAGGCAAGCCTTTGCACGCAAAAAGAAGGGAATAGCACACCCTCACGTGCCTATCCCTCAGAACTACATGCAAAGAAGTCACTCTTTTGCCTAGATCCCCATGCAATCTAGGGAAAAAGTCAGTCAGAGACTGTACAAACCCAATTTGTATGGCCTCCAACACCATCAAACTGAGAAAATTACAATGTAGGACATCATGAAATTTACCTTGGCATAATATCGCTAGTCCCTGGTACACGGGCTGACCGCAACGGAAAGAAAGGCTATGCAAGCACCTTTGATCTCCAAAAACTCAACAAGTACAAATGAATAGGATTAGGGCCATAATCCCATATTTATCGCCCTTTTCAAGAACTTCGGAGGTCCATAATAGGAGATCAGAAAGTCCATTCTGCAAACCGTAAGTTGCACCATCATCAGTATGACATGACGAATTAAAGCGATGCCACACATTCGCTTTCCAGGAAAAATAAATTTTTAGCATTGGCAGGTATGCCCTCTCCCATCTTCTTTTTTAACAGCTCATGACTTTCAATAATAGTTGATGAAAAGAATATGCTTTCACTTGAGCTAGTTGTTTTTGAAGGAAAAACCCGTAAACCATTCACAACACCATCTACTAAAGGTTCCAGAGCAGGTATCATTCTACCCCCAACATGATAGAGTCCCAGAAAACTTTTCATATCCTGACATCATTTCTCCATCAGAAATAAACCATAGAGTCCTCATATCCGACCGCGTTTATCATCACCTCACCCTGCACATGATAAACATTTGCGTTGGTTGGTAGAGCCTCCCCTCCATGGCGCTCGTCACCCAAAGTAGACCGAATATCACAAAAAAAGTGACGCCATGGCCATACCACTTCAGTACGGGAAGCCCCTCATGCCCATCCATTCATCATGCACAAGTTCAAGTTCACCATATAAGCTGACACCCTCTTCCCAGATGACCAATTTGTACAAGCAGATTGAAAGCGCACCTCCGCACATCGCATTTGGCCCACCATACCTCCACCAGCATAATCCCATGTGTGACACTTCTTCATCCGCTTCATCAACCCCGCACATGAGACCAACCAATGGGATCCCCACCCCCAGCAAAACACCGTCCTCACACCTTCAGTGAGTGAACCCTTTCACATTTTGGGGTACCCATATTTGTGTTTTGTACAAACCAAACCTCATTATTTTATTCTTTTGGTAAGTGTACAAAGACCGCAAATGATGCACTTCACCCCTTCACCCTCATATTTCATCTTTTTCCCCATGGTAGCAGTCCCTCATTCCCCTTTGTCAAATTATTTCACCCCCATGCACGCACCATCACGACATTCATAGCCAGTTCACACCCACCCTAGAAGTCCTACCGACTCCAGGTATTTTCGCTTCAGAAATAACTATGACTGCCACCAAGCTGCTAAAGTATACTCTGACCTCGGGCCACTGAATCCCCATCCTTCATTTTCAGTCACCTCTCACCAACATGCCTATGTTAAACCCATCACATCTAGGTCCCAAACCCCTCAGGCTAATGATCCATGGTTCGGTTAAGGCTTCCTTTCTATTGACCCCGACACCCTTTTTCCAAAAAGGAAGCGATACCTTGGATCACCCCTCCCCATGCAAAGGGGCATCCATGGGTGGTGTTGTGGGAGACATCATTATCCGCAGATGTCATTGATCCTCCTAAAATTCGACTACAAAAAAATCTTTCATATCAAGATGGTATTGTACCTTACAACCATTGCACTTTGATCGGATCCGTCGAAGACTCGTGCCTCTGTAAGCATCTCTGTCAACAATGCTTACATGGGAAGGTCCTAGCCAGTACATATGCGTACATTGCACAACTATATGCCATACCAAGTTTATGCATATGGGTACCAAATTCCACCTATCGTCAAAGAAAAAACACCCCTGAGGGCATCAGCAATCGTTGTCAAACAACCACTGCCATCACTACCACAGTAGTAATGTAGACATCACATGTATCCGTCAATTTTTTTTAACTAGCCATAGCATCACGAGCATGGGACATGCCCGCCTCATTGAAATTTTGTATATATGTTTTAAATTATTTGCTTGTAGGGGTCCCTTAGGCCATGGTCATCTCGGAAATGATGCAAGGTGTTGTCAATTCCAAGATTCACGCAGGCCTCTCTCTCTCTCTCTCTCTCTCTCTCTCTCTCTCTCTCTCTCTCTGTGCATGATAGAGAAAAGAAACTATAATGTATTTTGGCTATACAGTCCTTGCTAGACCTCACACATTAGGGGGAAACTGTTAACACTGGAAAATCATACAGCAGAAGATGACATTAATTAATGTCAAGCCAAAGGATTTACAGGGAAGGAAGACATTATGGAATCAAGAAAGTATTTAAAATATCTAAGGTTTTTAGAAAATAAGATTTGAACTAGTCTTAAATGCTAAATTTCACGCTTAATCCTTCGAGAAGAGCACCTTTTGTGCAGATTTTTTCTCGATAAGTCCGCATTCTTTAAAGTGGAAAAATCTCGCTTTCCAGGACCATACAAAGCAAAGGATAGTTTCTCCTTACATGAAGCCGTCTAAGTACAGCCACTAGCGCTTCCTTAGACACTATGTGAGCACACAAAGGAATATTTGGAGCACACAATGGAATCATACCTCTCCCTTGGGTCACCATGCACCATGTACCAAGGGAGGTAAGGAGGATTTGAAATCCCCTATATAAAGCCACCAAGAGATGAAGAATGGGTGATCACATTGTTATGTTGGCTAGAATTTCCCAAGAAATACCAGTAGTGTGTGACCTGGAGATGGAGATAGAGGGGACTCGATTGTTGGCCACCCAACAATCCTAGTCCATCACAACAAAGAGAGAGGGAGACTGCATCAGAGGCAGAACTTGGAAAAACAACATCCTTTCATCGGGACCTAGAACCATTTTCTAGGGGCCCTTTGGCAAGTGGGTAAAATTTCTTCTCCATATCAAACGTTTAATAAGAAGTGGCATTGAGCCATCATTTGCATTATTATCATTTTGACTCTCTTCAATAGCTTCTGTATATTTTTGTTTTAGTTTTTAGTTTACTTTGAGCATACATTCACATATTTTTTCCTCTAGATTATATGCTTTTGAGCTCCACCACTTTCTACTTGTTACCAATAGTTTATAGGGGTAGACCACACCCCTTAAACTGGTGCAATTTCATACACCCGTGCGTCAAATCCACCACAACAACAACTGTAGCAAAGCCCCTTTGCTCTTTTTTCTTCCAATTCTTTTGGTGTCAACCTTTACGTTGTGGAAGTATAGGAGTAGCAACACTTCCATCTTTATATATGTGATTGGTAGGCTTACTTGTCACCATAATTTTACATTCAATTTTTCTTGCCAACCTGAATGCCTTCTCCAATGAATCAGGTTCCCAAACGCGAACCTCATGTTGGATGCTATCCTTTAAAGTCCCTATGAAGACATCAATCCTATGTTCCTCTAGAATATTTGTTACCATTATATTCAATTTTTGGAAGTCCTCAATGTGCTCCACCACAAAACCCTTTTGTCTGAGATTTATCAATTGGCTAAAAAAAGTGTTTCTCTTCGTATCCTCATAATGTGCTATCATTTCCTCCGTGAAAATTGACCAAGTGACAGTTTATTTACGAGATCAAAGCCATCAATACCATACAAAGGTATTTTTTTCTAAATATAAAGTTGCAATGTGTACCTTTTGTGTGTTTTGCACATTATTGAGATCAAAATATTGCTCCATCTGTAGTATCCATGTTACGAGATCCCTTCCATCAAACTTCCTCATCTCGATCTTTGGAATATGGTGGGTAATCCATCCAACATTAGATTTTATCAAATCATGATTAACATTTATTTTGTTCTCATCATGAGTTTCCTCTACTATCTTTTCGCCATTAGGAATAATTTATTGTATCAAATTTTTCAAACCTTCCACGTATGCTTTTATATCATTCTTCATGTTTTCCATTTTTTCTTTCATGTCTTCCATGCGATTCTTCAAACCATCCATCTTAGCTTCCATGCCTTTATTCAAACCATTCATATTAGCTTCCATGCCCTTCTTCAAACCATCCATCTTAGCTTCCATGCCTTTCTTCAAAACATCCATTTCAATTTTTGTTGCTCTTTACGAGAGCGAAATTTGGTGCACTTGCTCTTGTATTTTTGATATATCATGTTGGACTTCTTCATCTTCATGAGTCATAGTAGAGTATCTTGAGGGCTTAATGGGTGTTGAATTCTTTTTAGAGGGAATTTTAGAACCCAATACTGATATATATTCTTCAATATTCTTTTGGAATCACTTCAAACTGATTTTTCAAACAAGACTGATGCAATTTGAAAACAAATACACACCTTGTTCTTGATTTTGATGAGCTCTATATTGAAACTGAATTATCTTTATGATTTTGGATCTTCAATATCTAAATTTTTTTCCTGTAGTAGCCCTCTGAATCTTATTTCCAATGCCACAGGTCTGGCCTGATTTGGATTCTTCAAGACAAAGTTACCAATCTCCCACAATGACCTAATTATGGATTGGTTCAGTAGAGCGAACTTGTATGGCGTGCCATGTGTCACTGTTTCATTCTTTGGCTCTGAAATTCATACACATAAAACTAAAATTTGTGTACTTGTGGCCACTTTTTACAAAATTCAAATCCGATGCCCAGAGAGATATTTATGATGATTTTCTTACAGTCACCTCTTTTAGATGAAATTCAGGAGCCTGCAAAAACCCTAAATTCCACATATCATATCTCAAAAATTATTGAGAAACAACATCTAAAATGTTTACACAACGTTCCTCAGGATTTCAGCTTCGCGTGCTAAGAATTTCAGCTTCTAAACCTTCATAGAAAAAAAGTTATAGCTAAAATTCCACGATGACCTATTTGGAGCAGCAAAACCCTAGAATCCAAAGTTCTGATACCAAATGTTATGAAACAAGCTCCAAAAAAGGAAGAAAAGAGAGATCAATGCCTTAGAAATAAGCCACTTCAAGGGGGAAACCTCCTTTACATTAAATAAATGAACAATTCTTGGATGATACAAATGACAAAACCTCCTTCTATATATAGGAGTTCATGGGGTCACAATATAATCCTAACCGACCTAACAATAATAATGTAAAGGAAAAATAATAAAAATATTGGGGATTATAGGGGTACAACAATACCAATAAGGGGGATACACTAACAACAATAAGGGACTACGCTAGTAATATAGGGACCTAACACCAGGAGAAGCTACTTGCACCATTGGCGTGGTCGATATACGATGTGGATAATGAATCCATCTGAAAGGCACCACACGACAAAAAATGAGCTAATGATGGACAATGCAAGCTACCTAAATGCATGATAGACATAAATACATGCATGTTAATGAGAGGTGCTATGGGTAAAATTTCTTAAGGTAAAGTGCATTTCGAGGGTTATGAAGGAGTTTTCCTTCGAAATCCTCTAGAAGGTATGCCTGCTTGACCAAGTTCTTACTAATTATGTAAGGTCCTAGCCATAATGAGTCAATTTACCATGACCAAGGACATCATGAGCTTGGTCAGACACTAGAAAAAGATCACCTTGGTCAAATTTACGAGGGTGGAATTTTCGGTCGTACTAAGCTTTGGTGTGCTTCTTGGCCACTTCAATGGTTTGCAATGAAACAAGATGGTCTTCGGAAGCAGTTCAAGTATAATAAGTCTTTGTTCTAAAGGTTGGGTGTTAGGGAGAAGTTTGAAAACTAGGTGAAGGGATGGAATTTCATAGTCGATTGGTAAGACTGCCCTCGCCAAAACAAGGTGGAAAGGAGTAAACCCAGTGGCGGTTTTAACAGAAGTTCTATAGACCCGCAAAGCAGGGAAGAGCATAAGGTTCTAGTTGGTTTTGTGCCTATTCAATGTCTACTGAAGCATAGTTTTAAGGATTTTATTGACCGCTTCCACTTTTCCATTACCTTGGGGATAATAAGATGATGATTATTGTTGCTCAAAGCCCAAAAAAGAGGATCGATCACGCCATATCTCACCTTTGAAATGTCAGCCATGGTCAGAGACCAATTGTTTCAGAACCCCGAATCGAGCAATAACATGGTTAAAGAAAAAGAGAGCTTCAGTGGTTGTCGTGTTGTTGAACATTGGCATGGCCTCAGCCCATTTGGTTAAATAGTCGACCACCATGATAATATACTTGTGGTTACCAGCAAATGGAGTTTGACACTTCATAAAGTCAAAGGCCCACTTACAGAAGGGATTGGTTGATATGACAGGATGGAGGGGAGAAGGTGGAGCTCATGCCTTTGGGGAAAATAGATGATAATTGGAATAGTGTTTGACTATTTCAATACAATCACCAAAGGGAGAAGCCAAAAAATACCCGACAGCACATGATTTTTTGAGTTGTAGCCAAACCAGAGAGGTGGCCACCACAAGCGCCACTACGGTAGGGATTAAATAATTGCTCAGCTTCAGTGTGCATGAGACAACAATGAAGGACATAATCAACACCATGAAGATAAATATCGTCACCAATGAGAAGCTAGTGGGGGGCATGGTGTCGTAGACATCATTGAGCATCACCATCGAGATGAGAAGTGAACTTCTGGGTTTTCAAATAGGTAAGGATGTCACCATACCAAGGATCATCTGAACTAATGGAAAACAAGTGTTAATCAGGTAAATCATCATTAACCGATGGATCACGCGTAGTAATAGGAAATTCAGAAATGAGTTCAACAAGGGCTAAAGCTTTTTTACTCTTGGGCGTGAAAAATTCAAGATTGAACTCCTGTAAGATAACTATCCAATGGGCTTATTTCCCATTAATGATTCGTTGACTCAATAGGAAAGCCATGGGGTTGGAATTGGTCATGACCTTGGTGGAACACGTAAGGCTATAATGACAAAGATTTTGGACCAAGAAAATAATGACCAACGCCAACTTCTCTTCATGTGACTAGGACACAGGGTGTCCCATAAGATTCTTACTAACATAATAGATAATATGTTCGTTTCCAGTGTCATATTATTAAATGAGGACCCCAGCGACCGAGTTGGTGGAAATTGAGATATATAGGATGAAGTCCCTCTAAAAGTTACGAGGACTAATCAAGGGAGTGGAAGCAAGAGCATGTTTCAGGGGATTAAAAGACTATTGAGCATAGTCACCCCAAACAAATGGAATGTTAGATCAAAGGAGTCTTAGAAACCCATGTGTAGTGGTGGTATAGTTAGGGACGAACCGATGAAGGAATTTGGATTTTCCTTGAAGGCTTTGTAGCTAGCGCAAGGTATGAGAAATAGGAAGCTCAAGAATGGCTTGAACTTTGAGGTGATCAAGCTTGATACCATATTTGGACACAATGAAGCCCAAGTGACCACCGACAAGAACAAAAAAACACACTTCAATGGGTTGAGGTGGATATTATACTTGCGACATCAGAGGAAAAAAATACACAAATCATGAATGTGTTGTGCCTGAAGCATAGAACGAGTAGTGAGGTCATCAAGGTATGCAAGGATAATATGAGCCAAGTCATGGAAGTAGTAAGACATGGCCCACTGGAAGGTGCCTCTGGCATTATTTAAAATGAAAGGCATGACCCTATAAGCAAAAGTTCCCCACGGACTAATGAACACAATTTTTAACTGATCAACCTGACGGATAATAATCTAGTAATTATACCAGAAGAATCCATCCATAAAGGATAGAGCCTCATGCCCTGCACACTCATCAATGATTTTGTCAATAAATTGTGTGGGGAAGTTGTCTTTGGGACTAGCTTTTTTCAGGTCGCGAAAGTTAGCGCAGACACGAATGGTGCCTTGTTTCTTGAGAAAGGGAACTAGGTTGGAAACCCATGTGGTGTATTCAATGGGATAGATAAAACCAACCTTCTTGAGCTTATCGATTTTGGCTTTGATAGCCTCATATATGGAAGGATTGATGGGTATCAAATTTTGACAGACAACATTGGCATCGGGCCATGTGTCGATATGGTGTTCAACAATGGCGTGATCAAGTCTAGGCATCTATGAATAACACCAGGAGAAAACATCACAGAATTCCTTGAATAGCTTGGTGTAAGCCTCAATTTCTTCAGGGGTGCAATGTGCCCCCAAGGTAATCTTTTCTTCAACCCTTGGTTTATCGGAAATGTTTATTTTAATGGTATGAGAGATGTTTCCATGTTTCCTTCTTTGAAATAATCTGGTGTAGGAATGGGATTTCTAAACCAATCGACCTCATCATGGATTAAGCATTTAGAATCCATAACATACTGGTCATGAGACTGTTGTGGAAGAAAGTATGCACGATGGTGCATATGATCCCAAGGAAAATCAAGGGTGGTCATGGCTTCCAGAATGTCTTCATCAGAATGGAAGATGGGAGGACTGGTATAAGGGAGACCACATGATGTGGCAGAGCTACATGGCACATCGTCATGAGAAATAGGGTTCACATATGCATTGCTATAAAGGGTAGACGAAGAGCTAGTAGATGAAACATCTACAGATGTTGAGCCCAAGGTGTTTGACGAGGGAGGTTCCAACAAAATAGAATTGGAAGCCCTAGATGGGTTGTCCACCATGGATCTCATGAATGACGACATAAAGAGAATAGAAACTGTAGAGTCCATCATCTCGACATCGGGGGGAGGTATCACAATGGGTGCATAAATGTCCTCCGATTCTACTGAAGTAGAACTCACAAGTAGAGGAGTAGATGATCCAATACGAGCAACCTCTATTTCATGAACTACTTCAAGGGTATTGTGAAAGTCATTGAGATGGGTACAATGATGAGAACAGTGGCCATAAAGGTCGCACAAAACACAAGGGTCATTTGTGCGCAATAATTTGAGTTTCTTAGCTGAATCAGGTAAGGTAACATGGACCTATGGGATGTCACATTCAGGAAACATTTCATTGACCACATTTTTGAGACAATGAAGTTCGGGACAGTTATGGGTGGCATGCCCAAAAACATCTCACAACACCCAGGGAGGTGTCGAATTTTGAGGCTTAGGTGGAGCTGGAGTTGTTTGGGGAGCCTTGTAATTAGGTTCCTTCTTTTTGTCTTCCCCCCCTCACTAGATTCTTTCACAATAGGAGCAGGCTCCTATTGAGGTGGTTGTGGCACTGAAGAAAAGGGAGGGGTCATGGTGACCAGTTGAACTGGGGTCAAAGTAGTATATGGTTTGAGTTGACCACGTGGAGTGTTTGCCAAGGGATTAATGTACCAGACTAGGATCCCCAGGGTCAAATTGGGTAGACTAAACGTAGCCATAACAGGCACTGAAAAGACTCCAGAGGGGGGAGCTAAAAATGATATTTGACCGAAAGGGTAATGGCCTGGCGTAATGACTCCCAAATGGTTAAGGCTTGGGGGGACCATTGCTAGTTGAAAAATATTGGGGTTGAGGAGTATCCTGACCTTGAGGTGGTTGGGAAACAACATATCCTTGTTGAGGGAAAGGATTAGTGAACACAACTGGTTAAGTTGGCACAATATTTGGAGGAAGCGAAGTGATGTTTTGCTATCCTTTAGACATTTCTTGTGCTTCCCAAAGCTGGCACATCTAAGGTAAAATGGGACAATCATGAATATAAGGCCATGGACACCACAAAATGAAGAAGGCTTGTTCATACGAAGAGGCTTGTTCTACTTGGGCTGATCACCCGGTTGATGGTTTGTGGTGTTAAGATGGTTCCCATGGGGTGCGTTCGGTCAATTACCTTGGCTACCCTAGTTACCCTACGCTTTTTGGTTCTGTTTTCCTTTCCCCTTGTTATTTTTCTTTGAATTAAGAGGATTATTCACACTTTGCTACGCATACGCTTGAGCTTTAGGAGTCGGTGGCTGCTATGGAAAAAGCTGAGAAGTCACCAGAGGACAGAAAGGAGGTGGGGCAACATTTGGGTAAACTGGTTGAGAAAAAAATAATCCTAGCATCGATTGATGCTGTTGAGAAAATTCATAAGGCGTGCTTTGACTAGGATACAAGTTGTCGGGAGGGGGATAGGTGCTGGAGGAGCTGGTCCCCCCCAGGGGGTAACCATAACCCATGGAAGAATGATTATATGGACGTGAAAGAGATCCAACGATACCATTAGTGGCATAAGATGCCCCTAGCATGTTGGCACCACTAGGTCCAGGAAGATCTAGTAAAATGGTATAAACATAACTAGACTGGACATAGATCAAGTCATATTTTAATGCGACTTGGAGAGATTCTTCCTATGTATGAGGAAAATGGGATTCGAAATATTTACTAATGGAGGGTAAAATCGTTCTAAGAAAACAATCCATATAGACACAGTCGTCGAATGTAGGATCTCGACACAAACTCCTTCTTCTACGCCATTCTTGAACATGGTCAAAAAGGTAGGTGGCAGAAGTTTGACGGAATGCGGTCAACAACTCGGTACCGGTATCATAATGGAGGCGACTGGAAGTATGTCATAAATGCTTTAGCAAGAGTCGCAAAAGTGGAATGAGATGCAGCATTCTGGTCAACATACCACTTTGCAGCTTCTCTAGTGAGCGTACATTGGAACAACTGAAGGCGAATGGAGTCATTGGTGATAGAATTGGATGAACAACAAATATGAAAGGAGCAGACATGATTATTAGGGCCCTCTCCAGTGTTTCCTTCAAACTTAGGAATTTTGGAAGGAATCTTAGTTGGCATAAATGGCCAACCTGTATTGTGGAGTATGGGGTCCTTGATTAACTGGCTAAAATTGGGAAGGCTTAAACCTGCCATAACAGGTAGAAAAGGAGTAGCCAGAATGGTTCCAATAGTGATTCCACTAGTAGAGGCTCCAAAATTAGGGCCAGGGACACAACCAGCTTGAGGAACTGCACCTGCATTGTTGCCTGACATGGTGACTGTATGAGGGTGAGGGCAACCAGAGTCAGAATCAGAGGAAGAAACCAATGAAGTAGAATCAGAGTCGGTATGGGGACTCGACAGATGACTAACTTGGTAGGTGTTCCTGATCGAGAATCCCACCTCTTCCCATTGAGTAGCTCTTGGGAGAGTTTGTATTGCATTGTCCACTATTTGGCTTAGGGCCAAGCTTCTTCTTTCAACTACAATGCAGATCCTATTGAGGGTTTGGTCGTTTTTGCAAGTTGCAGCAAGTGGAGACTAGATCTTTCAGATATAGGCCATTTCAGTGCTCCTTTTCAGTGGAGGAGGTTTCTACTTCATTGGGAGGACAATATTGAAGGCATTGAGCATCATTTTCAAATCTTGGCATGAGGCCAACTATATTTTGATCCCTACAACGTAGTATACTTCCAGATCTATGTTATTTTTGTAGGTGTAGTTGTAGGGTGGTTTAACACACCATTTGGAGAGTGATTTTCTAAGTGTTGGGGATATGCCTACACTTTGGAGATCTATTGGAGGAGGCTATTCTATTTCTTATATCAATTCAGCCACACTTTTCAGATCTGTAATTCTAGTAGATATGCAGTCTTAGATCTCAGATCTACATCTTGTACTTGGTGTTTTTCTAAAAACCCCAAGGGGGTTCTATAGTGGAGCTTGTATAGTGCATGGATCTGATATAGATCTAAATTTTTATGCACTTATTTTCTCTAGATCTGATGTGCAATCTACAGCTGTTGCAGAGACAATAAAATAACGCTGTAAGGCTTTTCCAGTCTTTATATATGGTTTCAGCACCTCATTTTGAGGGATTTCTTTCATTGGAGGCTTTCTTTCCTTGTTATGCTTCTTATGGGCCATTTCTTAAACATGTTTTGCTGCTGTAATAACAAATGAAAGGTCTCCATATTGGCCTCTTTCTATATAAAATATGATTTGCATTATGTTCCTATATTTTTGCATTGTATTGTTGCATTCCCCATTTGGGAATATTACAGTGGTATCAGAGCATCATCTTGGCACCACCTGTGCATTCTAAAGCCAATATGTCTTCTGAAGAAGGAGAGCCTCTTACAGACAGAGAGAAGAGGTATCAAAAGAGAAGACACGGAAATTTTTATTACACAAATGATAATGAAGACAAGGGTAAATCCCCTTTATCTAGAGGTGAAGATGAAGAGAAGGATTTCCCTGAGATACTTCTTAGAGCTATGCAAGACCTTGCTAGAGAGATAAAAGAGATGAGGATTGTTACACCATTTTTTGGTCATCTAACCTATTATCATTAGATGGACCCAAGTACACCATGTAAGACCAATTTTACCCTAAGTAAAATTTCTTTCACTATGTTAAATAACTTAATAAACCACATTTATTAGGTTGTTTATGGTCTAAACAGGAAACCCTAGTCATGTTTAACCCAAAAACAAAGAAATTAATTAGATAAACCTTTGTTTATCTTATTAGTTTCTAGGAATAATTATTTAACTCTTATTTACATAATATTCCTTGTTGAATATGACCAAATCACCCACAAATAATCAAATAAATCATTATTTATTTGATTATCTTCTAACCACTTCCTTAAAAAGATAAATAAATCATTTATTTATTTATTTTTGACTAATCAAGGGATTTGACCCAAGTCAAATACCTTTTCCCTCCAACAAATATAATAAAATATTCCATAAAAGGTGGATCTAGATTTGGTTAACATTATTTTAATCATGCACCAAGATTTAGAATGACCCAATATTTTGTTATAAATAGGAGGGTTTTTCCTACCATTCTTCACCTTTTGTTGCCTATTAGATCACTCTGGATCTATACACTTGGTCACATTTTTCTACCATTTGTTGTGTGAGCTCCCTTTGAGTTCCATGCTTTGTGTGGGTTTTCTACACCAACAAGAGAGAGAGATCTTAGATCTGAAGTGCTGAGGACTTCCAAGAACCCATCCCACTGAGGAGAATTGGATACGCCTTCTTGTTTTCCTCCCAGGTGCCCAATTAATACAAAAAATCTTTCAAAAATTGTTCTTGTCTTGTCTATTGGTATATGGAGCAAACCCTTGTTTTTACTGCTTAATGTCTTTCCATGCATAGATCTGGTTTTTTGCAGCTCTTTTCTTGTTCAACTAACCGCAGATCTGAAGATATTGGCAGCCACTTTTATTGTTAGGGCTATTAGTTATGCGTAGCTAAAGTGGTCCTTTTTCGTACACTTCGACAAAGGATTCATACTAACAAATGGCGACTCCACACGGGTTTTAAATTACGACCGCTGTCGTTTTTCCTACTCCTGCATATCCAGCTACTTCAGACCCTAGGGTTTCTCTTCAGCTGTTTATTTTTCCTATTTTTATGTTTTTTTTCTCACATAAAACCCTAAAACATCAAAATTTCTAACTTCCGTGTGTTTATGGCCCTATTGCGCAGGTAAGCGACACCAGCTGCAACTGAGACGACAACTTTTATGAAAATCTGCCGCCGAGACAACCGGAATGGGGGGTCGCACTTTTTGGCCCATAACCTGCGACCTAGACCTCCAGGTCACACTTTTCTTCCCCTTTTCTGCGACTTGCACTGAAAATAGGTCAGAACCTGCGACCTGCCAATTTTTCAGTGATTTTTCTGCAATTTTTCTGGGTTTTGTTGTAGCTTCTGTCAGGGTCTTCCAGCCTCTGTCTCAGCCCGCTTTGACCAAGTTCTGATCTGTTTGTACTCATCTAAGTGGGAACCTAGCCCCCTAGGGCTTTAGTACCCTCCACTTTTGGTGGAAGAGTTTTAGCTGTTTCAGCCGTCTGTTTTTCAGAGCTTCAGCCTCCTTTTTTCCAGATCTGTTACCTCCCTTTCAGATCCATTGTAATCAGCTCTTCTACCTCTCAAATCACCTCCTGAAGATTTGCTTGGATCTACTTTTAGGGCCTCCTCCTTGCCCCCTCCGCTTTTTGCTGATTACCTTCCTTTTTCCCACCACCTTGCCTCTATCCCTTGGTTGTGATTTGCACCTCTTTTCAGCCGCTTTATCCTTTAGATCCCTGTCCCTTTTGACCTTAGATCTATTGGCCTCTTTCCCATGTGTTTTGCCTAGATTTTTCCCTTTCTTTTTAGATTATTTTTGAGAGACCCGCCTTCTTGGGTTAGATAGATTCATAAGTAGCTGTTATTTTTCTGTTATTTTAGCATTATATACTGTTCTCTGCAGATTTATTTTCAGTTACGCAGCACACTTTTTTCTTGCTCTCAAAACGGAAAGGGTTTAAAAATTAAAATTAATGCACGCCACACACTGACCCTAAGTGAAGAAGCGCCTGGTTAACACCGCCTGGCAAAGACTCTAAAATCAATTGTCACCGCACCTTTTCTGCCCTCGACCTCACTTGATTATGTCCCTTTCTGCCCCTGTCGGTTTCCTTCTTCCTGTCATCATTGCGCCCCCAAGGTGCCTTTCCCGGAGAATTCTTGGCCTTCACCCTCAATTTCCCGTCGATCGATCTGCTCCGACCCGCCGTCGTCAAGCCAGTCCTCCTCCGAGTCCGCACTCCGACTCCTCTCCTGATTCATCGGGTCCTCCTTCTCCTCCTGGTTCACCCCTGTCACCTTCACTATGTCTGGTCCAGGGCCTAATGCTAGCAGTTCTCCCGGCCCTAATGCCGGCAATACTACTAGCGGAACCACCACAGGAACTACCCCGGCCACCCCCGTGCTGCCATACATTGCAGGCCTCAGCCTCCCCGATTTCAATCAGTTGATTAATGACCCTATCCGCCACAATGCTAATTGGCCTGCTATGCCAACCAAGCTCCCTTCCAACATCCCTAAGTTCGAAGGCCAAGCTAGAGAAGATCCAACCAATCATGTCCGATCTTTCCACATGTGGTGTTCCTCCGATTCCATTACCGATGACTCCATCCGTCTTCGTTTGTTCCAACGCACGCTTACCGACGAAGCTTCTAAATGGTATGTTGAACAAGCCACCTCTTCCCATACCACCTTTGCGACCATTGCCCAAGCCTTTTCGTCTTATTTCCAGCTCCCTCTCCGATACGATACTGGCACGGAGCTCTTGAATTCCTTCAAGAAATCCTCTTCAACTCGCCTTTCCGCCCATGTTCAGGAATGGCGACGAAGACGGAGCTTATGTCGAGCCCCTCCCTTCGAAGATCGGATCTATATGGACTGGTTCCTTCACTCTCTCTTAGCTCTCATTGGCAAAGATGTCACCTCCCATTTCCCTCAAACCGAAGAAGCCGCCCTCCAAATAGCCTTGAAATATGACTTGATCTACGCCCAGTCTGGTTATGTTTATACCATCCTTCCTGACCTCCCCAGGCCCGGTGGCGCTAACGCCCCAGGGGCATCTCATTCCGCCGACGGTATCATTGGAGCCCTCTCCCATCCGTATGCTGAACCTCCTGTGGGCTATGGTCTCCCTCAGGGAGGGGCCAGCACCTCTAGCACTCTTCCCCCTCCCGGTAGCATGTATCCAGGATACGGCATGCCTCCTTCTTTTTCCCAACCTCCTGCTTACCTCAATGTTGCCCAACCTAACCATTACCCTTATCCGCAGCCTGGTGCACCAGCTCCTCCAGCATATGCGTTTCCATCTCCCTTGCCTCCTCCAAACCCCCAACAGCACTTACAGCCCCCTTCAGGGCAAGTATTTGCACAACAGGGCGCGACTAACCCTCCTTCTTCTCAAAGAAGGCGGAGAGGCAATCAAAACCAATCTGCCCCTGGTACCCGTGGACCCAATTCTGGTGTGGACCCTAACACTGCCAACCAACAACAAGGCACCCAGCCCAAGCCGGACAGGCCGCTTCGCACCAATAAGCCTTGTTCCTGTTGCAGTGTTTATGGTCATTACACCCATGATTGTCCCCTCTTACCCCAGATGCGGCAGATGTGGGAGTCTCAAGCCACATTGCGCGAACAACACGCCTCCCCTCATGCTCCTCCTAATGTGGCCACTACCCAACCAGCTGTGTTTACTGATCCCTTCCCTCAGCAAGGATTCGTGGCTACCCAACCGCCTGACAGCCAAGTCGCCACTCCACCTTCCCTTTCTGGTTCCTCCGATTACTAGATCCTTATGATGCACTCTGATCCTTCCCTAACCGTCGACCTTCACCTTCAAACCCGGTCTCGCCAGTACCCCAAGCCTCCTGCTCAGTCTACCCCCAAGCCTCCTTCTTCAGGTTCTACAGAGCCTCTTTCAACACCGAGTGACCTCTTACATATCCCTCAACCCAAAGTTGAGGTTCATACCAAGATTCCTAAGGGACTATTATGTCGAAACACTGCTTTTGGTCGAGCTACCCATTCATATAGCATAGTACATGATTTGGCGCAATCTCCTGCTGCCATTTCCACACTGGAACTCCTCCAGTCGTACCCTTCCCAAAAGAAGGCTCTACTATCTGCCGTGGGCGCTGTAGATCCTGCTGATGACCAAATGATTGTTTTTGACGCCACTCAATCGAACCATCCTCCTCTTCCTGCTTCCGTCGCCTTCCAAATCCCAGTCAAAATCCGGAACGCCAACGTCTCTCGGTGTATAATTGATGAGGGGGCATCCACCTGCGTGATGTCCGCTTCGGTTTGGAAGCAACTTGGATCTCCTGAGCTGGCCCCTTCCACGATCACCCTTAGAGCGTGGGACGGCCACGCCTCCCAGCCCATTGGCCTTTTCCGTAATTGTCCCATCACCCTCGCCGGTAAGACCATTTGCATTGACGTCGAAGTCATTGACGCCCCTCTAGACTACAACATTCTATTAGGGTGAAGCTACACCTATGCCATGTCTGTTGTCCCATCCGCGGTTTTCCGCAAGATGTCTTTCCCACACAATGGCAAGATAGTCACCATTGACCAGCTGTCTTATCATGAGCCGCTGTCTCAGACCTCCCCTGAGACGACCATCTCTTCTGTAGCCAATAAGCAAACCGTCGATTCTTTGACCAGTGTCTCCCCCAGCATCTACAAAGATTCCTCCCTGCTTGGAACTTTTCCTAGTCTTCCCCCTCCTCATATCCCTGATCCCAGCTTGTCGAATGTTTGCATGATGCAATCATTTCGAGCTACCCTTAAGCGGCCCACTTTGGCTAGTCAGCAACCTCAACCTCGCCCACCGCAACCTGCTCCTATCCCTTCATCTTCGCCAGCCGGACCTCCTCCTTCTGGCCCTGCTCCTACAGCTGGTATCCCTAAACCCCTTTATCCTCCTGGATCGGTTCCCCCAGGCCTTAACCATCTCGGAGCCGTCCCTCCTGGTCATTACCCTACTGGGAAGATACCTTTCCTGGCTCCCCCTCCCGGAGTATTTTCTATCCCCGTCATGGCCACCCTCTCTCTCCCTAACCTGACTTTGGGCATACCGGTCTGGTGCCTTGATCCTCCAGCCGCTACCCCTCCTGGTCACCCCAAACCCTACATGGCTTTGACACTGATTCAACCGGTCCCCCTCGCTTCCCCCATTGCCACTGTGCCCCCAGCACTGCCACAAGACCCTTCTCCTGTCGTGACGGCTCCCGGGAAGAAAGGAAAAACCCGCAAGGGGGAACCCAAAGACAAGACCACCACGACTGACCCGGCCCCTCCTCCGCCCGCAAAGCCTTGTGCCTTGTGTGATGTCGCCGGTCACGCCACCCATGCTTGTCCCGAGTTGCCCCGTATTCAGCCCATGGTTAAAGTCGCGTTCCCCGAATCTACGGTCCCTGAAGCCTCCATTCCTTCTTCGTCCGTAACCAAGAACCCCAAGACTCTCCGCACCAACAAACCCTGTGCTTTGTGCGGTGTTCATGGCCATTACTCCCACCATTGTCCTCACCTGACGCATTACCGCGCCTCTTTAGAGGTAGTCCGAGAGTATGAGGTTGAACAAAATCAATCTGGCTCTCCCATACTCGCGCAGTATGCTTCAGGCCAGCCTGAGGATCCCCCCACTCCCATCAACATCCCCCTCCCTGATGTTCAGATGACGGAGTCTACTACGACCATTCTTTACCTATCCTCCTCTGCGAGACACTTGGAGTCCAGTCCCCCTGCATCCTCCCCTGTTGTTTCGCCTGACCACCTCTTTTCTACCCATACACAAGATCACTCCACCTGTATCTCTGTTGACCTCCGCAGCTCGAGTCCTCACCACACTTCCGATAGCCCTCATATACCACCCTCTAGTTTGTATATGAGTCATAGTCATCCTGCTCCTTGCACTCCCTCCCGCAGTTGCCGCTCGATGTCTTCTGTCCACTCATGCTGCCGTCATTGTATTTCATCCCCCCATTTGTTGTCTTGTGACACCATTCTGCAGGACCTCCTGTCCCCACCCTTTATCGGTTACGCCGATGGTGCAAGTGGTTACTCCCGAAATCTAGCCTCGGCAGGTTGGGCCATTTTCACCCCCTTGCATGCCCTTGTCCTCTCTAACGGGGTCTGCATTGGTACTGCCACCAACAATCAGGCTGAATATGATGCAGTGCGTGGTCTCTTAGCCGATGCCCTCTTTCATCGCATCCTCCATCTGCATGTTCGTTTGGATTCGTTACTTCTTGTCATGCAACTAAATGGTGTTTATCGTGTGCATAACCCTGTGTTGTTTAGACGATATTTACGAGTGAAACTCTTGACACGTGATTTTGAAACCATAACTTTCAACCATGTACCTCGAGACCAAAATCACTATGTAGATAGTATTGCAAACCATGTTCTAGACTGGCATTTATCACACGCATTTCATACAAGACAATAAAATTCATAATCATTAAACAAGATGCGTATCCATAATATGTGTCGCACAACATGTGTTTAGAGTCCATCTACTCTGATACATATGACATGCCCATAGCATGTTACAAAAACTCAAAACTGGGGGCACCTCCTGCCCCTACATACACACTAGGGGGCACCACATGCCCCACACCTAATCACTATCTGGCAGATCCCGGGCCAATGGCTCTGCCCCTGTAGCCTGTAGATCTCGTATCCCCTGATCGGCCATCACCATGCGCCGCATGACACCTCGCCATTCCGAGGGTAGACCAATACATGGCTCTATGTACTGGTCATCTAGGTCTTGCCACCCGCAATCTGATACTCCGGTCAGCAACCTTTTGCATCTATGGTGGATGTCCTCCAGAAGGGTGGCTGCATCCTCATTATGCGCTGCTCTCGACCCACTCGGACCTGCAGCACCAGACGTTGCCAGTCGTCCCATGTATCCGGCCGGTTTTACCGGAGCTATATCTGCATACCAAAAGTCCATGAATCAGTACCCTAGCTACTATTCAAAAAACTTTAACATGCCCATAAAAGAATAGCAATCTGTCACTTACCATCGGGCCCTCATACTCGACCAGGCGGAAGTGGCAGGTCCGGATCTCCACAATAACTCATCCCACTATAGGGATAGTCGTCTATGTATAACGGCATCTGATCCCAATGGGCAAAGAACTCAGGTCGAAACACTCACCCGACTGCCCCCCCTCCTCCTCTGCACAGTAGCCGCCCCCACTGGCGCATCCTGGGCTCTCTCAGGCCCCCATCTGGAAGCTGTATACGAGGCCTCAAGGTCGGGATCTTCTCAAAGAAGAAGGCGCACAATAAAGTCCCATACGAGCAATCGTGGTTCACTTGCCGCTTGCAGAGCGACAACTGTCGTTTTAGCGACACCAGCATCATTTGGGCCCACCCATAGTAGGTCCCACTCAACACACTTTCCACAATCATCATCTGCCCCCCAGTGATGTGATGGAATGCCTGGCTGCCTAGGATACACAGCACAGCTGCGGCCACTGCACGGGTTTCTAGCCTCTCTAGATCCGCGATCGGGATCCGAGTCCCCTTGACTTGGAGACCCGGTCGATAATGTCGTTCCACAAACTCCATGATATGCCGCCCCCGCGGTAATACTGGCTGCGTGTTTCCCACCATCCCCAGTGGTGGGAGACCTGTCAGAAAATACACATCCTGGACTGTCATTTCGATCCTGTGCCCCTGCACTACAAAGACCTCATGCTCTGGATCCCAATAACTGATAATCCGGGCCAACAAGGGCTCCCCTGCTCTCATCAAAGGGTTCTCCAAAAATTTTAGAACCCCACACCTGGCCAACACATGACGGACCCCCTGATCCGCCTGGATCTCTGCCCGTAATGTACCCAGGTCTCTCTCTCTCCAGTTAACCCGTACATCTGCCATACCTGCACAAAAACATCATCTTTGTCAGCATACAGATTGGGAATACCATAACCAAACACAAAAACCCAACTCTCAGCCATAAAACAGCACAAAAACCCCCTCATCTCCCAGGTCACAGTTTTCTGCCCATTTCTGGACCAGGTCGCAGTTTTTGCCCTGATACCTGTGTCCCAGGTCGCACTTTTTTCCCCAAAAAGTGCGACCCGACCGTAGAGATGGAGGAGGGTCTATTTCTGGGATGTTGGGCCCTAAACTGAACTTTCAATCCATCAAAATGAAAGAGTAAGGTTAGGCCTCTTACCTGCAACTGACAGATCTCGATTCCAACGGTCGGTTTGTCCGCTATACTCGCCGCAAGATTTAGGGCCTTCTCTCCTCTCTACATTCACCACAGCACCAATAGAAAATGAGTGAATTTGGAGGGAAAACTGCCTTATTAAAAGAGAACCCATGTTTCTTCTTTCGACTGCTGCAACCACACCGTAGCCCCGTTCGACAAACTGTTTGCACCGTTGGAAAGCTCTCACCGAGCCCTCAAATGGGTATCTGTTGGTTTTTTGTGATTTGATACTTCACCAGAACACATTTTGTCCAAGAAGGGTCACTTCACCTCTCCTTAAAATCGAATTTCCTCACTTACGACACTTGTACTTTGGGCACCATTTTGCCTCCTTACTTGTCTTTGTTCGTGTCGATTTTCTTTATGAGTTCCCATCTTGTACTCATGTTTTCATGGTCCCCCATTGGGCCTTTACTGTGTGGCAGCACCATCACGTCTCCCTTGTTTAGAGCATCCAAGTTGAGTCATCATCGCATTCATGGAGTCTATCCCGAGTCCCTTTGTACCCCGCTATAGCCCTCCATCCTTCATTGCTTGGTCTCTCTCTTGTGTCGCACATTATGACCTTCAGTCCCACTGTCCCATATCCCTTATGATATTGTGTCAGTCGCTGCCATGTCATTCATGCCCTTTATGCTCTAACAAGGGAAGTCGTCCATTCGCTACTCAGTCCTTTCCATTTCACTATCATCATTAGTGTCAGTCTGTCCGTCGCTCTACTATTTTCTCTCGTGCCTTAGTTGAGGATCTCTCATTGCCTCACCTATGGCGGACCTCCTTCTGTCGACATCAGCTCATTCATTCCAGAAGCCAGGTCTAGAGGGCGGTGTACCTTGGTTCCAGCTTACACTCTTGTTCGGTGCCTCGGATCAGGTAAAGGGATATCTCATTACCCTTTGACTTGATTGTTTCTCCACTCTAGCTCTTTTCAGCATGATCAAGATCCGTATGCTTGATGGTTCAGTGATATAACAGCAGCTCTTGATGATTCCTAGGTGTGTGTGAGATGTCTCAACCCTCATGAGGGGGTGGCCCTGCAGGTAGCCCCCCACATGCCTGGATGACCTCCTCCTTGCAGCCTTCGATGCAGCTCCAGATATTTGATAATGTTGGCCTTAGCCACTTGCAGCGCCTCTTTGCTTTGCATGTCTCAGTCAGATTTTGTGAGCCGTTCCCCATTTACAGGGGGAATTTGGGTTGTATTTGTATCTCATGTAATCAGATATTATTGTATCAATCCTGGCTGTTATCCCAGGCACAACATGTATGTGGGATTCCTCATTGTATTTTTATTCGGCTCTTGATTATGCTGACTGTACTTTATGGTTCGGTCCCTTGTTTACTGGACACACTATTCTTTTGTACTTTGTCTCGGCGGGGATAGGTATGCCTCCCCCGCCGCCTTCAGCACAAGTACCCTCTCATAAAAAGAGACTTGTTGCACCTACGAGTCTCGTCTCCTCAGGGTCTAGTTCTTCAACACACTATCTACCTTCCATTTCTCTCTCTGACTTACCTTTTGTTGTTTAGTGATTGAGTTCTTACAACGTACTTCGATCATACGATTTGCTCCTGACACTCGCACGCTGGGGGGCAATCTGTTACACCATTTTTTGGTCATCTAACCTATTATCATTAGATGGACCCAAGTACACCATGTAAGACCAATTTTACCCTAAGTAAAATTGCTTTCACTATGTTAAATAACTTAATAAACCACATTTATTAGGTTGTTTATGGTCTAAACAGGAAACCCCAATCATGTTTAACCCAAAAACAAAGAAATTAATTAGATAAACCTTTGTTTATCTTATTAGTTTCTAGGAATAATTATTTAACTCTTATTTAGATAATATTCCTTGTTAAAAATGACCAAATCACCCACAAATAATTAAATAAATCATTATTTATTTGATTATCTTCTAACCACTTCCTTAAAAAGATAAATAAATCATTTATTTATCTATTTTGGACTAATCAAGGGATTTGACCCAAGTCAAGTACCTTTTCCCTCCAACAAATATAATAAAATATTCCATAAAAGGTGGATCTAGATTTGGTTAACATTATTTTAATCATGCACCAATATCTAGAATGACCCAATATTTTGTTATAAATAGGAGGGTTTTTCCCATTATTCTTCACCTTTTGTTGCCTATTAGATCACTCTGGATCTATACACTTGGTCACATTTTTCTACCATTTGCTGTGTGAGCTCCCTTTGAGTTCCATTCTTTTTGTGGGTTTTCTACACCAACAAGAGAGAGAGATTTTAGATCTGAAGTGCTGAGGACTTCCAAGAACCCATCCCACTAAGGAGAATTGGATACGCCTTCTTGTTTTCCTCCCAGGTGCCTGATTAATACAAAAATTCTTTCAAAAATTGTTCTTGTCTTGTTTATTGGTATATGGAGCAAACCCTTGTTTTTACTGCTTAATGTCTTTCCATGCATAGATCTGGTTTTTGCAGCTCTTTTCTTGTTCAACTAACCACAGATCTGAAGATATTGGCAGCCACTTTTGTTGTTAGGGCTATTAGTTATGCGTAGCTAAAGTGGTCCTTTTTCGTACACTTTGACAAAGGATTCATAGTAACACTGCTCTTTACCTCTACTGAAACTGTTGTCTTATATGTTTTCTTCTAAGGACTTGAATGCAGAATTCAAAGTCTATCTGCTCTGCTTTTACGTTGAAGTATAGTTAAAGAATTCAAATATTGTCTGCTCTTTATCTTTACAGACTCACTATCATCTTATATTCATCTTGCCACAAAGATCCATTTGATATAGTTAGCTTGCCCTGTGAAAACCTTTAAAATTTGGTGTACAACTCAGCTCTTTTATGACTCCATAGCCCAATGGATTAAAGCTTCCCACATTCTAACTATTCAACCAAATCAAACAACCAATCAAACAAAAAAACAACCCCAATCTTTATAACTAGCCTAAAATCAGAAAATATAATCATAAAGCTAAAAACAATTAATCATAGATACAGAGAGAGCCCTCTCTGAGCCTAGGAGGGCTAGGTCCTGGACTCCAAACTGGTTTGATGTGGTTCTCTTCTATTTTTTTCTTACCAATCTTGCAAATTACAGGGAGCCAACATCATCCAAGAATTGTTCATTTATATAATGTAAAGGAGGTTTCCCCCTCGAAGTGGCTTATTTCTAAGGCGTTGATCTCTCTTTTATTCTATTTTTGGAGTTGGTTTCATAGCATAACCCAAGGACTCCAAAGATTAATATTTTGCAAGGATTTTTCTAAATAAAACATCGAAATATGATATTCAATAAATTATGGCTCTAGATAAGGTGAGAGATAATTAAAGGTAAGGAGGTCAAAAGGCCTATGGCTAAATCTAGAGGGATTGAATGGCCTTTGAGAGGCTCGAATAGATCCCAAAGAAATGTTACATTCAAATTAGTGTATAAATTATATAAATTATGTGTTATATGTCCAAGATTCTCTTGATCTCACACTATTTTAACTTCATGTAAAATACAGAATCTATTCCACCATTGATCATTTGTAGAAATTAAATCAAGATTGCAATGCACACATGAAACAATAAAAATTCACACATATGAACACAGTTGTTTAACGGGAAAGCCTGAAGCTGAAAACCCCAGCTATCTCTATATAATATATGTCATAGAGATCATGTAACAATCCTCATACAAAGCTAATCATATCAAGCTCTCAGTACAATACAATCGCTACACATTAATCAGGCTCGATCTTGCAAATCCATGTACCGATCTTTGCCACCTGCTAGCCTGCCTCTACTGTGAAATCCCTACTGAAGAATGGCTCTGAAAGAACTCGAATTCACCAAGCTTGCACTGCGCAATCCTCATTGGCATCTCCACTGATTGTTGGATGCAATCAATGCATCACTATAGTCACAACTGGTAGTCATACTTGCTCTTTCACCTATCTCTCCACTGGTCTCCACTGAAACTGCCATGCATTATAGTTAACTGATGTATTCTTAATTTTATTAATGAGTTATTATTTAGTGAATTAATTAAATAATTTATTCACACCACTCTCACTAGTGTATCAATCAGTTAGACTAGATACAACTAGCTCCACTGAGTCTAACTGAGTTAAACTAAATACAACTCCACCAACTACTTCTCCAACTCCACCAAACTCTGTCACATGATTTCTAACTAAATTCCTCCATGCAATAGCTCTAGTAAACCCTCAGGAATAGTGCAATTCCTTCTGTCAGCTGTTGTGCCACATCTGTGCACTTAACTGAAGTGCTCCAAGAGAATAAGATAATGTTTAGAGTCCAAATATTATTAAGAGCTAATAATATTTGACATATCTATTTTTAGACTGGCAGTCTAAAAATAGACTCCACCCAATATGTCTAAAAATAGAAGTCCATCCATTTTTCCAACTTGGCCAACCATCCACAAATAGCATCCTGAAACCCATAGAATATGATTGACATGTCTAAAAATAGACATAGTCAAAAAAATAGACTTTGCGCCAAAAATAGCCTGCAGGCCCACTTAGTAAAGGTGACTCTTTTCACTAAGCTCATCATCTTTTTGAATCTCAACACTCCCTCTCAACAATATAGGAATTATCTGTCACCCTGATCTTGTCTCTATGGTATTTGAATTTTCTCCTGGTGAGCACCTTCGTTAGAATATCTGCATCGTGATCCTCCGTAGGAATGTAAGAAAGCAACATGATCTTTCGCTGCACACAATCTCTGATATGATGGTACCGGATGTCAATATGTTTAGATATATCATGAAATACTAGATTAACCGAGCGTTTAATGCAACTCTGATTATCACAATATATCACAGTAGGATCTAAGTGAGAACCAAACAACTCGACCAGGATCTTCCTCATCCATATGGCCTCGCATGCAGCCAAAATTGTTGCCATGTACTCGGCCTCCGCTGAACTGAGTGCCACGGATCTTTCTTTCCTTCTGTACCAAGAAACTATTGTAGATCCGATACTGAAAATCCCTCCAGATGTGCTCTTTCTGTCCATTGGGCTTCCTGCCCAATCTGCATCCGTGAAGCCATGCAGCTTCAACTCATCCGACTGTCTGTACCACAATCCATATCTAGATGTGCCCCTGAGATACCTCAGGACATGCTTGCATGCCTTCCAAAAGAGCTTGGTAGGCTTAACCATCTCTTGTGAAAGTTGGTTCACAGCATAGCATATGTCCGGTCATGTATTGACTAAATACATGACTAAACCAACCAACTATCGATAAACAGTGGCATCCACTACCTCTACCGATGTAGCATCCTCTTTCCTCCAACCACCAGGAAGAGGAGTGTCGATAGGCTTGCAACCTTGCATGTGAAACTTCTCCAGTATCTCCCAGGCATACTTGCCTTGAGACACAAACAGTCCACCCTTCCACTGCCAAATTTCCAATCCCAGGAAATAATGAAGGAGGCCCAAGTCCTTCATCTCAAACTCCTTTGCAATATCTACCTTGCATGAGTGTATCAACAGTTGATCACCTGTTAGTATTAAATCATCTACATAAAGTGCAATGATCAACAACTTACCCTCTACCACAATCTGGTATAGGTTCGGATCCACCTCACTCTTGGCGAAACCAAGTCCAGTGAAATAAATGTTTATCCGTGTGTACCAAGCACGAGGTGCCTGTTTCAGCCCATACAATGCTCTTTTGAGCCTGCACACATGCGACTCGCTACTGAAGATTTTGAATCCTTCAGGCTTCTCAATGTACACCTCCTCCTCAATGACTCCATTGAGGAACGCAATCTTCACATCCATCAAATGAATGTGCCAACCCATCTGCACTGAGAGAGAAAGGATGGTCCATATGGAAGAATACCTTGTGACAGGTGCAAAGGTTTCTTCATATTCAATCCCCTCGATCTGTGAGAAGCCCCAGGCAAAAAATCTTGCCTTATACTTCTCGACGCTCCCGTCAGCAGCTTGCTTCACTTTGTAGATCTATCTTGTACCTACCACTGATTTCCCTTCCGGCCTTGGGACAATCTCCCATGCACTGTTTCTGACAATCAAATCATACTCTTCTACCATGTCATTTACCCATGTGAGATCCTCCACAGCTTCCTCGAAAGAAGATGGTTCTATCATGATACACTTGCTCATCAGAGCCATGTATCCATTAAATCATTCAGGTGATTATCTTTGTCTGCGCTGTGATGTAGGGGCTCCTACATTCTACACTGCATCAAGATTCAATCGCTCAGCTTCTGTAGTGCGCTTCCACCCTTTGATGTTTGGCGCTGCATGAGTGGTTTCTTCCACTCCATGAACCTCCTCTTGTGGCTGATCCACATCCTGAGCCTCATCTTTAGGAATAAGTAGCTCCTCATCTGCATGCAAGTGTAGCTCCCTCTCAAGCAACAACTTCATGGCTTTCTCCTCATGAAATTTGATATCCCGTTGCACGACAGTCATCCGACTGTCTAGAAAATACACAAGATAATTGTGGGGTGTTTTTGTGTACCCCACAAATGTCCCAACCTCTGCGGTCAGCTCCAGCTTCTTACTGGCATCTTTCGTCACATGAATGTAAACAGGTGAGCCAAAAATCTTCAAATGAGAAATATCAAGCTTCTTACCAGAAAATGCCTCTTCGAGTGTACTCATGCCAAGTACTCTATGAGGACAACGGTTTTGCACATAAACCGCAGTGTTGCATGCCTCAGCCCACAAGTGTATGGGAAGGCCCTAACCATGTAACATCACCCGTGCAGCACCCATGATCATTAGGTTCTTTCTCTTAGCGACCCCATTCTGCTGTGGGTTATGAGGCGCTATGAGTTCTCTTCAAATTCCTTCAGTACTGCAGAAGTCTTTGAATTCGCCAAAGATGTATTCACCACCATTATCGCTCCTTAGATCTTTCACCTGCTTCCCTGACTCTTTCTCAACCAGTGCCTTGAACTCACAAAACTTTGAGTATGTCTCGCTCTTCCTCTGCATGAAGAAGATCCAACACTTACGAGAAAAGTCATCAACAAATATCACATAATACCTATGTTTTTATGTTGAAGCAACCGAGAAAGGTCCACACACGTCTATGTGAATTCTCTCAAGGATCGTCGTGGCGCGACTATCCTTCTCATGAAAAGTGGTCTTCAAAAATTTTCCCAAAGTACATCCCTTCCACTAATCTGACTACGCAAGTGTACCCTTAGGAAGCCCATTAGAAATCTGTTGCAAATTTTTCAAAGTGCCATGGTGAAGATGGCCCAATCTCCTATGCCACAATTCGCCCTCATCCCAGCTCACCACTCCTTCTACTTTGCCTGCCATTACTACGCAACCATCTACCTACAATTGATAAAGATTCTTAACTCAAATACCTATCCTCCTAGTTTGACCAGTTGTTTTACTATGTAGGAAGGCTTTTCCCTCGCTAAAAACAACATCATAACCCTTGTCTTCCAACATCGCCATAGAGATTAGATTCTTCTTCAATCCTGGAACATGCATGACATCCTTCAAGACGAAAGGTTTTCCAGACTCCCTCTTAAAGGAAATGGTCTCGATACCAGTCGCACTGTATCTACCATCATCGCCCATCTCGATGTGCACTCCAGGATCCTTTTCATCCAGATCACTAAAGAACTATTTGTCTGCAGTCATATGGAAAGAGGCACCACTATCAAGAAACCACACCAATCCCATCACACTTGAAACCAAGCATGCGATCAAAGAAAAATCAAACTCAAACTTTGATGCTAAGGCCTCTCCAGTTGCAGATCTAGCAGCCTTCTTATTCTTCTTCTTTTTTGGACAGTTAGTGGCGTAATTTCCATGTTGGTGATAGTGAAAGCACTTCACCTTGGACAATTCCTGCTTCTTGCCTTTCGCACCGGATTGAGAAGGAATTTTCTTCCCCTTCCCTTTCCTTGCTTTGGCAGCCAAAGCGCAAATTTCTTCATCTTCATTCTTCGATGAAGATCCATCCCTGGTACCCCGCCTTATCTCCTCCTGCACAAGATCTGACCAAAGTCACTCCCATCCCGGTAGTTTCTCCCGTCCATTGAAGGAGTCCTCGTAGCTATGCCAACTCTTCGGAAGCCCAAGGAGAGCCAAGCTCACCAAGTATTCTTCATCTACAGTAACCCCCACACTTCCCAGCTCATCCTTGCAGTGGACAAAATTCGTGAGTTATTTTGGTATACTGTCACCTTTCTCCATTTTTATTTTCCTGAGCTTGTCTTTAAGCACCAACTTCCTCTGGTCGCTTCTGCTTTGGAACAAGTCTGTCAAAGCCTTCCACATTAAGAATGGAGTGGCTTTACCGTGAAAGATGGACACTATGTGGTCCTTCACACCTTCCAACAAAATTCTTTGACACTTTGCTACCTTCTTTTTCCATGCGTCGAGTGCAGCTGCATCGCTAGAACTATGCTTTGTAATATCAGCATCTATGAACTCCTTCAACCCATTATCATCCAGCATTGCCTCCATCCTGTCCTTCCATGCAATATAATTTGAGTTGCCATCAAGGGCGTACTCCAATTTCAATCTGTTGAAAGACATTTCAATGAATTCTCAACTTCGACACCAAGAAAACACTGCAACAAATTCGAATTCCACCAGCACAAAACTGAACCACTTCAATAATTGCAATATTCTATGATTAATACTGCTCTGATACCATGTAGAAATTATATAAATTATGTGTTATATGTCCAATATTCTCTTGATCTCACACTATTTTAACTTCATGCAAAATACATAATATATTCCACCATTGATCATTTGCGGAAATTAAATCAAGATTGCAATGCACACATGAAACAATAAAAATTCACACATATGAACACAATTTTTTAATGGGAAAGCTTCAAGCTGAAAACCCCAACTATATGTATATAATATATGTCATAGAGATCATGTAACAATCCAAATACAAAGCTTATCATATCAAGCTCTCAGTACAATACAATCGCTACACACTAATCAGGCTCAATCTTGCAAATCCATGCACCAATCTTTGCACCTTCTAGCTTGCCTCTACTACATAATCCCTGCTGAAGAATGGCTCTGAATGAACTTGAATTCACCAAGCTTTCACTGGGAAATCCTCATTGGCATCTCCACTCATTTTTGAATGCAATCAATGCATCACTATAGTCACAATGCAGCAAGATGATGGAGATTGGTGGAATGAAGTCGCCTTCACCAAGTGGGCCCGCAGGCAAATTCTGGTGCAAAGTCTATTTTTAGACTATGTCTATTTTTAGACATATGGAGCATGGTCCAGGGGTTGCAGTATGTTATTCTTGGAGTATTGGTCATGTTGGTAAAAATATATGGACCTCTATTTTTAGACATTTAGGTCGAAGTCTATTTTTAGACTGCCTTCCTAAAAATAGGGAAGTCAAGTATTATTTACCCTTAATAATATTTGGACTATAAACAACAGTTTACTCTCTTGGAGCACTTCAATTTGAGCTACGGATGTGGCACATGCAACTGCCAGAAGGAAATACGCTTTTCTTATGGGTTTGATGGCATCATGCATGATTGACTTCAGTTAGGACTTCAGTGACAGAAGTTTGGTGGAGTTAATGAGATAGCTAGTGGAGTTGTGTTCGGTTTAATTTAGTTGAACTAGTTGAGATTAGTTTAACTAGCTAATCAACTAGTTATGAGTGGAGTGAATTAAATATTATTTAATTCATTAATTAGTAACTCATTATTCAACTCAAGAACACATCAGCTCACTACAGTGCATGATCAGTTCAGTGGAGACCAGTGAAAGAGGTAGATGAAAGGGTGGAGTTAGCTATCAGTGGCGACATCAGTTGTGCATGAGATTTGCACCACACTTGGAGGAATTTCCCATGATGATTGCGCAGTCAAGCCAAGGAGATTCGAACCTTGGATCTCTATATAGACAGGCCTGGATTGCGCAATAGAGGCAAGGC
Source organism: Pinus albicaulis (assembly GCA_034641835.2). Classification (NCBI taxonomy): domain Eukaryota; kingdom Viridiplantae; phylum Streptophyta; class Pinopsida; order Pinales; family Pinaceae; genus Pinus; species Pinus albicaulis. The sequence continues at coordinate 88,298 of JAXQQM020072023.1, forward strand.
AATTGGCGGTGAGTTTTGAACCAGTAACCTGTTCAAAACTGAGCTAGATTGTGTGTAACTTCATGAGATAGTACTGAGTACTTGTGAGGAGTATTGTACTAAGTTTTTTACATAAATTCTTCATTATAATATACACAATAGCT